>JADLZN010006913.1:9845-258634 GCA_018155175.1 Sinocyclocheilus anophthalmus | reverse complement strand
AGCTGTATTAAGCACTTAGTTTCACATCAGCTTTACATAACACAGAATTAAAAAAAAAATTTAAAAAAAATCAGTCAACAGTTGTTGAGTGTTAGCAAGTAAAATATCTTCGGATTATACAGTTGTAATGACAAAAAAACAACTGTAATACTGTTCAAACTGCATTTATTTTAAAATCTGTATTTTACTCATGATGTAGAAAATACAGTCAGTATACTTCAGTGTTACTGAAGGAAAATCACGGTAATCTCCTACATAAATTAACAGTGATATCAGGAGTGAGGCCGGATTCATGAAACATTCTTAAGAAGAAATTTCTTCTTAACTGCCATTTTCTTCTTATTTTTTAACTTAAAGTCTGCATGAAATCAAAATTGACTTTATTTACTTTATTAGCGCACATTGCTAGTCTTGATGTGAACAATTAATCCGTGCAAGTTAATCCGCTGAAAAAAATTGTTTGTCTTCGTAATCTTAATCTCGTAAACCGCGATTTGAACAACTCACAATAAATAAATACTGTGCAGCCTAAAGCACAGTCTCACGTGTGCACAGCACGCAGAGTAGTTTCGTTTTATGTGAAAACATGGCGGAATGCTGGGAGGTTTTAAAAGAGTGCTAAGGGGATTATACAAATGAATATATGAATGTATCTCTGAAGGTTTTGACTATCTTCAGAAACGATTCGATGGCATTTTGTTTCCCCCCCCCCCCCCCCCAATCTTCGCCTCCATGTAATCCTAATCAGACTGTTTTTAAATCGCAATGCTGCTTCGTGCACGGAGGTTTCGTGAAACAGCTGTAATTCTGCTGCTCCAGCAGCGCCACCTGCTGTCAGAGAGTGGCTCTAAAGAGACTTGCATTCACATTCAGTCTGTGTGCAGTTTCTGTCTGGCCAACGGACTGAATTTGCATGCCCTGCTGTAAATTTGACCGGTTAATGAAAAACAAGCTTATGTGGATTCTACACATTTAAACAATTCAGATAAGTTATCTAGAATTATTTATGGAGCAGATAAAATACATATAATTTATTAATCAATTATAATTTTGACTTAACCCTTTTCTTTATTTAAAGGCTGAAATGTGAGGTTTACCTTTTTATGAAACTTTTTCAAAGCTTTATTTGAACATTTACATGAGATATTTGAACATGCTATTAAACCGTGGTCAGTAAAATTGTCATTTAAAATCCGAACATCATTAGTAATGTCATTGTTTTAGTGATTATGCAAACAAAAAAAGTCATTTTGTTTGTTGATTTTAAATATAAAACTTGGTGAAGTGATTTATGTGTTGGTACATCTCCAGCACATTTTAACAATACCGTGATAATACTGATAACCGTGATAATTTTGGTCACTATTGTCATGCCCCTGGACTCTTTCTGTTGTGTTTTCCCTCCCCAGGTGTGTCGTGTTCCTTTTAATTAGTCATTCCTTGCACCTGTGTTTTCCCAATCACCCATTGTTTAAAAGCCCCAGTCCTTTCAGTTGGTGTTTGTCGGTCCTCAAACGTCATTCTTTGTGTTCCAGTGTCTCCTACGTTCCCTGTGTGATCATTAAAGACTGTGAATTGAAATTATCTCCGTGTTTCCTCGTTCCTCGCTCCTTGCCTCCAGAGAAGTGTGACACGTAATAAATCGTGATTAAGAAATTGCTACCGTTACCCTCCCTAATGTATGACAACCCACAAACAGACATAACGATGACCAACAGAACTGATTTAAAATAATAAGGAAATATAGGCTAATTGAGATAGGAAGTTTTTGATAATTTTCCACAGCACACCAGACAACCTGCGCCACAGTGGTTGGGAAACATTGCTTTAAACTGTACTCTGTGCTGCATTATCGTCTTAATTTGTCTCTACTGTCATCCCAGGACCAAAATAAAACTGGAGGGTGAAATGATTTTGTTCTGTCTCCATAGGTGCAGTGAAATTCATTGGCGCTATCGGCTGATCACCAATTTAGACTGTAGGCCTTATAGATCTGCTGGCTTGTTCAGCCCTCTCCACATTTTTCCATGCTTTTTGATGTGTGTGTTTTTTGTTTGTTTGTTTTTTTCGTGCCTCTGGGCTGTCAGTAGGTTGCCATTTTCTCTCTCACTCTACAGGGAGCATTTTTGCTTTTGCCTTGAGCTCACAGCTTGGTGAGCATGTCATTTTTCTGTTTTGTTTGGTTTTCGTTGGAGGGGAAGGACATGTTCAAGTATGATCAAGCAATAAGAATGTCCAAAACAGAAGGCGATGGATAGAGAATAAATATTGCAGTTTAACCATATGTTAACATTTCATATTCGTCCACTAATTACCTATTGTTAGCGCACTGAGCAATCTGTCTGCATATTCTTATTTAGCCATATTGTCTGCTCAATGTATTATCTAGGGGAAAATAACATCAGGGCTGGATGGAAATGTACGTAAAATGCTTTAAGTGAGTTATATATTTTTAAAAAAACATAAATTCCTCAGTAAGCCTTAAATCAATAAGTTAACAATAGGACTTGAGGTTGTAAAATCAAATGCCCAAAAGAAAGCAACTATTAATGTGAATGAACCTTTACCTTTATTCCGTGTGAAAGGCATTAAAAAGTAAAACTATTAATTATTAGAGCAAATACTGCATATCTGTTAATGAACAGTTCCAAGAATGTAATCCAAATTGATTTACTGCTATAATCCTTCAATTTCAGAGACATTACCAGACAGAAGTTTCCCTAAAGAGAAACCGTTTAAAACTTACAAAGCCCTGGATGAACTTAGTCTTGCACAGTCAGGCCGTTTACACATTTAAAGACAAAGTCTGGGTCACAGCATAGCTTCTTCTAGCCAACATATGCCTACTTAGACAGGAATAGACTGTGCAATCAGCATATTGATATTTTTTTTTTTGCCTGAAGGATCATGTGACACTGAAGACAGATAATGACTACAATATTTTTACAAACATCATGTCAACTGGACATCATATTTTATGTTATTTGTTAAAATTCATGCTATGCAGTGTATTGCAGTCAGTGTTGGGTGTAACTAATTACTAAGTAATTAGTTACTGTAATTGAATGACTTTTCCCTTGAAAAAGTAAAGTAAGGGATTACTCTTAATTTTTTCTGTAATTTAATTACAGTTACTTCTTATGTAACTGAACTTAATACTGTGTATACACTGTAGAACATTTATACACAATGCAATAGTGGATTTAACATCAAAATTTAAAGTCTAACCTTAAAATGCATGCTTTTTATGTACACTTCTCACTTTAAATACTTCGGTGAGTTAAGAATATTGGTAACACTTTAGTGTCCAATTCTCACTGTTAACTTGTTGGTTATTAGCATGAATATTACTGGGATATTGGCTGTTTATTATGACTTAAAAAGCACATATTAATGTCTTATTCTGCAAGACCTTATTCTAAATCCTTAATCCTACCAATACTTAAACTTAACAACTACTTTACTAAGTATTAATAAGCAGTAATTAGGAGTATATTGAAGCAAAAGTCATAGTTAATAGTGAGCATTGGACCCGAATCTAAAGTGTGACCAGAATAATTTATGTAGTTATTTGAAATAATTAAAATAACTGTTTCATGTTTATCCTTGTATCATTCATTAACTTTGATATAGGATTTAGAAAGTAATTAGTAATAAGTGATTAAATACTTTTTTGGAGAGAGTAATTTGTACAGTAATATAATTACACTGTTGAAGATGTAATTAATTACTTTTTAGAGTAATTGCACTGATTGCAGTCTTAGATCTTAACGTTTATGCAGGCTTATAGACCAAACTACCATTCCCCCACTCGCCACTCAGAGTTCAAACAATTATAAGTCTGTTTCAAGCATTTTTGGCAGATTTCACAGGATTTCCCTTTGGACTGCATGCCAGAAGCTTAGAGTCCAACCGCCAGCCGATCTTTTAAATATCCATGGATATTTAAAAATGAGTTTTCCTTCACTGTGAACTCTACATTACATTTTCTTCTAGCTTCTAGGCAGGTGCTATCTTTAAAAGCAACTTCAAAAATAAAATATGCATCCGAATTTTTGATCAAAGAATTGCGTCTCCTACAGTGTGTGGAGCTGTATTTCCAGTGAGCATTTGTACCTAAGTTTGAGAGGTCATTTCAACATTGGAGAGTGAGAACAGCAGCACTGCCACATATAGAGAGGTGGGTGCCCCTATATATATATATATATATCTATATATCTATATATATATATATATATGATATATAAATGATATGTGGGAAAGGAGCATCTACAGCAAAAGCCAGTCACAACATGATTTTTTAAGACACCTTACATTGCCTAATCTGTTTTGGTTTGGTCATTTTTTTTTCACTCTGGCCTACTGATTTTTTGACTCCACCGTACTGATACTATAGCGGTGTAGGTGTTCAGTGTTTTACACTTTAAAAAAACTCAAATTAAAAATAAATTCCTGTTGTTTTTATAGAAAGAAATTGCAGCTGTGGTTGAATATAGTAAAATGTTAACATATACTGTATTTGCAGAAAAGCCAGTACATTTTACAGTTTAAAACTGGATACAAACTACTGCTATTAAAATCTGTTTTTTACCTTTAACATCAAATGACTGCTGCTTTTCTTCTTAAAATAATGCAATAAACAACAAATAAGCCATAGAATAAACCCTATTATGCATAACTGCAAAAAAAACTATTAAGAAAAACGTATTGGAAATATGTAAATGAAATAACCATCAAATTGAAAGTTTCCCAGGAAGAATGCAGGTTACATTTTTTTTTTTTTTTTTATAAATAATTAGATGACTGTTTTCTTTTACTTCCAAAAATGGTACATTTAACTTACATTATATGTAAGGCTGGATCTATTACGGTTTTCCCCCATATACAGTAAGGGAGCTCACTGTTAACCAATTACCAGGTTTTACTGTAGTATTTTTACAGTGTTTAACAGTTTTCTACTCATTGTACAGTGCACTTAGTTTAAAACCTATTCAAATGTGCAGGCTTACAGTATACAGAGCTCAAACATCTTTCTTGATTTTAAACAACCTCCAAAAACCAACTACGAGAAGCTTGCAGGAACTCAAATTTATCAGGAAAATGAAATGCTTACTTTTAACGGATGCTCTGAGCTGGAAACTGTAGAACATGAGGGGCGTGATGAATGGAGGGATCTAAAGGAAGGGGACACATCGATCAGCTTACAAGTCATCTGTTTGTTTCCCTAAAAGACATATGTCTTATCCTTGGGTCATATTCAGTAGCGAAAAAGATGTTGATAATAAGTGTATAAATTAACATTTTGAGCATTTTCACTGTAAATAGTGCTTTAATGCTTCTATTTAGTGAACTCTGTAGAAGAGGGAAAACAACAGATAAAGAAATTTCCATTGTTGAATTATTCAGCATACATACCACAAGAACACTGCTGAATTCCAGAAATGCGTGCATCCACCCATTCAATCATTCCTCATCTATATAGTCACTCCTGCAATCGGTGCATTAATGTGCTGTAATGTGCATTAAGGTACCTGCCATGAAGGATCACCACTGTTTGCCTAATGCTGTTGTTGCATGGATTAATCCTGCGTTTCTCAGGCCAGTAGAGAGCAGGCATGAGCTGCTCTGTATAGACCAAAGTTAGTGCTTCTGTCATAAAAATGGAGTCATAACAATATAAATGTGATATCAGATATAATCAAAGGAAGAAATATATTAATATAATGAGCTGCTGTAATGTTCCTCTTATCAGTATTGCTTTCACTGGTGCTGGTACTGCAGGCTTTGCAGGTTGTATGAGAGTGACAAACACCCACTGCACTGTAACAGAAATATTTTGTTGTAAATGTAAGCTCTAAAAAAAAAAAAGATAATTGTTGTGTTTTAAAAGAAATTCACGGTTTCAACGGGATACTTGCCGTATTTTTTCTAATTATTTGTGCATTTTTTTCAGTGCAACACCCCCAACATTTCTGCATTCTATAACTTTCAACTCTTTTTCTTGATCAGAAAATATTCTTAATCGATACTTGTTATACCTCAAATAACCTTCTTTGTGCATTTGAAAAAACAAATTCATAACTAAAGCAGAAAAAGTATTTATACAATAAATCTATAATAATAGTATAAATTACTATAATTTAGTTTATGCACATTAATTATTTTGTATCACATTTATTTGTAATATTATTAGAATATATTTCAATGTTATAATAAAATAAACATCATTATTATAAACCAGTATATCGATATTAATCCGTTAGCATCAACTATTTTTATTCAATAAAATGCAAACACAATATTGTGTTTTTTTTTATTATTTTTTTTTATTTATCTGTTTGTTTTTAAATAAATATGGTTCTATATAAATGTCTTTTCGTTTCTTCTGATCATATTACAAGCGTGTCTAATGCTTTCCTCCTCTGTCGTCTTGTAGAAAGCGGTAGATTTAGCAGCAGTTTCTCACTGTAGTACTTTTCTGGTTTTTGGATGAGCCCACGGCTGATGCGCACATCACGTCTACCAATCAACGCGACGCGTTACGACTGCGCGCTGCACTCTCAGCCACTGAGAGCAGTCAATGAATATTTATGGCGAGGCTGCTCACTCTCCAGCGCTCAAAGTTAGTGGATTAGCAGTGGGAGGATGACTGCGTGATACAACATCAGCACCTCGTTTGGATTAAGATCCAGTGTTTGCGCCGATTGCCACTTTGAAATCAGCGGTGTGAAGGACAGCGGTGTCAAAATTGCACTCCAGAAGCGGTATCGAGTGCAGACGTGCCCTGCACATCACTTAAGAGACTTTGCTATTTCTTTGCCCCTTTTCTTCTAAGATGCCAAGACTTCCATCAGCATCAACACCCTCAGTCTACAACCGAGAGGGCTGCTCGTTTGGAAGGACGCCCGACCGCAGTCGTTCTCATCTGCAAGTTCAATCCGATCAATTGTGACAAAGGCTGTCAGCGTCGGAATAAGAAATCGATACTCGAGACGTTCTTCTGGAATTTTAACGATCCGTTTTCCTCAAGCGAAGCGCGCGTGGAGAGCGCGGGGTCCTCCTCGCACTTTCAGATGTTCGCGGTGTTTATGGTGACAGATTATTGTTGTTGAGTGTCCATGCGAGACTTGGGGTGGAAAAATGTCTGGCCACTTCTCTGAGAGGGTCGCTGCTATCAGAGATGGCATTTTGGTCCAGCACTTCGGTTTTTACTTCTAAAGTGCCCCGGAAGATCTTATTCATGTTCACCCTGTCCCTTTCTGTCACCTATCTGTTCTATAGCTTGATGAGCTGTTACAACTCCTTCCAGTTCCAGGAGAACTACGTCTATCAGGGGAGGCTCGTGACAGAGGAGACAACTTTTGTTACGCTGAGGGAGAAACTTTACTCGACCTCTTCCCAGGTCTACCTCGACGAGGAGTTCGTCGAGAGGACGGCCACAGAGCAAACCATCGCCGTCTCGAGCGTTAGAAATAGCGTGGGGATCGACGAGAGGACGGCGGGATGGGTGCGAGCTCAGGCGGCTACTACGCGCTCCTCCGCCGCCGCTGCTCCTGGAGAGTCCCCGGAATTCAGCACCACGGACAGCGAGCTTCGGAGAGCGGTGAACTGCACCTCGGATTACGGGGTTAAAAAATTGCCCCAAGCCATTATAATCGGAGTGAAGAAAGGGGGGACCAGAGCTCTGCTGGAAGCTTTGCGGGTTCATCCCGATGTGCGAGCCGTTGGGAATGAGCCGCACTTCTTTGACAGGAACTACGAGAAGGGGCTGGATTGGTACAGGTGCGCCCTTCACGTTTCTCTGTTGTGTTGTTTATGGGTCAGTGACAGATAATGATGTCTGATCACACGATAGCAATCTAGTTTAAAGTTCTTGGAAATGCCATTTCTGTCTTGATTTTACTTCAATATGCTTTTGAAGAAGTTTTAATCCGATTTTTTTTTTACAAAACGTTGATTAGCCAAGCAAAATGCTTATCTTGTTATTATTATTATATTTATTATTATTATTATTATATTTTAGCAGACAATTTTTACACACACACACAGGTGTTTTTATGGTTTTTAGTGGACTATCATAGGCGTAATGGTGTTTTTTACTGTACAAACTGTATTTTCTATTGTCCTACACCAACCCTACCCCTATACCTACCCCTCACAGGAAACTTTCTGAATTATTTATAAGCCTTTTGAATTCCGGGGACACTGAAAATGTCCTCATAAATCACCTTCTCGTTGTAATGCCTATGTCATACCAATGTTATTATACAAATTTGTGTCCTCATGAACCACATAAACACACACACACACTCACACATACACCCACACAACACACCCACACACCACAGTAGCCATGTAAATAGTCTGAAATCCGGAGACCTCTGTTTGTTTGTTTTTTGTCACATGACAACAAAATGGCTTCCTTTATGACAGTGACTGATTTATGGGATTTTTATTTTTTCATTTAGTTTTATTATATTATTACTTTTATTTGTTAATGATTTGTATTATAATCATTTAAAACAAGAAAATAAAACAACAAAATAATAATGAGAGAATTAGCCAAACTGCGATGCAAAAGTAATACTCAGACATTTAAAAAAAAAATTTTGGGGTAATTTAATATAATCCGGGCAAAGCCTTATATCTCAACAAACATCTTGTCTTGACCCTATATCAGGGTTGAGTTCTTTAATCCCTTCCTTTACTATAAAAAAGTGCATGCATTCAGAGATTGCAGACATTATTTACAATTACTGTATTTTTCAAAATGGTCTAGTAATTCAGAAAAACACGCTTTTAGTACAAAATGTCTTGATGATCAAAGCTTTTGGAGACATCAGATGATTGTACGGCTAAATGACGGATATATACATCCAAGTGTAGTACAATCATAAAACAAGAAATGGTATACATCTTTATTTGACAAAAAAATATATATATATTTTTATCAGGTCTACGTATTGCAGTTGAGTATGCCTACACTTAATGTAGACTTGTTCATCTGCTTTTGTTTCCAATTTTACAGTTGAGAGACGCTTTAGTCAGTCAATTAGTCAGTAGACTAATACATATGTGATGATTCAAATGCAGCCGAGCTCCAGGCTGCAGCTGATGCTTTTGTCCAGCTTTAACATAATTACTATAGCAGCATGACTGTTTCATTTCATGCCGAATTCATGTTCACAATCACTGCTCACTAGAGCCAGGTGCAGTGGATGCTCCGTTGAGCGCTTTGACTCCCAGGCGTGCTCAAATCATGAGGAGCTTACTCAGGTGTATGTGCCCCTCAACATGCTTTGACTCATCAGCCTGCGATATTTCCTAGTTTACACTTCTCCACTCTATTTACAATCTGAGCCAGTGCAGGTTATTACAGCCAGGCTGTTTTTCTTTGGATTGCTATTCTACATAAACCTAACATCATTCAGCAGAGTGGTTGCCTATGATGAGGAGACGCTCGTACAAAGAGTGTCTGAGAGTGAATGAACATTAAGTCACGCTGCAGCGTGTGCTGGATCTGCTTGTATCTGCTAGCCTTGGGCTGTGACTCAGAGCTTTGGGGCCAGGCAACATCTGCCGCAGTTCACTTCGGAGCTAGTCAAACTCGTAACATTCCTTCATTTGCCTGGGTGTTAATGCGAGCTGTTTCATTATGCTCGTTGTGTGGGGCTCATTAGACCGGGGGATGACAAGCTTACATAAATAACACCTAAGAGTGCTTGTGTGTTTTAGTGTCCCTGAGCCTGGAAAATCCCTTAAGCGGCCATAAATTTGTTTCCACATGCGCTTGGAACATGAGTTGTAGCTTGGAGGAATATCAAATATGTAATGGACTACCATACTCACTGAGGAAACAATATTACAAGTGCAATAACTGTCGGGCTAGATGTGCGATACGTCAAAATGAAGCTAAACAAAAATAAACTGCAAACAAACTGTATTTAATTTTTTTTTTTATTTGATATGACATTAAAATATGGGCCTTGAATTTGATGACATCACAACATACACTCAACATTTGTGTTTTAATATTGACTTTTGAGTCCATAATCTCATCAAATGCTTGCAAACTGATTTGCATTCGCAGAAGTGGCTCATTTCACACTTAGCTGTGGCTGTAAAGCTTAAGCATGCGAAACGTGTAGTTCATTAACTTAAATAATTTGCATAAGTTTATTATTTCATTTATTCGCCCTCATTTTGTTCCAAACCTGTTTGACTTTCTTTATTCTGTGAAACACAAGAGAAGAAGAAGAGAATGTCTCAGTATTTTGTTTTTGTCTATACACCTGGGGGAAAACAAATACTTTAAAGGAATTTTTACCTAACCAAAAATATTATTTCACAAATAACTTTAAAGAAATCGCAAGTAACAAATGTAACATTTTGAAGATGAAATGCTGAAATATACTCTGACAATTTTATTTACCACTTCAGAAATTGCTAATTTATAGTGTACATTTAAAATCAATGGTGATTTCATTCCAAGGACAAAACATTTCTTCAAAATATATTCTTTTATGTTCCACAGAAGAAAGAAAGTCGTACAGGTTAGGATTGTCATACAGGTTGATTTTTAGGTGGTTTATATATATTTAATATTCATATGAAGACAACTCGGTTTACAAATATTCTGGATGCAAAGATGCATAGACAAGCCGGTTTTACATTTTAAAGCCATCATGAATAAATATCCAGCGGTAAAGGCTTTCTGGACTTCATTTGCTGGGCATATGTATCAGGAGAAGTTAGGTAATCTTGTCAGTCTTGAAATATGATGGTGCTCCTCCTTTACAGCCTGATGCAATGTTTAAAAGGCTTGTCAGGGAGGACCGGATGCTCTGTTAAACTCCTGTCTGCTTTTAAAAGAAGCCTCACTTTCACTGAGTGGGTAATGTGTTCCCTATGTCAAATAATAATAGCTCGGCGTCATTAGACGAATCGCACCACTGTTGGGGTCCACTTTTAGATTAAAGGAGTGCAGGAAGGTAAAATCGAGAGTGTTAAAGCTGAAGTGTGTAATTTTTTGCAGTGTTAAAAGACTCGTATCCCAGCTTAATATGCAGAGACAAGCCATCTGTAGGGAAAAACATTGCTCTTTTTCAGCATCCCAACTCTCGAGTAGTGCTGGGTGATAATAGTTTACGTTTTGCAATGATACAAGCAGTCAGATATAATGTATGTTCCAGTATATGGTTACTATGTGGTATTGCCAAAAAAATAAAAATCTAACAGGACATTTGCAGCATTTTACAGGCTTCTCGGATCTGTTATTTATTCATTCTATTCAATAGTCCCCCACACAATATTCAGCGCTGGAGATCCTTCGGCTATTTGACCTCAGGAGAGTTTTTCCATCTTTATGTCTGGTCGTGAGCCTGCAAAAAAGGTGGCCTTTCAAGAGATAGCAAAGAACCAGCATTGCCTACACCAAGGTCTCTTCTTTTTGTTGGAGATAAAATGCATTCTGATCAATGAGAGCTATACACTACTGAAGCCCACGCATTGTTCTTGCCCCATACAAGGTTACACAATGAAGCGCTCTAATTCCACCACCTATTTATTCCCCGGTGCTTATTGTTTCCTGCTTGAGAGTAGAACTTCAGAAATCCCCCATTCCTCACAACTTCTGTAGTTTAAAACAATATTGAGAGTTAAAGGCAAGTTAAGCTCGATCAGCAGCATCTTGCATGCTTGCCCCATAGACTTCCACTGTATGTGCAAAGCTGTTCAAACTGAGAGATGGATAGAAATGACAGTATTGTGTTAGTGGTCATCACTAACATGCCAAAAGATACTATTTGTAGATATTTCCTTATGTTGAATTATTCCTAAAAAGAGAGTAATTTACTCTCTACCCTCTAATTTACTCACCCTCATATCGTTCCAAAGTTATTTAGTATTATGAGATACTATTTTTATTTGTAGTTTTATTCATATTTTAAATTGTTTTAGTTCATACATGTTTTCATTTTAATTTTACTTAAATTATTAATAATTTTGTTTTGTGTTCTTGTCATTTATATTAGTTATTTTAATATGTTCCAAAAACAATGCTATTTATATGCTTGAGATCTCTTCGTTTTTGTTAACCATTTTAATTTGTTTATAGTTTTATAAATCATCTGTTTTTTCTTTTAATTTTCCTTAAATTTTTAAATTTTGTGTTGTGTTCTTAGTCATTTTATATTAGTTCGTTTAATACTTTATTGTTATTAGTATTATTATTATTATGAATTTGTTATTTAAGCAACAAATGAAACTAAATTTATTTAAAGAATGATAGCTCATGAAAAGGTTTTAAAGTTATAAACAATACTGTTTCAGACTAGTATTTTGCTAAGTACTTGGGCACTTTCGTTCGATGTTCGTAGATCCCATTCATAGTTATGTGATAGCTGCACCTCTGTTACTTACTCTGCTAAACACCTGTGTGACCCTTTTGAGGACCTGACTTCATACCTCCACTAAAAATCCCCTGACACTTTTAAAAATAGCTCCGAAAGGTAAAGTTAGTTGGGAAAAGCTCCAGTGCCATTTATTTGCAGATGCCACTTGCTTTGATATTTAATGCAATGAAATTCATGCGTTTTTAAGTGTGGCTTAAGTGTCCTAATACTTTTAGGGCCACTGGGTGCAGCGAATCATCTGCGAGTTTCTGAGGAGTATGAACAGCATGCAGCGTTGATTCCTTCCCGTCAGAAGCCGAGGCGCGAGTTGCAGATGCAGATCCACTGCTGAGCAAAGCAGGACAGAACCCAAATCCTCCGTTTATCCCTTGTTTACCCTGCCTCAGCACGCCACTCTGCAGTTCAATCCGACTCTCTCCTCCTGACTGCTGGCTCGAAGCTGTGAGAGGAGGTGGGCCGCCTCCCAGCTCAAGCTGGATGCCATCTCTCTCCATACAGCCTAGCCTCTGCACCTCCATGGGATGCCCCAATCTGCCTGCTCGTGATAAGCTTCCGCCAAGGCGTGCAAGGACGCACCTCTGGGTACTCGGATGCCAACGCGGCAGTTGTGGAATTAAACTTTTTAATTAGCAGCATGCCCCTGTGCCTGTCGAGAGTGAGTGGACTGCTGCAGCCAGGTCTGTCTCATCCCCCTATTTCCACTTAATTAAATTCACCAGCACAAGAGAGCCCAGCGACTACATGAGCTTCTGTCCTGGCACTTCACATGTTTATCGCCCTTCCTGTCATCTTTTGGCTAGGTGCGAACATCGTGCCATTCCAACGCTGAGATACAGTCGCTGACGGTTGAAAAGGGCGAATGTACTCTCTCTATTACTTTGTTTTGACGTATTGATGATATGTAGGCATCTTCCGGGATCCAGCTTTTAGGGTTGCACGGATAGGCACGCACATATTGTTTGGCCCTCCGGAAACAATTCCAGACAGCAGTCTTGACAGTTCAATTACATCTGGGATTTAAAGTCAAAGAGCATTAAGGCGTAAGCATTCACATGGCGCCGCAGTCTATGAGAAAGGTTCTCCGTGGCCTAAAGAATCAAGGTGAAAAGTGAGCCCATATTGCGGAATTTACTCAGAGGTCGGCCTTCCGGGTTATTCGAGTCCATTTCTTTTGCAGCACCGGAGCTGTACATGGAATCGCGGCATTTTATCTGTGAAGGCAGAGAGAGGAAAATCCACCCGCCGTCAAGATTCTGGAATACATCTTTTCTTACTCACCCCTCAACGCCTCGCTCTTTCTGACAGACATCCTTTGCTGCCTGCTGGGCTGAATCCTGCTAGAAAGTTTCTGAAGTGATGATCTTCATCCAATTCCACAAGTTTAATTCACTTATGCTAAGAATCTAATTTGTCAATTTAATTTGCAGCCATTAAAATATTGGCATCGTCTCACAATCTGCCATTAAAGCACAGCTTCTGCCCCGCTGTGTGTCTGTGGATGAGAACCTGAGCCTTGTCCTTGTTGCAAAGCAAATATGGAGGCTGGTTAAGCTGTGTTACATTTTTTTTTGTAGCCCCAGCCACTGCCTCAAGTATTAAATTATTTATTTTGCAGCAAAAATAAAGAATAAACTTAAGTTATTTTGAGCTTAAACGAATTCTCTCAGGGATTATTTACTTTCCACGGATTTGCCATGATGTGTTTCCAGT
Organism: Sinocyclocheilus anophthalmus; assembly: GCA_018155175.1. NCBI lineage: Eukaryota > Metazoa > Chordata > Actinopteri > Cypriniformes > Cyprinidae > Sinocyclocheilus > Sinocyclocheilus anophthalmus. Next base: position 244,511 of record JADLZN010006913.1, on the reverse strand, counting down.
CAGAAGGAACAATGATTTCATTCGACAAAGAGCTGGTTTACAGCCATCTTAAAATCTCTCTGAATAAGAATTCCCTGGGACAAATAGGCATATCAATCATACTTGACAAGATTCCAATTTTTTCCCTGCGTTTCCTGCAGCACCCCATCCCTTTTTGCGTATTGGGTGAGTGATACAGTCTCAAGACACGACCCAAAAACAAGCTATTGCAGTTCAGACAGGAACTTTGACAGGTTGAAGCCACGCAGCGAGGGCAAACATGCGGCTTCTAGCGTGTCTCACGGCTGCTCCTCTGACCTGACATTTATCGTAGCAGAGCTTTACTGTTCCTCAGAGGAGCTGTAGGGATGAAAAAAATCAGATTCCCAGCTAGGAATGTGACACATGGCTTCACCTGCATCTCTCTGTGACATCTGACACAGTACACAGAAATCCTAATACACCATATGGCTCTGACAGATAGAGGATTCTAGTTAAATGAATAGTTCCCCTAAAAGTGAAATTGCTGTCATCATTTACTCACCTTCATGGGTGTTCTCCCGTGTATTGCAGTTATTTTTCCTGCAGAATTTTTGAAGAATTGCTATCACAAGACATTTCAGAAACAAAACAAAAACAAACACCCGTATAAATGTTCCCACCCTGTTTTGTTCATCTTTGACAGACAAAGAAAATATTTTTAATGGAATCTGAGATATTTCTATCCCTCCACTGAAAGTCCATTCACCAAAAACTTGTGATGTTTAAAAAAGTTCATAAAGACTTTGTACAAGTAATCCATATGAATCTAGAGTTAATCCATGTTTTGGGAAGAGACTCGATTTCTTTCTATGATGAACATATTTCATTTAAGCGTTTATTCACATATAAACGTTGCACATAGAGCACATCAAATACGGTCAACAAAAGCTCAAACGTGCTTTCGTATAACATGGAAGAACAAACCTCATCTGTTTCCCGTGTGCAAATGAAGCACATTTGTGCTTCTGTTGACTATATTTGAGAAGCTCTATATGTATGTGCATTGATCAATGTTTAAATCTGAATAAAAGCATACATAAAATCTGTTAATCATATAAAGCGGCCGTGTCTCTTCAAAAAAAAACTGTTAAACCGCTTGATATATGTGGATTATTTTATGAACTTTTTGAACCATGACTTTTGGTGGCCAGGAAGAGAAATGTGTCAGGATTCATTAAAAATATCTTAATTTGTTTTCTGAAGATGAACAAAGGTCTTATGGGTTTGGAACAACATGAGGGTGAGTAAATGGTGACAGAATTTTAGGGTGAACTATCCCTGAAAGTGGCATAAATGTGAGATATACTGTATATTTCCAAGTGTTCTGAAGTCTGTTCCTCAGAAAAAGTGTACTATTTGGCTTCAAAAGACTTGAAATAAGTTACACGGGCTACTCTTACAATCCTTTATGGTGCTTTTTTGTATATTTTTTGGTCTTGACAGCACTGGTGTTCACTATGAACTTGTTCTGTGCGATTCTTTACGAAATTCATCCTAAAAACTTTTTGTGTCCCATGGAAATGATAACACCATATGGCTTTGGACCAGTGAGAATAAATAGACAAAATGTGAATTTTTGGCTGAACTATCCTTTTTAACAGTTTGCCAGGGGAACGCTAAATTGCAAATGAAGGTTTTCTCCATTTTGCGAACAACCGAATGTGAACAAATAAACGAGAAAGGCAGATTTTTAGCAATGCTGCTTTGTGAATGATCTGTGTGACATAGCTCACACCACCCGTTTCTTCAATAATGTACGCAGCTTAGAAGATTGTGACAGGCTTAATTCAATTATGGCGGCGAGATGCGCTTACACTCCGTAGGTGTGAGCTAATTCCTCTGTTAACACCCCTGAGTCACTGTCACAAACAAAGACAAACACATTCATTGGCTTCCAGAAACTTGTTTGCTGTGATTGTCCCATCGCCTTTGAAGTTTCTCATTGCTTTCTGTTGTTTATTTATTCATGTGCTTTTCCTTGCCTGAAATCACCATGAGGTATTCAGCAAGAATACTTTTAGCATAGTGTGAAACAATGTAGGGATGGCATTTTGGAAGTGTAAACCGACAGCAACAGTTTCAAAATACTGAGTTCCGGTGGTATTCTGTTCTTATGTGACTTTGAATATGTGCCATTGTCTATTGAGGTTTCAAGTTGCCCGCCATCAATTACATGCACATGCCATTAATCAAATCCCACATGAGAATGTCCCGCAACATCAGCTCAGCTCACAATAGTTTTTATGCAACAGCTGTCACATGTGCCAAGTGTCCTTTGAGATCTGGACTAAGCTGATGAGATGAAAAAGGATGCTTTTAAGTATTATGTGAATTGCTAATTGGTGTATCAGAAGGTAATTGTTTTGCTGGGGTTATTTGGATTATTGGCATTTGAGATGTCAGTTTGGGCCGTGTTTTGTTGACGTGCTTTGCTTGTTCTATGCCTGCCTAGTAACAGTATAGATGGCAAGTGTTGCTTTTTATAATGCATTTAAACTGTATTTAATTTCTTCAATTTTTGTGTCATTTTTTGTAAAAGTAAAACTCTGTCTTTCATTTAAATACCACATGCGAACATAAACAACTGTAGTGGACTTTTCTGGCTTAAATGAACCTGAAAATGGTTGTTGCACAGCAAGTCTTGGTTCTGGAAGCATTTTCTCCCCATTCATTTTCTCAATGGGGAATTATAAAAAAAGGGTAATTAAAGTTCAAATCCATGAGTTAAATCAACCAGATCTGAAATGAAAATGTACCAACTAAGTGTACTTTATGTGAAAATACATCTTTATGAAAAATGCAAATCTTTGAAGCATTGTGCATGACATATTTAAATCATAAATAATAGATATAATATCTTTAAATACTAAACAGCACAACGTTTCACATTGAGATCATTGAAATGTTTTCTGTGAGCATAAATCACATATTTCAATAATTTCTGGAGGATCTGTGACACTGTGTAAATTATGCTGAATTCCTTTGCTCACACGAATACATTATTGCTGTAAAATATATTCATATAGAAACAATTTATTTAAACTAATAATATTTTACAATATTACTGTATTTTTAATATATTTTTTTTGATCAAATAAATGTAGCCGTGGTGAGCATAAAATACTTTATATAGACCCAAAACTTTTGAACGGTATATATGTATGGAAATAAACGATTTTTCTGTACACAGACTAATGTATAAAAGTGTTGTAGAATAGATAGTAGAGTGTATTTCTGTTAAATGTTCCTATATCTTGTTAAGACTTTTCTCTAACTTCCTGTTCCGTGTGGCATTTTGTAGTCAGTTTGTAGTTTTTCTGTTAATCGGCCCGTCATTGTTCTCCAGGTGTTCTTTGTTAGCCCTCTGTGTATTTATACCTCAGTGTTTCCCTTGGTCAGGGTCTGGTGTTGTTCCTTGTGGATGCTTCCTGTGTGCTGTTCAGTTCTTTCCTGCTATCCCCTGTGTTTTGATATACTATATTTTTGCCCGTGTCTCCCTTTGCCTGGATTTACTTTTAGTTTGTTAATAAATGTTTTATGTTGCAACTGGATCCTACTCTCCATCTTTCTGAATCAGCCCTTGTTACAATATCAATCAATTACAACACTGACAGTGCTTCACAGAGTGGGTAGTTACTGCTGAGTGCTTGCATCCTGAATTGTTTGCTGCGATTCTGTAGCTGGTCGATTTTTCTTTCTGTTGTATTTATGATTCCTCACCCGTTACTTTGCTATTAAATATTTACGTTTTTAAGTTCAAATTGACAGCTTGAACAGAAACATACGCAGTAGTTTAATGACCCCTGAGCTCATAGTAGCTCATACAGTATGTCTTGAAAGGTTTCTATAGAATTGTTGCGAGACAAAGAATATGAATTTTACTTCCAGAACCCAACTGTGGCACTATATTGCACACCCCTCTGTGATTTCGAAGCGTCTTTGTGTAAAAGGAAACATTTTTGAATACCTGCAGTGTTCAAAATAAGGTATAAAAACGAGCTTTCCTGTTTTTATGAAGCAAACTGGGAAATTGAGGGAGAATGATTCCACTGGATGAGATACTTTAAATGATCTTTGTTCACCACTGATCTTCTTTTAAATTCTCTCCCAGCTTTAGTCAATTTAGTCCTTTTATCTCAAGTTAATACACATTTTCATGATTTAAAACAGCAGACGGAATGAAATAATGCGAAATAAATAATAAAGTCTCTCTCCCCTCAGACGTGCAGTTCAGGCTGTCAGCATGCTGCCGAATTGGTGATCTCCACTTAGTTACTCATGCCATGCTTTTTAACGTGTTTGCAGTAACGCAGACTCGCTCTTCACGGACATCCACCCCCATTTTTCCTCTCGTCTGCCTCTACATATTTGAAAGCACCTCAACTCTGATTTACGTTTGTAATACTTGTGCATTTTTAACCTGAAAAACACGGAAATGTGATCATCCCGATAAACAATGAACCTGATTCTCTGTTCTGCTCATTCAAGGTCACTTTCCAATCACAGCTTCCATATACTCAGTTCTCCAGTTGCTTTAAAAGGCCAACAAACCATGAAAGCGCATCTGGGCAGAGGTGAGAAGGTAGCAGTGCTGTAACTAATGGGTTTATTTAATTTAATTTACTGCAGCAGCCCGGGATCACAAGAGCCATGCGGGCCGGAGAGAGATTGAGGTTGCTGTGGGAAAGAAATAAAGATTAACCCTCTTTTTAAAAGGGCAAAATTCGCTCTCATGTCATGCTGGATTTTCCTGCAGAGATATGGCACTGTATAACTTGGCAGAACTAAATGAATACAGGTTTGTGCAGGAATGGGCCTCTTCAGTTTATTTCTGACAAGCCTCCTAATCAACGTCACGCTGGGGGCGCTCGCGCCGGGTCGAGAATCGTTCAGAAATGAAAGCTTTGTAAACACGTCCTCAGATGGATGGAAAGGAGCGTTTGCCGCAACGACTGCCACTCGATGCAAAACACACACACGCCTGACCATCATACGTGAAGGAAGCAGCCGGAGAAAAATGGCTGTGGTTACTGACTGATAGAATATCACGGTCATGGTCAAGCATGTGTTGTAGTCATTAACGTTCACTAATTAGGGACTCGCCTGTGATGCAGCTATTGTGCTTACGTGTCAGTGCATATCTCTTTTGGTGCATGTCTGTCTCAAATTAACAGGCGGAAATAGGAAAATGTCTCAGAATTCCTGATGCAATCTGTGGAATGTAAATGAAGCAATCCCAGCAGCCCCTTTGGTTTGCATAGCCACAGTTCATGCTGAAACGCTCACACAGAGCTGCGTTTTGGAGTAAACCGGCCAAACACATGCACGTTCCACCTTGGGTAAATCCAACAAACGCTTCGGGGCGCAGAAAATGAATGTGGCATGATAATTAGTTAACCAACAGAGCGTTGCCAGAGGAGGGAATGTTATACCTAGTGTTTAATAACAGATAGTTTAATTTGTGACGCTTGTAATGTGCCCATTTCTTCAAAACGCGTTGGCGCTTTTTTGACAGTTCCTTCTGTTCTTTACCTCCTTGTAAACATATTTGATGTTCTCCTCTCGACGTTTTTGGTTTGAGGTGTCAAAGTGATGTAAAACATTCTCAACGCTGATAGATGCCTTGGGCTGAGGCACATTGAGACAGTGAATTTCTGTTTGCTTAGTTCTCTTAGAATTCGCCTTTGGCTGACTGTCATGCTAAGATTATCATGCGGGGTGGATACACAGAGGGTTTCTGGGATTGGACTATCGTCGCGTGCATTCACACTACCTTTGTAGCTATGTTTGGCAGGATTATTTGACAGCAAGTACCACTGGGCCACTGTGAAAGCTGAGTTACGGCAAGTACGGCAAATTTGAGCACAGATAACACACAGTTGTGTTTTGATTTGAAACACAATCCTAAATTGAAACTCAAGGTCAGTTTGCCATTTCTAGTTGAGAAACGGTCAATTGCATGACTAAAACAGCCAGACAGCAGCAGCGGCGTGCCAAATTGTATCAACAACATTCGAACAAACTAATGTGTTTGTGCAAATGTATCAGAAAATTCGGTAACACTTTATATAAAGAGCAAATTCTCACTATTACATAGCTGCTTATTAGTATGCATATTTCTAGCATATTGGCTGTTTATTAGTACTTATAAAGCACATATTATTGCCTTATTCTGCATGGCCATATTTTAGATTCCTTCATCGTACTTCATACCTAAACGTAACAACTACCTTACTAACTATTAATAAGCAGCAAATTAGCAGTTTACTGAGGAAACCTCTAATATTATGCATATGGTGTCCCTAATCTAAGTTTTCCCAAACCATTATATAATGCATGTCAGTGTTATAGTAGTATCACTGATATACTATTATAGTTTTTTATTAATATTTTGCATGAGATGTTTTGAATATTTTTTTAAAGTGTTATCTGGGGGCGGAGGGAGTAAATAGTCGTTGGGGGGGGGGATACAATATCTTCCTGTTCCGTGTGGAATTTTGTAGTCAATTTGTAGTGTTTTTTTGTTCATCTGTTCTGTTATCAAAGATTCATCAGGAGTTTTATATTTTATATCTTACTTACATCAAATTGAACTTAACGAAAATGTGAAATGTTGAAATGTTAACCGAAATAACAAAGTAGTTTATTTTTAATATTTTGTTATTTTTTATTTTATTTCATGTAACAACAATCCCGATCAATACAAATGTAAATAGCCATAAGGTGGGTGTGTGTGTGTGTGTGTTTGTGTGCGTGTCGTGTGGTGTGTGGTGTTCAGATTTGAGATTTGATGTTAGAAAATTATGAGATTACAGTCTTAACAGGCATATGAGCAACAGCAGAGTTAATGGGGTAAAATGTCTTTAAAAAGTTTTAATATATTAGAGGAATTGAAATAGGTTGTAGCATGCTTAACATTGCTTCTTGAAATGCTTAGGATTTAAAACCGTGTTTTACATATTTGCGCCTGTAATCTTCCCAACAGTTTGTTCAAATACACCTTCAGCTATCAAATCAACACAGATCTGTGGTCATGGCACACAGTGCACAGAACTGGTTCACGCTGCATTGCTTTGTCTCAATATTTATCTTACAATAACATGTAAGATGCAAGAAATAGATATTGCAGAGGGAAATTTGGTTAATCAATTCTCTACTTTTAATTCATATATTGTATACTGCATTTGCCTGGATAACTTTAGCATGTGATGCTTCACATTAGTCTGATGTAACCAATGTATCATAAAAACTAAGGGAAGCAGTACGTATGATAGATTCACAATGAAGTTAGAAAGTAGTTATAGAATAGATGGCTTAAAAAGAGAGGTCACATGAATATGGGTGCATAAAAGTTGCTGAAGCGAACCTGAAAGTTTGGACAGCATTACATTTATGTTAATTGAAGTATACACCAGAAAGTGACATGGGAATGAAACGACATGCCACCTACCTAAAGCAAAAGAAGCCCCACTGTGCTTTACATGTCCCTTTCGCTTTTTAGCTCTTATTTCATCCCGTCCCCACCACTGTGCACTTTTCTTTTTGCCTTTTACATTATTCTCAAATGAAAGACACAACAAAGTCCACCACATGTTCTGTCAGTTATGGAAACTCAGTGAAGCAGTCCTGTTGTGATAATGAATGTAATCAAGCCTCCCGTTGCACAAGCACAATAACAGAAATTTCCATCAGTCCATGTGCTGCTTAGCATTGTAAGTTACATTAAAAGTGACCACAGCTCCGACGCAGAGTGCTTATGGTAGACGCTTTTCAGACAAAGCCACTTTATTTTACACGTTGATTCTGGCTTAGGAAATGCTCAAATTCTCAGCGCCAAACAGGCACGGTCCAGGCGAGCTTTTATGATTTCCACCCACATGCTCTTACCCAATGTCTGTCAAAATGAAAACAGACATCTGTCACAAAATCACTGTGAATGCAAGGCTTCGTTTTTAGAGACACTTGCTGTGAAATGTGTAGATCTTTAAATCTTTAATGGCTCTTGTCATATTTTTATTTGATTTTTTTTTCATTAATTTAGCTTTATAGTTAGAAATGTTATTGATGCTGCATTGTAGGTTTGGCAGATCAGCGGGTTGTACTAGGTATTATCAGTTAACTGATTAGTTCACCCAAATAGTATATATATACTGTATATATATACTGTATATATAATCAAATCAGAATCCGAATAGCTTTATTGCCAGTATGTTACACATAAGCTTCCACAGTGTAACAGAATGACCGTGACAGAACAAAAAAACACAGATAATAAAAATAAATAAATAAAAAAATAGAACAAGTAAAATAAGGAATAAAAAATATCCAGATCGACAATTGTATGTACAGGTATATAACAATAGACAGTTGTATGTACAGGTATATTATGTGCAAATTGAAATGTAGACTGAGTATGTGTGTTAGATAAATAAGTGCATGAGTGAATAATAGTGTGTGTTTCCACATTTATTGTCAAGTGTTTATGAGATGGATTGCCTGAGGGAAGAAACTTTTCCTGTGTCTGGTCGTTCTGGTGCTTAGTGCTCTGTAGCGTCGACCAGATGGTAACAGTTCAAAGAAGGAGTGTGCTGGATGTGAGGGGTCCATAGTGATTCTGCCAGCCCTTTTGCTCACTCTAGATGAGTACAGTTCTTGGAGAGTAGGGAGGGTTGTACCAATGATTCGCTCAGCAGTCCGGACTACCCTCTGTAGTCTTCTGAGGTCAGATTTGGTAGCTAAGCTGAACCATACAGTTATAGAAGTGCAGATGACAGATTCAATTATGGCGGAGTAGAACTGTTTCAGCAGCTCCTGTGACAGGTTGAACTTCCTCAGCTGGCGAAGGAAGTACAACCTCTGCTGGGCCTTTTTAACAATGGAGTCTATGTGATTGTCCCACTTCAGGTCCTGAGAGATTTTGGTGCCCAGGAACCTGAATGACTCCGTTGCAGTCACAGTGCTGTCCATGATGGGGAGTGGGGGGAGTGCAGGGGGTTTCTCCTGAAGTCCACGGTCGTCTCCACAGTTTTGAGCGTGTTGAGCTACAGGTTGTTGAGACTGCACCAGACAGCCAGCTCTTTAACCTCCTGACTGTAAGCAGACTCGTCACCGTCCTGAATGAGGCCGATGAGTGTGGTGTCGTCTGCAAACTTCAGGAGCTTGACAGAGGGGTCTTTAGATGTGCAGTCGTTGGTGTACAGGGAGAAGAGCAGTGGGGAGAGGACGCAGCCCTGAGGAGCTCCAGTGCTTATGGTGCGGGTGTTGGATGTGAGTTTTTCCAGCCTCACTAGCTGCTGCCTGTCGGTCAGGAAGCTGTTGATCCACTGACAGATGGATCTTGGCATGTGAGAGCTGAGTTTATTTTTGGGCAGGAGGAGGTTTGGATTATGGTGTTAAAGTTCGCGCTGAAAGTCTCGGAACAGGCTCCCACCATAATCCCCCTGGTCTGTCTAGATTTGCAGAACATATGCAGTCCCATGTTTACGCATCGTCCCCAGACCTGTTGCTCGTAGGCACTAAAGAAGTATCAGCAGGGTCCAATGATTCCGTCAGGTGGGCCAGCACCATTTTTCAAAGAATTCTGGACCACAGACGTAAAGCCCAGGTCTGTAGTCTTTAAGTCCAGTAATTTTGGGTTTCTTTGTGACGGGGATGATGGTGGAGCGTTTGACGCATGAAGGGACTTCGCACAGCTCCAATGATCTGTTGAAGATATGTGTGAAGATGGGGGCCAGCTGGTCAGCACATGATTTCAGACAGACTGGTTTAACACAATCTGGGCCTGGTGCTTTTCTTTTTTTCTGCTTCCGGAAGACCTGGCGCCCCTCGTCTTCGCTGATCTGAATTGCAGGTGTGGGGAGAGGGGGGCTCCTGGAGGTGTGAATGGTTATGTAGAGAGGTGTTCAGGGCGGGTGTTGGGTGTCTTTTCAAACCTGCAGTAGAAATCGTTCAGATCGTCTGCCAGGTGTTGATTCTCCACATGCTGGGGATGGTGTCTTGTAGTTGGTGATTTATTTTAGACTTTTCCACACTGATGCTGGGTCACTGGAAGAGAATTTAATCCTTATTGTTTTTGAATAATTCCTCTTTGCCACTCTGAGCTCCTTTTCCAGTGTGTATTTAGCCTATTTATACAAGACATTATCCCCCTTCCAGTGAGCATCTTCTTTGGCCTGACGGAGCTGACTGAGTTTTGCAGTGATCCATGGTTTGTCATTGTTGTAGGTTAAGTGTGTCCTGGTAGGAATGCACATATCTTAACAGAAACTGATATAAGATGTTACAGTATCTGTGAGCTCGTCCAGATCGGTGGCAGCAGCTTCAAAAACACTCCAATCAGTGATGTCAAAACAAGCTTTTAAATCCTGCTCTGCATCATTAGTCCATCTTTTTACAGTCCTTAATACAAACAGTGAACCAAACAGTGATCAGAGAGCCCAAAGCTATGCCTGTTAGTGGATATTCATTCGTTTGATGTGGTGGAACAGTGATCCAATATATTACTGTCTCTGGTGTGACATGTAACATGCTGTCTGTATTTTAGCAGTTCACGGGAAAGATTTGCTTTAATAAAGTCCCCGAGAATGATTAAAACAAAGTCCGGGTGCTGTTGTTCTGTCTCTGTGATCAGATCAGCAAGTTTCTGTAAAGCCAGGCTCACGTGCACTTTCGGTGGTATGAAAACACTTCTGAGAATGAACGAGCAAAACTCCCGTGGCAAATAGAACAGCTTACAATTAATAAAGAGCACTTCTAGATCTGAACAGCAAATCTTCTTTAACACAGTTACATCTGTACACCACCTCTCATTGATAAAAGCACGATTTTCCCCGTTGATTCTGCGACGGCGATCTTCTCTAAACAGCTGAAAGCCCGAGAAAACTCAACGCGCTGGTCCGGACTGACGTTCTTCACCCAGGTTTCCATGAAACAACAGAGCCAGAGTTTGAAAATCCTTATTTTTCCGTAGAGCATAAGTGACTCGTCCGTGTTGGTTGGGTAAGAGCGATGTCGCCAGATGTATGGTAGGGCAACGGCGTTCCTGAATCTGCGCTTCCTAGCTTCACGCCCGCCGCTCTGCTTCCCCCGTCTGCGCGTCCGAATCGCTTGCTTCCTCGCCGCACCTCCCCTGACTACAATGTCCAGCAAAACAGCAGAATAGTCGAAAACCGGTGAAATAATGGGTGGTGTGTACTTCCGAATGTCCAACAATTCGTCTCTGGTGAAACTGATTGCAGGGATATAACTACAGACAGGACAAACTAACAAAAACATAAAAACAACTGTGGAGCACACCACGAGGCTTCCCATCACTCGGCGCCATCCACAAGTTTTATTTATATATATATATATATATTATATATAATATATATATATATATATATATATATATGTACTATATATATATATATACTATTGTGTGTGAGAAAGTATTGCATGGGTGATATCATTGTGTTCCTATTGGTCAGAGTTAGAGGAGCTCAGCTTAGCCTTACGTGGAAGCCGCTTCAAGACCAGTTAGTTCCCAGCGATGTTGCCACAGTGACTTGACTGATCTATTGTCATGTTGCGCTTTCGGACCGCACATCAATGACATAAGCAGAATCACTGAATAACTAGTTTTGTACACTAGTTTTATGAAACAACCCTAGTGTCCTAGGTTAGCTACAAATGACCAAGTGGAGAGAGCAAAAAAGTTTATCTGTTTTTTTTATATTACCAAACTACATAGATACTATATATAGTATATAATAGGTATATATATCATACATATATATGTTTACGAATCAGCTTCATGGGCAATATGAAATAATTACCATAACTAGTGTATGATTAATTATGATATTTTAGATGCTCTGTAGATTTTAGTCTAAGAACTTTAATTTCCTGTTTAAGGGAAATAACTTCCTTAATGTACAGTTCTACAAAAGCTTGTAGCGTAAATCTGCATGATTAGTGACTCCGGTTATGAGCAAACTATGAACACGTCAAGTGTGATACAAGTAAGGTTTTATTAACTACATAAACACTTAAACTAGTCTAACATACTACATAAACACATAAACTGGTCTAACATCCTACATACACACATAAACTGGTCTAACATACACATACACACACACACACACATACAGTTGGTATAGGAAAGGGTTAAAGTTTAACTCAGCATAGAAATAGGCATAAAGAATGAATTTTATGGAAACATTTGCATATTCAGCACATCTACACCTGAGGGAAACATCAGATTCTTAGTTCAGACACACTTTTGTAAAAAGGTGCAAATGATACCTTATGTATCAATTAATAAGACTAAGTTTGATACTTGCGAGTCTCGGCTGTCTGAAAGAGATTCCTGATGCAATCTTAAGGCCCAAGATCTTGCTGAAGTTGGTTGATGAAAAAGAACCAGTTTGCGTCAGAGTACCTTGAAGAATGGAAGGACAAGGCCGAAGAAAGGCCTGGCACAATGCTTTGGTATCCTGAAGCGTTTTCTCACATCTTCATCTTAGCATCTGACCGAACCACCGACTGGGCGGGTCACATGGAGTGTGGCCTTTAAAAGCCTGCAGAGATTCACGCCTCTCAAGATTGGCTTGTCCAATGAGAAAGGCTGAAATTCCAAGCGGGAGTTTGGAAGTACTGGGGAGTTTTATGACTCTTTGTCCCTAAGCATGGTATTTCGCATATGTAATTCGTGGGGTGTTGATTCACAAATTAGTAAAGATTCTTAGAACAACAATATGTTGCATAGGTATCAGCATAAAATATACACACTCATTTAGAGTAATTCTATAGACCACACATGATATAGGTGAGGTTATATTAACTTGTGGTCTATCATAACATGCATAAAACAGCATATACTACAACAGACAATATACAAGAACATTAATGGTATACACAATGATCTGAAGGATATGTGTATTCAATCAAATAAAGGTTTTCCTATGAATTAATTAGAACAGTCCATTTCTCTGGGCATTATATGTCTTTCCTATGAGGAAACTGAGGGAGTTTCTCTGCCCTCATTCCTTTAGGCAATAAACCAGTGATTCGCATTGGTTTACATGGACCCGAGGCCGTTCTGCCTTCTGCGGTGTTAGGTCTTTCGGGGGAAGTGTCCATAGCCCTCGTAATTGGCCCTTTCGTTAGTTGAGGGGGCGTTAGATTTTTGGTTACAATTTATTTTGATAGTCCACTTTAGACATTCTACTGACTTTAAGTAACTTTGTAACTACATGTCAAATAATTCTCATTACTTTGCAACTACATGTCTACTAACTCTCAGAGTAGACTGTTAGGGTTGGTTTAGGGTTAGTAGAATGTTGACAAAGAAAGTTTTAGAAGATATTAAGCAGACAGTCTACTTATACTCTACTAACTGCTAGTTGACATGTAGTTTGCAAAGTTACTTACTGTTAATAGAATGCCTAAAGTGGACTATCGAAAATAAAGTGTTACCATATTATTTGTTAAATATAACAAAATGTTGTGTCTGATTGGTCCAAATGCTACATAATACACACGGAAACAAAATTATCAACGGAACACTTTTGGTTTTTTTGCCCCAATTTTTCATGAGCTGAACTCAAAGATCTAAGAGTTTTTCTATGTGCACAAAAGGCCTATTTTTCTCAAATATTGTTCACAAATCTGTCTAATTCTGTTTTAGTGAGCACTTCTCCTTTGCCAAGTTAATCCCTCCACCTCACAGGTGTGGCATATCAACAGTGGTGGACGAAGTACACAAATCAAATACTTGAGTAAAAGTACAGATACATACTGTATAATAAAATATTACTCCAGTAAAAATAAAAGTACTCCTTTTTCAATTTTACACGAGTGAAAGTACAAAAGTACTCGATATTTTATGTACTTAAGTAAAAAAGTACCGATAGATAGATTTATTTTACAATTTTATATAGGCTACTTAATTTAATTTTATATTAGCACATTTTTTTTTTAATCCTACTGCTCAAAATACTTGGGTTTTTCCCAAAATAACCACTATATGGAGTGAAGATGTATTTTTGTTGTTGATATGGACTACGTTGATGAGAGTGATGTAGTAATGTTCACTATGAAGCTTACACTGCGATGTACCTGAGCGAAAACAGATTTGACCATCTGATTTTCACCAATAAGTAAAAAAGTGTTTTAAAGCTTGTTGTTTTGCAGAACATCACAGTTTTAGACATGAAATACGCCTGAAGTTAGGAAGAACATTTTAAGGAAAATATACAGTATTTATATTTTCATAATGATTTTTTTTTTCTTCTCAAACCTTGTCTGTGGTGAAAAACACCCCTGGCCAAATGCCCCCAGAGGGCATCACGTCCCACTTTGATAATTACTGTAGTTAACATGTTCTGAACATCACATCCTTTATTTACCCCCAGATGTAATCTATCTAGGTTGTTGAATAAAAATATTTGGACTTTATATCTAAAATTACCTCAACTTAGCACCAGCAAGCTTGTTAGCTAAACAGTTAGCATCAGCTAATAATATTTACTTATTTTCAGTATGGTTATGAATAAACATTCATATCTGTCTACTCGGCTAGTTAATCCAAACAATATAAAAATGTATACTGTTGATAAACAATATAAAAACAGATGTCACATAGGGCTAAATGCGAACCGGCAGAATAAATAATTATGAATGTGTCAGGGAAAAACAGTAAAGAGATGAAGTCGGCGACACAGACTCATCATCAGTAGGCTAGTGGATGCGCCTGTATGTTTCATATGGATTATATAATCTGAGAATTTGTTTTCCAGTTGAATTGGTTCATTTGTAAGTAGACATTTCACTCTCTATAGATGTCTGTAAGGCAAAGATATACACGGAGTTTCGCGTTCAAGTTCACAGAGACCGAGACGGCAGAAAGCACATCCTGTTTGCTTTCATCATTTTACAAAAGCGCGATTTGTTTTTGTGAATGCACACAAATAAACGTAGTCTTTACAGATTCGAAAGATGTATTACTCTTATCTGTATGAACAAAAATTATGGAGTATTTTAGGAGTAAGTGAGCGCACCGGTGCCTCCATCTGTCCTGCAGTGAGCGCTAATGTAATGCTCACTGACACTGAGTAGCGCACATTTCTCTAGGTTAACATTAGATTGAGCGGCCATGTAAAGTTGCTAATACTCACATATTTCAGATGATAAGCCATATTTGAGGTCAATGAATGATAGGCGAGCGTTTGGATCTCCTGCCCGATGTACTGTATTACCAAATAGACCAGCCGTGAATGATCTGTCCGTCACGGACTGCGTGACTTCGTCTCTGGATTTAAAAATAAATATTTCTGCGACTAATAAGATTTTGGTCGACTAACGATTAGTCGACTATGTAAGGCATTTCCGAACATCACACAAACCAGATGAGAGTCGTAAAAGCATGAACCATGGTCAGCCCAGGCGTACCTCTCTCCAATGAGTTCCTGCCTCGCTCTGCTTATCTTTACAAAGAAAACACGGAGATAATGATTTACCAAAACTCCTCCGATGTCGACACAATACTAGGACAACAAGAACTGACCCACCCCCCCATCTGGATTCATTTAAGCAACAGAAAGTCAGTAGGTTTCGTGACTGGCTTCAGCATAAATAAACCATCTAATGGACCACGGAACAAAGAACCTGGTATCTAGACAGCGCGTCCCGCACAGAATTGCATAAATTAACACATAAATTGATAATCCCGTCAACAAAAGAGACAATTTTATAGCTCCCTGTCCAGCAGGAGAAACTCCGCAGACTCTCAACTCTGACATGAGAATGACCGCAGGACATCTCCCTTTTCCCCCTGCATTCCAAAGAAAAGGACGATTTCTGAGACAATCGTTGAAAGTATGAAAATATCGGAGCATAGAGTCACAAATAATATGTTGTATGTCTTAGATATATATACTTGATGTGTTCATTTAATCAGTGCAACGTTAATCAGTGTTTATTACCCCTTTTAGGAAATGAGGATATTAAAATGTGTGTAATATGTGAAGTTTAATCTTGAACGAATGGAAACGAGAAATGCAGAAGGTTGAAATGAAGTAAACTTTAATAGTATGTACAATACTTGCTTTTAAGAGACTTTATAGGAGTATTAACACAACTTTTATAGATGGTGTCCTCATGTGATGAATTGAAGCCTCTTGTTAATGTATGCACGCTCCGCCTCGCAAGAAGTCGATTGGAAAATCGCATCGGGGGACGGACTTATGCAGCGGAACAAAAACCCAATGCAGGACAGACTCGAGCGCTTGCTTGCGGCTTCTCCTACTCTCGCCTGTCGCTGTGTTAGAGCACCCCACATGTGCTCACACGCTTACCATCAGAGCGACTACAGCCATCTAAACTCAACACTTCAGTGATACTTCATTGAAATCTTCAAAGAACTTAAAGTCTTGCAAACTAAGACTTTCAGCAGAACTGCTCAAGCCTCTGCTTCATCAAAGACCAACCAATCCAACGAGGGGTTTTCCAAAGGACGTCATTCCGACGTCACCGAACAGTCAGTGACGGGGTTTCCCTCAAAGACTTCCAGGAAGCCCGCATCAGCCACAGAGTCACCTTAGCTGTCAACCAGCAGAACGCAAGTAAACAACAACTCTCTAATCTGTTGAACTGGTGAATTTAGATAAGCAGTAAAATTAAGAAAAATTCTCTGCATGTGAGTTCTCTCAGGTGAATTTACATCCCTCGTGAAAACGAGGTAGAACTATGAAACTCAGAACTCCGTTAACAGAATTTCCTTCCTCTGAAACTGTATGTTTGTGTGTATGTGTGTTTTAGCTTAGTTTTATGTAATCTAGAATAGCCAATAAATTTTTGTTTCATTTATGAAGAAGTATTGTCTGGTGTCATATAATTTGGAATTTAAAACTTTTGCCAAGATCAACGTTACCTCTCTCTCTTAAGAGCTGACCAATTATTATAAGTGTGTTCACCGTGGCCAGGAAAACACATATTTAATTTGTTAAAATATACTGAGAATCACCGGCTCGCTGGACGACCCTTGATTTAAAAGTATAAACTATTTAAAGTCAAAAATCAGTTTTGATCAGGTGGACCTCGAATTCTCAGATCGAGTTCTTTTAAAACCTGAGCTAGAAATAAACCTGAATGAATTAATAATAATTAATTTCCCTTCAACGAGTTAAATTTCCTTACAACTATCAGGGGCAGCCCTATATATACAGTATATATATATACTAGATATACATTAGATAATATATAATATATATATTTAATATATATATATATATATAGTATGTTAGTTTATTTTAAGTTCAACTTGCTAAAACTTTAGCCTCTGAAACATATATAACTGGTTTTGTAAAGTGGTTTTCCGCTGTTAAACCCATTTTGCCACTAATTGGAACCTTTGTTTTTAAGAGCGACCACTTACAGTCACAGCATTAACCTCTATGCTCAGGGCATTAACCTGGGTCTCAGTTTGATGGACATGCAATTCGAATCAGCTCTGAGCAGAGCTCACCCAGAGGTTCTGCAGAGATCTTCTTCACATCTCAGTCAACCGTGGCAGGTCGCTGCCCTAATATGGCAGATTAAAACCCAATATTAATTCTCCTTTCTGTGCTGCTGGAAGCCTTGGCCGTTTGCTTGTTGTGTCTGGGGTGTGTTTGTTTTGGCCAAGGTGCTCCGCCTCGGCTATCCTTTTTATTAACACAGGCCCTAATGCCTTGATTTAATGCACTCTCAGAGGTCAGATATTGTGCTGGCAGCCACAGAACACTTCCTTCCTCCCTGCCCCATTAATAACAGCAAACAAATCAGGGATGTGCCATATATTTTCTCTCCGGTATATTAGAGCAACTTGGATGTGAGATGTGGACATGTTTATTATGAGAGTAGAGCATTACTCCCATGCAGCTCCAGCCAGAGGGTGCGACTGGGTATGTGTGTGTGTGTGTGTGTGTTTGTTTCTTAACTCGCGCTCTGACATGTCATTTGTATATGCTCCGTTTCATCTGAAATTACATACAATATTCCTCTATGGCCAGAATGAGTCCATCTTAGATTCATACAATATGTTTTTTGCCAGGTACATCAATGATGTTATTAATGCACTGTAAGTGAACATGACTCTTTAGAATAAAGGATCCATTTAGATTCCCAAAGGACCATAAGACAGCCTTATTAAGATCCATAAATAACCTTTATTCTCTAATTCTTTAGCTAATAATTTTTGGAGCCATGTTCTAGTAGTTAGAGTTGGCCATCGTGACTTTGAGTCTAGATTATACTTAATTTTGTTCAACGTATGTTCCTCACACATATTCAAAGACCCATGTAGCCACTCAGAAGTGCTTTACTGCAAAAAATGGTTGATGATAAGAGGTTTCTTTGCTGAACCTAAAGTGCTGCAAAGAACTGTTGATGAAACTCTATTTTTAAGTGTGAAAAGTCGTTCACACGTCTCAGGTCATTGACAGAAAAATGACATTAGATTGGCTATATGTGTCTATGTAGATTCTATAGATCACTGGTAGGGCTTGGTGATAGCAACAGCAAAGTGCTGGGCCAGATTTCCAGGAAACACACACACTGGTAAGTGGTGTGGCTTGAATGCATTGTTGCTTTAGATAACAGTGTCTGGCAAATATAATGTAAATATTAGGATGTAACACTAGGCGCGTTTCCATTGCCCATGATATACTCCTTGCTGCAAATGAAATTGCGAATTGAAACGACGCCTCCAACACCTGGAAACGCCCCACCCCCCCCCCCCCCCACGGTCAATTTCGCAAAAAAAAAAAAAAAACGGCCATATTCGGCAAAAACCCCCACGCCTTTTTACCCTGAAACGCATCTCATAAGGGGTCTTATAAGGACACCATGCATCGCAAACCGGATTAATTCAGCCACCAAACTGCAAAGGAACCGGCTTCCTTCGCAGTTACAAGTCATGCGCCGCATGTAAAAAGTCAATTGTTATATTCTTCGTGTTTACTATAACCATCCCCCAATAAACACTTCATAAGTGGCCGCGCTCCAGTATAAGGGGCTTTCCCTACTATTAATACTTAGACAATTTACATTGCACACGTCTGCGGTGCAGTGTGGCTCTGATACGGCCACTGAAGCTGATTACGGCCACTCAATGCTTGTGTTTATGTTTTTATACAGTCAATGGTTTATTCCAGCCACGCCACGCACGTTTCTGAAGCGGCTCTCTTTGCTGCTTCTGTAAAGATACACGCATAATCCTCCTTTGAATAAATATAGCCAAAATCTGTCAAATCCCACCAAAATCCGTTGCCATGACTTATCACGAGAGGCAAAAGGTTACGTTTTAGCCGCATAACATTGGTTAATGGAAACGCCGTCATTTCGCAATACTTTTTTATCGACATTCAGAAAATATCACCAAAATTTTGAGCAAATCTGTAATGGAAACGCGCTTAGTGACCCTCAGCTTAGTTCCATAGGCATTTTTCTTATTCATTGTCTCAACAGGGATTCACTGAAATTCTTCATAAACCATAAGACATAAACTAAACCAAGTAGCTCCAAGATTAATCACAATGTTATAAACATTGATTTGAAGCACAATTTAAAAATCACAAACAAGACAAAGCTACGAGACTGACTATATACCATTCAAAAGTTCAATGGCTGCACGATTTTTTTAAACGTTTTTGAAAAAAAGCCTCCTATGCTCACTATGGCTGCATTTATCTGATTAAAAAATACAGCATTTTAAAATAACTGTTTTCAGTCTTCAGTGTCACATGATCCTTAGAAATCATTTGATTTGCTGCTCAGGAAGCATTTATTATTATCAATGTTAATAAAATGTTGCTGTTTGGAAATTGTGATGCTTCCCCGTTTTGTAACATTATTACAACTTTGCTGTAGTTTTCGAGCAATGTACTGTTACTTGGCTGAATAAAATATAATTAGTATAATCTAATAATACTCTAATCTTGTCCTCGGGACTTTTTGCTCCCCATAGGGAAACAAGCTTATAAATCATACAGAATGAAGTGTTTTAAAAATCTAAAAATGCAGAAAGTCTCCCGTCAGTGAAACTCCGAGCTGCCGTCGAAAAACGCTAGGGCCGAACGCCGTTTTCAAGCGGACGGGCTCGAATCTCGTGTGTAATCCGAATAACAGTGGGCGAGACGTCACGGCGGTGTATATGACCAGGAGGACTCAAAACAGCACGTGCCGAGAACGAGCGACGACCAGCGCCTGCAAGCTTGTTTGCGCCATTCACGCCAAACCGGCGCTACTGTGTGGGTGTCAGTCCTGATATCTGCTTACGGAGTCATATTTGTGTTGTCGTCCCGTAGGGCTGAACATTATGTCAAAAGCACATGAGAAAAGGAAACACCAGTTAAGGGGCGAAGGTGGGCAGCGTTTCAGACTGTGTGTTCGTCCCTGCCCGCGTTTCATTACGGGTGTGGATACACACAGTTTGTGCGTTGTCTGCCTGGGAACAGAGCATGCTGAGTCAGCTCTTGAGAGCGCTGACTGCCCGCATTGCGAGTGTCTTCCCATGCATGCTCTCCGCTCCCGAAAGGCACTCTTTGCGGAGGGTGCTTTCGCAAGCGGTCCCCGCGGCGCGGCGCCCTCACATGCTGGAGATGCACTGCTCTCAACAGGCGCAGCGGCGATTGCGCTCGTGGGGTTCGCAGCTAGAACTGGCGGAGGGAATGGAGACGGGCGAGTCCCTATCTTCTTCCTCACCCGCCAGATCCGGCGCTCGCTCACCGGTATCGGAAGCCCGTTCTGCAGTTACTCTCCCCCGGGGAGCGGGCTCGGCGCTCCGCCTATCTTCCTCCGAGGAGGTTGATGTGGTGGGCGTTGACGAGGATTCGCCCCCTCAATCGCCCCAGTATGAGGAGCTTTTGGAGGTGGTAACTCGTGCTGTGGCCAAACTAAACATCGCATGGCCCGCCGAGAAAATGGCTGAACCGCAGAAAAGCAAGTTGGATGAGCGGTTTTTGCGAGTTAAGCCACCACCTCCGCGCCGGAGCCTGCCTTTTTTCCCCGACCTCCACACCGAGGTGTCGAAGTCGTGGGGAAGGCCATTCTCGGCCCGCCTCTTCGTTCCCGCCTCCGATCATTATGGCGATGTGGCGGGGATGAGAGAGCGTGGTTATAAGACGATGCCCCGGGTAGAGCAGACTCTTGTGAGCTATCTGTCTCCCGGTGTGGCATCGTCTTTAAAGGCTCCGGCATTGCCCTCCAAGCCGCTGCGCACAACCTCAGCGCTGGTGGGCAAAGGGTAATCGGCAGCGGGTCAGGCTGGTGCGTGCCTGCACACTATGTCAGTGTTACAGGCATACCAAGCCGACCTGCTGAAGGAGCTAGATGAGGGTGAACAGGTAAAATCTGAGGATATTACCAAGCTCAGGAGGACCGCTGATTTGTCTCTCCGCGCCACCAAGGAGACCGCCCGTGCCATTGGCAGGTCTATGGAGCTATGGTGGCAGCAGAGAGGCATCTGTGGTTGACCCTGTCTGATATGAAGGATAAAGACAGGGTCTTCCTCCTCGACGCCCCGTTTGTGCCTTCTGGCCTGTTTGACGACGCCGTCAATTCGGTCGTCGACAGGCACCAGGAGGCTCGTAAGCAGGCGGCGGCGTTCCAGCGGTTTCTCCCTCGCCGCTCTCTAGCTCCAGGGGCTGCTGGGCGAGAGCAGCCCCCTCCGGGTACCAGCTCCGAACACAGGGGCGCGCAAAAACAGAGCGTGGCCTCGCGTGCTCCCCCGTGTCGACACACGAGGGCGAGGCGACGCTCGAGGTCGGGGGCCTCTAAGGCTAAGCCGGATCTTCGGACCGTACTTCAGTCTAAGAGGTCCTCGGCCAAAAAAGTCCTGACGCCACTGGCCCAGGATGTATGAGGGCAGTCCCCTCTGAGGTGCAGCGGGTTTGCACAGAATTACACCCCCCCCCCCCCCCCCCGGTGTCCGTCTCGCCTCAGTGCCCTCAGGAGATCGGACTGCTAACCCTGCCGGAGTTACAGGGCGCAGCGGTCTCCCGCGAGCGCCACTCTCAGTCACCGCCCGGCAACGTAGCGGTGCTAAGAGCCTCGCCACCTCCGCGGAGGTCTCTAGAGCAGCAGGTTCGGTTGTTCCCTGCCGGTTCGCCGTTACAGGGCACCGAGCCGGCTGCTCGTATTGCACCAGAGATCAGTCTCGAGATTCCCTTAGTAGACTTTTTGGCAGAGTGGAAACTACTGCCAAATGTATCTCAATGGGTCCTGCACACTGTAGAGAGAGGCTACAGAATCCAGTTTGGTTCTCCTCCGCCTCGTTTCAACGGGATTTCTCCCACGCTGGTGGGCCCCGAGCAGGCTCTGGTCATGGAACAGGAAGTACTGACTCTTTTGAGGAAGGAGGCCATCGAGCTGGTCCCTCCTCATGTGAGGCAGTCCGGGTTCTACAGCCGGTACTTCGTAGTTCCAAAGAAGGATGGGGGGTTGCGTCCAATTTTAGATCTACGTCACTTGAACCGCTCAGTCATGACACTGAAGTTCAAGATGCTTACTATAAAACAGGTCATGTCTCAGATCAGGTCCGAGGACTGGTTTATTCACGGTCGATCTAAAGGACGCATACTTCCATGTTTCCATCCTTCCTCAACACAGGAAGTTATTGAGGTTTGCTTTCGGGGGCAAAGCGTACCAATATCGTGTTCTTCCTTTCGGCCTTGCACTCTCACCCCGCACTTTCACGAAGTGTGTGGATGCAGCCCTGGCTCCGTTGCGACTCCAGGGCATCCGCATACTAAACTATATCGACGATTGGTTGATTTTAGCTCAATCACAGCAGACGGTGGTTCGACATCGAGATGACATTCTCGCCCACATGAGAAAGCTGGGGTTAAGACTAAACGCCAAGAAAAGTGTGCGTTCTCCATTACAGAGAACCACCTATCTCGGCGTGGTGTGGGATTCGACCACGATACAGGCACATTTATCTCCTGATCTGATCGAGTCGATCCTCACTGCAGTCGCGAGAGTGAGAGAAGGCCGGTCAATCACTGTCAAGCAGTTTCAGAAGCTGCTGGGTCTGATTGCAGCGGCGTCCAACGTGATACCTTTTGGCCTGCTGTACATGAGGCCCCTACAGTGGTGGCTCAAGACCAGGGGGTTTTCCCCGAGGGGAAACCCGCTTCGCATGATCAAGGTCACGCGGCGCTGCCTACGTGCCTTGGAAATGTGGAGGAAACCTTGGTTCTCAGGGCCCGGTGCTGGGAGCTCCTTGGCGACGGATGCATCCCTCACCGGTTGGGGAGCGGTCATGAGTGGCCACCCCGCCCGTGGTCTGTGGAGTGGTCGCCATCTCACGTGGCATATCAACTGCCTGGAGATGCTGGCCGTGCTGCATGCACTGAGATACTTCCTCCCGGACCTGAGAGGCCACCATGTGTTGGTGCACACCGACAACACAACGGTGGTCTCTTACATCAACCACCACGGAGGTCTGCGCTCACGCCGTTTGTCAAACTAGCGTACCAGATCCTTGTGTGGTCCCAGGACAAACTCCTCTCACTGAGAGCAGTTCACATCCCTGGGCATCTCAATATGGGATCAGACGTCCTGTCGAGGCAGGGGCCGAGGCCCGGGGAATGGATGCTTCACCCCAGGGTGGTGAAGCAGATATGGAGAGTCTTCGGCCAAGCTCAGGTGGATTTGTTTGCGACTCGCACGACATCGCACTGTCCCCTATGGTTCTCTCTAAATCATCCAGCTCCACTGGGGCTGGATGCCATGGTACAGACGTGGCCGAGGCTTCGTCTGTATGCCTTTCCCCCGATCGCTCTGCTCCCGGGAATTCTGGAGAGAGTAAGCCGGGACGGGGTCCGTCTGCTGTTGGAAGCCCCGTTCTGGCCTGCCCGAGTATGGTTCTCGGACCTGTTGTCCCTCCTCGACGGCTATCCGCTGGAGATTCCGATCAGGAAAGACCTCCTCTCTCAGGTGGGGGGCACAATTCTTCACCCCCGCCCAGAGTTGTGGAAACTGTGGGTGTGGCCCCTTAGGGGGCACAACTCGTAGCTTCCGGTCTCTCAAATGAGGTTGTTGAGACCATCCTCCAATCCCGAGCTCCCTCCACGAGGAGACTGTACGCCTTGAAGTGGAAACTTTTCACTTCTTGGAGCGGAGACCGCCAGCTAGACCCAGTTAAATGCCCAGTTGGTACAGTGCTTGAGTTCCTGCAGGCCCGATTCTCCGCAGGGTTGACCCACTCCACACTGAAGGTCTACGTGGCGGCCATTGCACTCTACCACGCCCCTCTTGGTGGCATTTCAGTGGAGAGACACCCCCTGGTTACACGTTTCCACCGCGGGGCGCTGAGGCTGAGGCCTCCGGTACGATCTCGTGTCCCCACGTGGGATCTGGCGGTGGTGATAGAGGCTCTCTGTAGGCCTCCCTTCGAGTCTATTGAGGACATATCTGATCGCCTCTTGACTATAAAAACTACCTTTGTTCTGGCGATATCTTCCCTCAAGAGAGTTTGGGGATCTGCAGGCCCTTTCTGTGGCCCCTTCTTACCTAGACTTTGCGCTTGGCTTGGCCAAGGTGTTTCTGTTCCCGCGAGCGGGTTATGTCTCTAAGGTCCCTTCCTCTGCACCGCGGCCTGTCGTACTACAGGCTTTTAGTCCTCCTCCCTTCGGGGATCCAGACCAGCAGAGGCTAAACTCCATGTGTCCGGTGCGTGCACTGGATGCATACATCCACAGAACTGCCCTGTGGAGAAGGGCGGAACAGTTACTAGTTTGTTACGGTCCCCCTAACAGAGGTCTGCCGGCAACTAAACAGACCCTCAGTAGGTGGATAGTGGATGCCATCTCCTTCTATTATGAGTCCTCTGATCTCCCTTCGCCATTAGGGGTCAAGGCTCACTCAACAAGAAGTATGGCGGCCTCCAAGGCCTTTCTGGCAGGAGTTCCAATGCAGGACATCTGCAACGCGGCGGGGTGGTCCACGCCCCTTACCTTTGTTAGATTTTATGGTCTAGACTTGCGAGCCACTCCTGGATCTTCTGTTCTCTCGCCGTAGCTGTGCAGTCTTCCAAACTCGGCAGAGACTTAGAAGTCTGGCGGCGTGGGCATTCTCGGTCCCCTAGCGTTTTCGAAGCAGCTTGAGTTTCCTGAAGAGGAAAGTCTCGGCGTTACGTAGTAACCCTAGTGTCTCGATTTGGGGGAACGAGACGCTGCGTCTCGGTTGCATCTTTCGGCGTCCAGCCAGCGCTTGCTTCACCCCTGCGCTGACGCTGTCTCACCGCACGTGCTTTATGCCTCCTGTCATTACGTCACCGCGTGACGTCCGCCCAGTGTTAGTCTGATTACCACGAGATTCAGAGCCCGTCACGCCGACGGCGTTCCCCTAGCGTTTTCGAGCGGAACAGAGTCTGTTCCCTCGAGGAACTAGGGAACATAACGTAACCCGAGGACGTTTCTGTAGGGTTAGTGTATGGGGATAGAATATACAGTTTGTACAGTTTAAAAACCATTATGCCTATGAAATGTCCTAAGGGACATTGTGTATGTACATAGATCTCTGGTAAGGATAGTGGAGAATATTCTCCAGCATGTCTATCAAGCATTATATATACAGGGGGAGGAAAGTATTCAGACCCCCTTAAATTGTTCACTCTTTATTATATTGCAGCCATTAGCTAAAATCATTTAAGTAAATTTTTTCCTCATTAATGTACACACAGCACCCATATTGACAGAAAAACACAGAAATGTTGACATTTTGAAGATTTATTAAAAAAGAAAAAACTGAAATATCACATGGTCCTAAATATTCAGACCCTTTGCTCAGTATTTAGGAGAAGCACCCTTTTGATCTAATACAGCCATGAGTCTTTTTGGGAAAGATGCACAAGTTTTTCACCTGGATTTGGGGAGCCTATGCCATCATCCTGCAGATACTCTCCAAGTTCGTCAGTGAGATGGTAACGTTGGTGACAGCCATTTTTAGGTCTCTCCAGAGATGTCAATTGGGTTTAAGTCAGGGCTCTGGCTGGGCCATTCAAGAAAAGTCACAGAGTTTTTGTGAAGCCACTCCTTCGTTATTTTAGTTATTTTTGTGTGCTTAGGGTCATTGTCTTGTTGTAAGGTAAACCTTCGGCCCAGTCTGAGGTCCTGCACACTCTGGAGAAGTTTTCGTACAGGATATCCCTGTACTTGGCCGCATTCATATTTCCCTCGATTGCAACAGTCGTCCTGTCCCTGCAGCTGAAAAACACCCCACAGCATGATGCTGCCACCACCATGCTTCACTGTTGGGACTGTATGAGACAGGTGATGAGCAGTGCCTGGTTATCTCCACACATACAGCTTAGAATTAAGACCAAAAAGTTCTACCTTGGTCTCATCAGACCAGAGAATCTATTTCTCACCATCTTGGAGTCCTTCAGGTGTTTTTTAGCAAACTCCAGTCGGGCTTTCATGTTTCTTGCACTGAGGAGAGGCTTCCGTCAACCCACTCTGCCATAAAGCCCCGACTGGACGAGGGCTGCAGTGATGGTTGACTTTCAACAACTTTCTCCCATCTCCCAACTGCAACTCTGGAGCCCAGCCACAGTGATCTTTGGGTTCTTCACCTCTCTCACCAAGGCTCTTCTCCCACGATAGCTCAGTTTGGCAAGACGGCCAGCTCTAGGAAGGGTTCTGGTCATCACAAACGTCTTCCATTTAAGGATTATGGAGGCCACTGTGCTATTAGGAAACTTAAGTGCAGCAGAAATTTTTTTTTTTGTAACCTTGGCCAGATCTGTGCCTTGCCACAATTCTTTCTCTGAGCTCTTCAGGCAGTTCCTTTGACCTCATGATTCTCATTTGCTTGACATTAGACAGGTGTGGGCTTTCTAATCAAGTCCAATCAGTATAATCAACACAGCTGGACTCAAATGAAGGTGAAGAACCATCTCAAGGATGATCAGAAGAAATGGACAGCACTGAGTTACATATATGAGTGTACAGAATACTTAGGACATGTGATATTTCAGTTTTTCTTTTTTAATAAAATGTCAACAATTCTGTGTTTTTCAATATGGTGTGCTGTGTGTACATTGAGGGAAAAAAATTTACTTAAATGATTTTAGAAAATGGCCGCAATATAACAAAGAGTGAAAAATTTAAGGGGGGGTGAATACTTCCGTCCCCACGTATATATAATAATATATATATATAGATATATATATATGCAAGGTGAAAACACATTTATAGTGGTTTTTTTTAAGGAGGTACCTCATTGTTTCATGTTGAAAAAGTGTAGGCATTATCATTAAAACCCCTCTCCTCACTGCATCTGTGGTGCTTTTGTGAATATGAATCTATAGTACTCCGTGCGCTAATACGTGAACATGTTAATAATCACACTCTGACGACCCCTATACCACCAGCGTGTCCCTCAACCCACCGACAATACGTAATATTGTACAAATACATAATCACCAGCTCAGAGCTGAGGAATAGTCTATGCACATTTTATGATCACATGATATTTATGTGTCCCAATGAGATGATCAAGCTACTTTTGTTTTAAAACTCTAGGTTATCTTACTAAACCCCAGCCTTATGAGACCCCCAACAGAATTCTACAATGACTGGTGGAATGTGAAAAGGACCACACAAAGAGAAGGGAACCACCACCACGATGCTCCGCCGCAATCTGGCGCCGCTGGTCGGCTCACAGCTGGTTTCTTAGTGTTGTTACAGCTGAATGCAGGTACTTTTGCATCTACAGTATAAAGAACTGCTCTCATCTCTCACTTCCCTTTCAAACTCCAATAATACCTGGAGACATTTTTCCCTTTCTCACGTCTTCCTGTTTGGGTAACAACTGCAGTATTCGAGATTAATGATTAATTAATGCTTTCAGGTTTGCATTTACAATGAACTAAAGTGAATCAAATGTATGTGATTCATTTGCAGCTGCAGTTCACGGTCATTCCGTGCATTCAGCTGCTGTATTGAAGTTATTAAGCATTCACAGGGTGTGGCTGAATTCATTAATGTCCATCTGAACTAAAGCTAATGAGATATAGCAATGTCCAATTCCACTGAAATCCACAAAGATGGTCATATTTACACAGTATATATAAAAAAAAAATAAAGAGTGAAAAAAAAAGTCAGTTACCCACTACGGAGTTCATAGTTCTCGGTATATTTCACTTAGTCCTTAGAGACTATCTTCTTTAGAGTGTGCTCATGAACCTCCCACAGTACTGTATTAATAGAATAGTCTGTAATGAATCACCATCTCATTGTATTCATTTGGCTCAAGGTCTGTGTATTTCTGGTACACAATGTTTCTGTCAGTCTATTAATGAAGAAATGATCTCAGTCATTCATCTCCAGATGCTGTAATGACTTGTATGTTTAGAAGAATCTGAATCCATGGAGGATCGTCTCAGCACGTCTGACAGGACGCGTAAAGGTGAATTACCGCCACGTAGCCCCAAAAGACTCGCCACTCGACCGGCACATCCAAAGCTTATCCCTGATCTCTCAAATATGACTCAGATTCACCGGGGTGTGACTTTCATCCTAAATAAATGCCTCAGCTCTATATTACTTCTGAGTGGACTTTTATGGGAAGTGGAGAGATAATGCTGTGTCACAGCTATTGCTGTGACGGGACTCTATTTTGTACTGGGACTTGTAGGAATGTACCAGCAATATTACACATGTTGGAAAATATTTGAGCTTTTTAATTCTCCAGTCACAAAAGGTGATTCAAATTATTGAGACATTAACTTGTACACCGTCCACGGCTTGCTCCCTTGTGGTGGGACTATGCTTATCAGCAGGATTGATTATAAAGTCTTTCTGTGTTACAGGACAAATATTGTTACAAATAGCAAATTTTGCTGATAAACTCCACTGTTTATAAATACTCCCTAAAAAAGATTGTCACGCATCACCCCCCTGTTTTTTTTGTAGCCGGTTTCACCCAAAATCTAGCCGACAACGCTTTCCCCTACCACTCTTGCTCCCACTCAGTATCTTTGTGAGGAGACATCTCTCATCGTGTGCCTTTCTGGAGGCTTGTGCCTGCACATGGAGTATGATGCCTGCAAAGTTTCCTCGACCTTTTGCACGCCCCTCACCGAAATCCTCGATTTCGTATATATTTTTTTTACCAATCCGCGGGCCACTTGTACTTTCCAGTGAACTGATCATACCTTTCCACTCCTTACGCATGTTGTCTGTCATCTCTGCATTCCCCTCTTTTTTAAAATAAACACTGACACTCAGCCAGTTACTATGCCTATATTCCCACCCTCGCTTTGTTTTTCGCAAGATGTGTTGCGCTTAGATTCCCGGCGCCCTCCCTACCCCCCTCCTGTCTCCTTTATTTTTCTACCGACACCGATGGCTTCTAGTGATCCCACCCCTGCATGCTCTTTCCACACCTTATGTCCTATATGCGTATTGAGTCGTTGCGTGTGTTTATTTCATGCAGGTTTTTTCCGCCCGATCCTTAGTCCCCACCTTTTGCTCACTGCCCATATCTATTATCCTAATTATACCTTATTTCTCTTTCCCGACCATGCGTGAGTTACCCCGGAACGTGTATTATGTTGACGGTCCCAGGTTACGTTTGACCTTCCTTATTTTCTCCGCGTACCTTGCCCACCGCGCACTTATCTGGTAGGTGTGTGTCTGGCTTACGTGTGTAGCCTTGCCTGTATCAGTTTTAACTGTTTGACCCTGTTTTCCCTGCCCTTTTGTTCCCCAAGTTTATGCTGCAACAATGGTATTCTCTCTATATTAGGGCCACATCCACTTTACCGTGTTATTTTCACCGCTACCTGTGCAGAGCCTTTCCATGTACTTGTTCTGCCCAAACACGTTATCCTCCACACTTCACCGCTGCATACTTACTCACTCACTTCGCACCTTCCACCGTGACACCTCCTATATTTTCATCGAGTGAACCTTGTTCATCTTTTCCAGTAATAATTCACACGTACAGCTCACATGCTTTCCACCATTTACCGTCTGGTCGCCAGTCCGTATCACCACCACAAAACACCCCCCAACCCCAGCCCTTCCCCTTCCACCTCTCATAGGTGGAGAGTATCATTGACCGCTGCACCTTGAGCACACGTTGCGTCCCAGGCCGTTCTCATGATCTCTCACTTCGTACGGCAGTGCTCAGAAGTGCCATGCTGCTCTTTGTCCTGGTTCATAGTACCACATTCACGTCAGAGAAAATGCCGTGTTAACTGGTATATTTGCTACTGTATCGCCCGCGAAAACTCTCATTCTTTGCGGGGCGCCTTTCTTACGTGTATCGGAACCACACCAGGTATACAGGTCCAAAAGATGCGTACACATCGTAACATCCTTATTATACTCCTATCTTACTCGATAACCGCGACGCATAGATATGACGCCGCCGTTAAAAAGGAAAATCACTACGCGGCTGTAGTGACACCGATGACACGTGATTAGGCAGGCACAGTTCAGTGAACCCACATGACGAAACGCCCTCGGAACAAGAGACAGATTACGGCAATGAATAATTTAACTTGAGTTTACAATTTTGGAGTTATTACTCTGTTAAGAATCCGAAGTGGGAACAAAAGAGAGAACACAATAAACTCAAGTAAGAAATATTTTAAGCTTAACAGAAAAAGAATGGAGGATCAAGGGATAAGAGAAAATAAGGGAGGTGTGTGTGTAAGTGTGCAACCACAGCTCTTATTTCGTGTCGGACAACGCGCAGATGGCGAACAGCCAAGTATCTCGGAATGTCCGGTTTGCCAAGGAAAAAAAACCAGAAAGTCTTTCATACCCGTGAATACTAAGCCCCCATTATTTGTTAGACTTGTTCCCCACCACTAAATTCTGACATCTTCAGCCCAGCCGTACTCGACTTACAGACACCATTCACTAAATACGTCGTGGCGTTTATCCCCCCTTCCCATAATTGTATATCTTCCACACCAGCGTCCACATATTAGATCCAAACTGTTAACAAGCTTACCATGACTCATAAAACCTAACGCTACGATTCAATCAATGTATCCAACCCACATGGTATCGGTTTTTGTAGAATGGGTGTGCCACGGGAGTAGCTACGAAACACCAAATTTGTGGGTTGGGAGATGAGAGATAAAACTGACTGCGGAAGCCGTGAGAAGACAAGTGGTTGAGAGGGAGGGGAGGATTTATACTGTTTACACACACACGAAAACCTGCAGAGACAGCTTTTATATTGTTTTGCATTTCTGTTTCCCTTTTGAAGTTTGAACCAAAAAAGGCCCGGTGATTTTAAAAGACCACATTGGGCCTTTTTCCTGTTTTGGTGTCAACATTTTAAATGATAGGCAAAACTTATCATGTCATGATTCAATGAATGTGTGTTCTAATTTTATTAATTTATTTAAATTTAAACTTTTTGAATACTCCCAAAAATGACAACATGTTGTTTGCTAAATTATTTGATTAACTGTTTAATTGTTCTGTAGCCAAAATTAATTTATTGAGAAATTAACCTGCGAAATATTTACTTTGTATCAGTAAATATTATTTTTCTTTCTTTATTTTTTCTTTCTCTTTCTTTCTTTCTTTCTCTCTCTCAATGGAAAGATTTGAGTTAAAGTTTTTTGTAACACTACTAAGAAAATTCTATAAATGTGTACAGCCCAGTTTGTACAAGATACACACACACACATATACACACACACACACACACAAAAAAACACACACATCACACACACACACACACAAACAACATAATATATATATATATATAATTTTGCCACACTTTTAGAGAACTTACTTTCATAAAACTAGTGAGCAAGGTAAAGGTGACAGGTGAGAGTCTCCTTAGAAGAATAAGACCCACATAAACTATTCATGAACATACATGTGGTGCAAAGATGGAGGAAAACGTCAAAAAAAGTACTTTTTTCTAGTTCATTTTAAATGATCCTGTGGTATGACAAATTATTTTAAAATAAATATCTCATATATAGTCTAAGGTAATAAAAGCTGCATGCATATTTTATTTTCTTTAAAACCCAGTGTGCTGTTTCTAATAGTTTTTAGAGTTTAGCATGTCACACATGTCCTATATCTGAAAATTAAAAGTGCGCATCTGGAAATGTTTTGCGTGTAGCTTGAGTTATACTCTCTGCAACAACAATATGTTGAATTATACAAGCTCAGCTGGCAGAACTGCGTCGCTCTACTAGAGAACCTGTTTAAAATGATTTGTTTGCTATGCGGCGGAAGCTGAATTTTGCAGCCTCATTTTGTGCTGTTTTGTCACTTACACGGCTCAACTAAATTATGCGTCTGCAAATTGTTGATGCGTCAAACTAGGCCACTTTCCAAAATCCCGCTCTAAATGAAGCTCAACCATAATTGGCAACAGCTACACGGAGATCCAGCAAACCAGCACCCTTCTCTTCTCAACCCAAGATGCGAAAAAACGTACGGGATCGGCTGAGCCAGCTTTCTTTCAACTTTCATCCCTGCGATTCTAATGCCAAATTCAGTTGAGCTGTGCAGTGTTTAACCTCTCCACCCCCAGATCCCCAAGGCTCTGGCTGGAATCTCCTCACAGAAATGAAAGCAGTGGTGGGTGTCGCTAGGGGAGTTGAATGAGGAATGCTGAATGACGGTGAGATAATTGGGGCCTGTTGGAGCTCTCTCTCCCTCTCCCTCTTTCTGTGTTCAGATCAAGGGGACGGGAATAGAGGAGGGGAGAACGCTTACTCAGCACAGCGGAGCACCTTTAAGAGCACACAGACACACGTTCATGCACACTGTGTGAAAGCAAGGCAGCTGTGCAAACTCATAATGTGCTTTAATTATGTTGACTTTGTGTTTACATGTACAGCGAAAGGCTGATAACTAACACAATTCAACTCATTATAAAACCCTGAAAATGCAAAAACAAACAAAAAACTTTTTCCTGTTTTGTCATCAAAACTAGACAGACATGGGCACACTTGATAAGCATCCAGATCACATGTAAATTGATTTTTCTGTAGTGTAGATGTGTGTACACTATCATTCAAAAGCTTGGGGTCAATAATATATTTTTTATTATTATTATTTACCTTTTCCCAACTCTCTTATGCTCAACAATGCTGCATTCATTCAATTAAAAATACAGTAAAACAGTAGTATTGTAAAATACTGTCTTATTACACTTTAATACGAGTAATAAAATAAAATTTAAATTGTAATGTATTTATGTGATTTTCAGCATAATTACTTCAGCCTTCAGTGTCACATGCCCTGCAAAGATCGTGTGTGTGGGGTTTTGATTTACGGCTCAGAAACATTTATAATTTTGTATCAATGTTGAAAACAGTTGTGCTGCGTATTATTAATGTAAACCATGATATATTTTTGTTCAGGATTTTTTGATGAACTGTTTTGTAATGATGTACAGCACAGTATATGTCCTTTCTGAATAAAAGTATAAAATAAATTAAATAATGAAATATCTTACTGAACCCAGCTGTAGTGTATGCTATTCAAATTAATCAATACGAACTAGAACATGAAATCTGGTTCTTGGTCATAAAAATGCTAAATAATTGCACTGAAAATCTGATTGTTTTTCTGTTTTTCAACTTTTTATCAGTTGTCTGAAAGTGATTTTCAGTTGGAAAGTTTAGTAAGTGCTACAAATAAAGTTAGTGAATAATTCAATGAAGTTGCAACACATGATGTTGCTAAAAAGAACATTATATTACACCAAATACACAATGAAATATGTTTATGTGGTTTAAGGTTCAAAAACACATTATTTTCCACGTACTGTACATTATTGTTTCTCCTCTATGCCCCGCCTTTCTGAAACACGTCGATTTTTACAAAGCTCATCGGTCTGAAAAAGCGAGGTGTGCTGTGATTGGTCAGCTATCCAGTGCGTTGTGATTGGCCGAAAACCTCAAATGTGTGACGTAAATGTTACGTCCCTTACCGTACTGTGATGCCCTGCAGCAACCACATGTGATGACCCCGGGCTGGACTCCACTTCGTCCACGGTGAAAGCCGATCCGGCGATCCACAGCGCGAAGTTTAATTATTTCCTCAGTGACCAGCATGGATCAGCTTCAGGCAAGAGGAAGCGATATCGTCCTCTTTTGGAAGGCCAAACAAAGTAGTTTCGCTTTCACAACGAAGCACACAGAACACAAACACACACATGACTTCACAACATGGCGGCAACAACAATACTACAGTGAAATGAAATTTTACGCTTCTTTCTTTTCGTGAACAGTTGGGTGGGCGTCTTATGGCAATCTCCCACATAGTGATGTAGATATGTGGGGGCTTGTTAGAATGAGCTGTTTTAGGTAGGTTTGGCTGACTCTTAACTTTTATAAAAAATCTCTTTGGATTTGAGACTTTAGTCTTTGCATCTTCAGGGATCTTATCTATGCACAATGAGTTTGTAACACTCCAAAGAGAAAGAAAACTTGAAATCGCATCATAGACCCCTTTACACATTTGAACAAGACATTTCTAGGAGTATGATGTATCTCGACAGGAATGCGGTGATGTTATTGAAGTTCCGGGTCACAAATTGCAATTTTTGAAAGTTGAAAGCAGAACTAGAAAAAAAAAGAAAAGAACAAAGAACAAAACAAAACAAGAAAAGTTTCATCAATATCCATGACTTTTCTATGCAAATATTTATATGTAAATCTTTTTTTTAATTCAATTGATCTATTAATTTAAGTTGATTTTGAAATAATAAATGACCATGGGATTTGAACTTAATTGTATCAGAAATATACTAAGCAGGAAGTTTTAATTTTAATGATTTATGTTCTTCGATTCACCTCGGGGGGGGGGGGGGACGCACGATGATTTATTTATTTGATATAATGTGTGTGTATATCATATATACTATCATATATATATATTTTTTTTTTTTTTTTTTTTTATCCCCAATAGTAGAGGGATTTGTCGTGTGACACTTACCTACGCCGCATGTTGCCGTCGAGAATGTTGTCCTTGGTGTGTATCACGTAAAAAGCATCGCTAAGTGCTGGACCTTGAGCCGGTGGCATGTTTACCCATGAGACCTGCGGCTGGTGACACATGCTTTTACTTTGACTAATAAATCATTGACGGCCTGATGTGCATCGATGGGAATGTGGCGTCAGTTTTGATACTTGATTAGCATTTCTGTCACTTTGCTTTACACTTAACATAACTCCAGCTGTGCGGCTCAATCGGAGCCGTTCAGCGGCATGACAATGATGAGCCATTCCTCAAACTGACAGCCTGTCATGACAACATGTCCACTAGAGGGGAAGAGCATCTGAAAGCTCTGTACTCGCCGAAAGGGCCCTTGCAGTCGAGTAATAGCCGGATGGCTGAGTGTATCAAACATCAGGGTTATTGATTCTAAAAACAGCAGGCTTACTCAACGCTTTTGGCCATTTTCGAAAGCTGTATTGAGTGATTGTGTGTGGTATTAAATGAGCTGTTTAACAACTGCACAGGTAACGTGCGCTGGCGACCGAGTTTATGCTTCATTGGCACCTTGTAGCTGTTGAGTTGCAAATGGCAGCTCCCACCTTTAACATGCTAATGAGAAGGTGTTGTGAATCAGCTCTTCATATTTTCACTCCCCTACATGATCTCCAGGGCAGTCAGCCTGAGTCAGAGCTGCTAACTGTGAAACGCTCTCTTAACAGAGAAGCCGAGGACAGTCGCTAAGACTTTACGGCCTGTTCCAGCTACTCGCTGTGTCTTAGACACATTTGCACTGCTTTGAGGCAGAGCTATTATCGGATACTGAACTAAACCTAATTCCGCTTGGTTTTGCATCAGCTTCAGTTCTGTGTTTGAGATGCCGCATGAGAGTCATCTTAAAGTTTGCCGTTGTCATGACCGCCGGTGCGTGTCTTGTCTTCTGTCGGCTCTGCGCAGGAATAAACAAGTGGCAGACGCGTTGCTTACTGTGACTTTGACTCCTGTCTAAATGCAGGCAAATCTTCTTGCAAATCTAAATCTGGCAGTGTTCTGTTGCTTCCTCGGTAGATTCTTGAAATGTCCATAAAAATAAAAAGTAGACTATAACCATCAGAACCTGAAATCAACTATGAACTATCAATTTTATGTAGTTATGATATCTAATGTAGTTTTAAATGATATCATCCAATTGTATGAACTGATCCTGCTGGATAAATTGTTGTTGTTGTAACACTTTACAATAAGGTTTCATGGTAAACACTTTATTTTAAGGTGTCCTTGTTACACATGTTACATGTACTTACTTTTGTAATAACAGTAAATTATGCATAATTACATGCAAGTAACCCTAAGCCAAACCCTAACCATATAGTAAATACATGTGGTTGCTCTAATATCACTCAGTACTTAAATGTATAATTACACTGTAACAAGGACACCTTAAAATAAAATGTAACCGGTTTCATTTGTTGGCATAATTATAATCAGTTAGCAAGAACTTACATTGAAAAATACTTTATGTATTTAATAATCTTATGTAATGATAATTTCAACTTTACTAATACATTAATAAAATCAAAAACGTTCTACCTGTTAATATTATTTAATAGATCTGAGCCAAGATGAACTAACAATGACCAGTTGTAATGAACAAAGATGAACAAATGCTGTAACAAATGTTTTGCTTCCTGTTGAATAAGGTAATTCATTAACTAACAATAACTAATGTGAAATGTTACTATTATTATTATATAAACCATAAATGTAGTATTAGTATGTACTGTAGCGTCTGGACCACTCAAACACACAATATATATTTTGTTAGCTAGATTTCACAAATACTCTGTAACACCCCAGTAAGCTGAACAGGCCCCTGGTTCCATATCAATGCTGACACCAGATACTTTTACGTCTTTGTGGAATGTGAGCAGAGACTCTCAGCTGCATTTTCCAGAAGCAAGAGGCACAAATGCACAGTAGAAATTGACTTTTCTACTAATTAATTCATAGGAAAACCTTTCTTTGAATGAACAGTGTATCCGTCAGGGCTGTGTTGTTTGTCTTTGTATATTTTAGAACGATTTAAGGCGTCTTATGAGGGACCCATTACTGTCATCCTTTCACTCTATGTAATTCTACCTTGTTTAGTATCTATGAATTCGCCTTCATATGATCGAAACAAGCGTGTTTATTATATGTTGGTACATAGGCAATATATATTAGGGTCCTGAGAATCTTTAGTAATTTCGATTCAAGTCCATTTGCAAATTACCATGCTTAGAGACAAAGGGTCGTAAACCCTCCAGCAATTGCCACCTCCCGCTTGGAATTTCCATCTTTCTCATTGGACAACCCCATCTTGAGAGGCGGGGATCTTCTCCGACCTTAAAGGCCCCGCTCCAGGGACCCACCCAGTCGGTGGTTCTGTTAGGTTTTCGATAAGACGCTCCAACGCTCCAGAACATCCTAAGCTCGTGCGAGGCTTCGGCCTTGTCTTTTCCATTCACCAAAGATTCTCTGACTCGAACTGGTTCTTTTCATCAACTAATTTTAGCAAGATCTTGGGCCTTAAGATTGCGTCAGGAATCTCTTTCAGACAGACGAGACTCTCAAGTATCAAACTTAGTCTTATTAATAGATACATTAAGTATCATTTGCACCTTTTTACACTAAAAGGAGAGTAAAGGTGTGTTTGAACTAAGAATCTGACGTATCCCTCAGGTGTAGATCTGCTGAATATGCAAATGGTTCCATAAATTCATTCCTCATGTCTCTTTCTTTACTGAGTTAAGCTTTAACCCTTTCCTATACCAACTGTATGTGTGTTTGTGTGTGTGTGTGTAGTGGTAGGTTAACCAGTTCTGTTGTTATGTAGGATATTATACCATTTTATGTGTTCTGTAAATTTTAGAACAGGGTAAGTGTTTATGTAGTTAATAAAACCTTAATTGTATCACACTTGACGTTGTTCATTTGTTTGCTCATAACTGGAGTCACTTAGTCATTTAGATTTTTGCTACAAGCTTTTGTAGAATTGTACAGTAATAAA
Organism: Sinocyclocheilus anophthalmus; assembly: GCA_018155175.1. NCBI lineage: Eukaryota > Metazoa > Chordata > Actinopteri > Cypriniformes > Cyprinidae > Sinocyclocheilus > Sinocyclocheilus anophthalmus. The sequence goes on along the minus strand of JADLZN010006913.1, from coordinate 206,474 downwards.
GTTATTTCCTTTAACCAGGAAATTATCGTTCTTAGAATTGACAAGACGGTTGTCCCTGAGTGGTCAGCTAAATATCTACTGCGGATCTAAATATTCATAATTAATTATAAATAGTTATGATTAATTATTCATATTTCACATGAGCTTATTCGTTACACATCCATGTACCTATATATGTAAATTACAAAAAAACCAATAAAACCCACGGATCTCTATGGAAATGTCCGATTGTTGTTTTCATAGTATGATGTCTGTTATGAGATTTCTAATATTTAAATTCGCTTTAGTGTGTGCTTTGTTATTTATATTCCCCCCAAATATATCTATTTAGACTTAAATTTATATTCATTTTCCGTTTAAGTTGTAGGTATTGTAAGTACTCTCGGAATTAAACTTCTTTATTGCCACTTTGCCATGGCACATTTCTAATTCATATGTTAAAGTGTAAGTTTTAAGCAAAAATTGATATAAATTGAGGGAGATTTAAAAAAAAAAAACTTTTGAAGAGTAGCGAATGCACTCTTAATTCACTTAATTGGATTAATTGCAAAAGCCATATATTTTTATATAATATATATTTAACTGACTGACAAAGCTATTATAATATCCATGTCTTATCTATTAATTGATATTAATGTGATATTTCAGTTTTATTGTTATTGATATTTCAGATATTGTTATTTCAGTTTTAGTTTTAGTCATTTTAGTACTTCAACTTTTTTTATTATTTCAGTTTGCCATGGCAACATTTCCAATTTGTTGGTAAAGATATACACTTTCTCTTATATGTCTATTCATGTACATTTTATTCATGGACAGATTATGTATCAACTACCACATGTAAAATGGCTCACGTTATACTATTATTTATCTTGAACTTCTGCCATAACTGTGAAATTCTCCTCCACACACTATGATGGTTTAATTATGGAGAATATACATTGCTCATTATATGTGTGGTGTTCTGTTTCTCTCTCTTCCCCTCCAGTGCATTTTTTCACACTACATTAAACACACAAAGCTGGTCCTCTGGGTCTGGTGTGGCTCTCTGATTTGTTTCAGAGCTGGCCATACAATACGCTCTGGTGCCTGACCCTTGCCCGAAGCCAGCTGACCTTCATTGTACTGAATATAGAAGATCCTTCTTATCTCTTTTACACAAAGAGTTTGTGAAAACGCATAAAGTACCATCATGAGGAATGTTTTGTGGGGAAATGCACTTCTGAGAAAGCTGGCACATTTTATCACTGCAGCTTACAAAATATTACACCGACTTTTTGACAGACAGAAACTTCTTTGTACAGAGTTGTTTTTTTTTCCTTTTTCCCAGATGTTTTTGCCACAAACCTACTGTTAATTGGCAACCTTTGGCGACAACTTTTTCTGAGGTAGATTTTAATTCAAAGCCCATGTTTCAGTATAATTGAATGCATTCAGATATCTCACACCGTCTGCAGGTTCTTACTCAGAACTGAGGCTCAGATGAAGTCACATCACAAAATAAAGTGCAGCTCCAGAAGCTTATTTGACCCGAATAACCTGCAGAGTGACTTTGACTAATTGGATGTCAGAGACTGTGCTGAACTGCCTCAGAAAGCAAAAGCATTAATTAATATTCCTCCTTGTCCTGCTTAACACGAAAATTGAGTGATAATGGGGCCTAACTGCCCCGCATCTGCTTGAGTCGCTTGATTAAATGCGTTGTGGCCTAAAGGTTGCGATGTGACATTGACATTGTTATAACTTCGTTATGAGAAATCAGATTTCTTGCATCCAGCTGCCTCTTTGTAATGACCTCGTTGTACTGGTAAAATGAACTGCCCCATTTTGTGAAGTGTACAGATGCTGTTCATATGTGTTTGGGTTTTGCAGTGGCACCAGTAATGGCTTTTTAGTGTCAGCAGCTGTACAGTTACAAGCAGGACAGCGCTAGCTGGACAACTGCATTAGCTGAATGGGTACAGGGCTCCGTGTGGCCGCACAGGTCCCTCTCCATCTCACCCTTGGACTTTTTCACACATCTGAATCACACCTGCCTCAGCGCTGCGCATCAGGCTGTCTCAGCACACTCAGCCATGCTCCTTTGATCTCCAGTGGTACGCTCAACCGCGCCGGCCTCTTTACAACTATAACACTTGTATCAGTAACTTCATTTAAAGTTCAGAACAGCCTCAGGGCGTTTAGCTGTTCTGAAGTCGCTGTTCTGAAGTCGCTGACAGTTCCAGCCACATTTGTGACCCTGGACCACAAAAATCTGGAATCTGAGGGTGCAAAAAAAAAAAAATATTGAGAAAATTGCCTTTAAAGTTGTCCAAATGAAGTTCTTAGCAATGCATTTTACTAATACAAAATTAAGTGTTTCCTAATTGTTCTGGAGGAAAGTTACATAATACGTCATGACCATGGCTCTGTACTTAATATCCTAATGATTTTTGGCACAAAAGAAAAAATGATCATTTTGACCCATACAATGTATTGTTGGCTATTGCTACAAATATACCTGTGCTACTTATGACTGCTTTTGTGCTCCAGGCTCACATATCACTGAAGAGTTTGTAAATGTGTTTCTTTCTTTCTTTCTTTTTCTATCTTTCTTATTTGAAACTTTTTGAAAATTGTGAATGTCTTTACTGCCATTTTTGTTCAGTTTAATGCAATTTCTTCCTCAGTAAAAGCATTATTTTTATTTAAAAAAGCAACAACCCCAAACCTTGGAACAGTAGCATATGCGCTTAAGTTCATTAATTTATTCACTTCATTTGATTCATTGCATATGCAATTAATTCCATATATTTTAATTGACCTATGAATATTCATGTTATTATTATAAATAGATGTACATTAATTAATTAATTGTTACTGTCATTTATTTTATTGCTATGATATTGACATGACTCATTTATAATAATTTATATGATAATTTATTCAGATCTTACAAATAACGATTTACAAAGAGAGGCCTTTTTTCCCACTGAGTGTTTTGCTTTTCTCTACACAAAAAAAAACATTTAAAAGTGCAAAGACAATTTCCGCTTCTGCTCACGAAGACTTTCAGATTTCACAGGTTCTGAAGTTCTTTGTAAGTGTTGCTCAGCAGTGGTCTTCTGTACTCCTTAGTATTCAATAGCAAGATTGGTTTCGTTGAATGGCTTTCACACCTGCCATCATAATGGAAGGTCAAATATTAGAAATAAGTGCTATTCAAATCCTCTGTAATTGAATATTTGAATGGCCAATTAAAATCCCTGTTGGAGGTTTAGATAAGGGGAATTAGCTTTTCGTTATCACTTCCCTTTGAAAAGCTTTCCTCCCATTCACCATTATTCCCCGGAATTCTGTCATTCTGATTTTCCTTACACTTTTACCTCCATTGTTGGACATGCTGGTTTAATAATAATAGTGCAGAAGAAACTTTTGCATTTCCCACTTTTTTGCAGATGAGATGGCATGGAGAGTGTACAGTTTCTGTGGGTGAGGTGCAGCATTCACACCCGCCCATGGTGAAAAAAAAAAGGATTTAGCCATACTTCCCACATATTCCAAGAAAGACTCCTGTTGCTGCTGTCAACTCGTATTGTCTCCTCCCTGCCTCCTTTGCATTTTTTGCTGTTTGTTAGGAACATCATGCCCCCTCAGATTTATTAGCCAAGTGGCTTTTAATGCAACTTCCAAAAATAAAATAAAAATAAAAGACAGAGAGAAAATATTTGTATCTTTGATAATAAGGTTGCACAACTCTAACAAACAAAGATGTTTGTCTTCACCCATTCACACGGCTAAGTTTGGTTGATCAGTCGTGTCGCACCTTCCACTGATAATTTGCTTTAAACTGAATATTCCGTTGTTATCATCTACCCACTCTTGTGTCACTCGAAACTAACGTGACTCTTTCTCATAGAACACAAAATGAGTTATTTAGCTGCTTTTTTCCCATTGCAGTTCAGTAGCAATTTTGCTTGGTAAAATATATATATATATATACTGTATATAAAATAAAAAACAAGTAGAAGCATGACATATCTGGTCTTTGCCTCTTTTCAAGACAAAATCCAATAAATAGCAACACTTTTTGTGTTGGATTATTTGTAGTTCACTTAACACATGTTCTGTGTGATGAGTGTGCTGGGGGAGGAGCGTTTCTGTGTGTCTATATTGAGTTTCATGTCCCTTGTGGTTAGCTGCTGAGAAACAGAGACACAGACTTGTTAAAATGACAATTCTCTGTGAAACTAAGAGTTTGTCAGCTTGTGCATCACGAGGGGTCTCTGTCAAAACAGTCAGATGCTTGTTCCAACAGTGGTCCTTGATTTTGTAGTCTATGTTTCTGTGATTTAGTTAGTCAGATAACATCTGAAAAATATTTAAATTTTTAGCGTATAACGTTGTGTGAAACCCCCCAAATGGCTTGCCCAGACTGATCCTCAATACTATATCAGTAATATTTGATGCATTATTGTGTGTACACAGCTCAGTCCTTACACAGCAGGGCACAACAGAGGAGTAGCATAGCTGATATTTTCAAATAATGCATCAGGACAAATCATAATGTTAGAATATAATGTAGGTCATTGCGTGCACCTTTCTATTATGTGCAAGACACGCAGGTTTGGCTATTCTACAAACGCTTTTTATTTCAGTATGATAACACATTTATGAGGCGAGTCTAAAAAGGTGTATCAAAAATGAAGTTGAAATATTCAGGCAGTCTACTCTTTTATTTTCAAGCTGATGAGCTAATACCTTCATAACGTTTAGAAGCACACTGTGTTACTTTGTTGTAAATGTTGTAATGTATGCACACAGGAACATGCAGGTCAGGAAATACAATCCAGCTCACAAGGGCTGATTTGTTGAATTTTTTGAGTTCCGTTGGTTGGTTGTTGGAAAGTTTTCTACTGCAGTAATGAAAGTATTCTAAGCAAAACTGCTTTGAGAGTTTTGACATGCAATGAGCAGCAAAGACCCTTTAGTTTTTGACTCTTGCCTTTTTTGTTTTTACATATTGTTTTAAAAAGTCTGCCACAAAACATTTTATTTTTTTTTTTTTATTTTTTTTTTTGTTGTTGTCTGATTTGGTAATATTAAATTGACAGGAATGCAGCTAATGAATAATTTAGGTGTTAATAGACTGTCTGAATTCACTTTTTTAATAATAATCTTAAAATTAATATTTATAAAACATAACATGGCATATTCTTAGGAACGTTTTCATTAAAGACTCCTTAAGACAAGTTTAGGAGTTCAATATAACAGCTGTGAAATAGAGAGAGAGAGTAGATAAACACTTTATTAGTATGGAAACATTTTTGAATGTGAAGGCCTAATTACAAAAGAGTGAACTTATAGTACAGCATTATTTTTTATATTTTATTTAAAAAAAATCCTTTTAGGGTACTTCTTTCCTTGCAACCATCAAAATATACTCTTGTATAGATTGATCTCGGCCACAAATCAAATGTCACAACTGATGCCCCACTCAACCTTGTTTCTGAAGACTGCATGGCCACTTAAAAAATATATATTTTTTATTTTTTATTATTTTAGTTATTAGAGCATGACAATTATCTGACAAAATTGACACCAAAGACCATTTTACATTTTACAAAGATTTAGATTCAAATAAAAGCGTAAAGAACGAATCCGAAAAATAATCCGGTTTTGACAAAGATATTAACAACACAGAATAATAATAATAATAATAATAATAATATAAATATTATATTGGCATCCAATCAGCATTTAGAATGATTTCTGAGGAATCATGTGACACTGACTGGAGTAAAGCTAAAACAAATCTTCACAGGAATAAATGTTGTACTTTTTTTTTTAATATTCAAATAGCAAAGACTTACTTTAAATTGTAACAATTTTTTACATTATTGTTTGCATTATTGTTGATCAGATAAATCCAACTTTGGTGAGCATTAGAGACTTATTTCAAACGCATTAAAAAATCCTACCAAACGCAAACTTTTGAAGTATGTTTTACCATAACATACAATTTTTTTGTATAATAAAAATACTAAAACATAAATACTTTGCACCCATGTCCATATTTTTCACTATTCAAATATGATAACATTGTAACTTTCCTGTGGAATTGATGGAATCTTCGGTAACAGTTTATTTAGGGTCTCTTAACTAGTTGCTTGTTAGCACGCATATTACTAGAATATTAGCCATTTATTAGTACTAATTAAGCACATATTAATGCCTTCTTCTACATGACCTTATTCTACATCCCTAATCCTACCCAATACCTAAACTTAACAGCTACCTTACTCACTACTAATAAGCAGCAAATTAGGAATTTATTGAGGGAAAAGGCGTAGTTAATAGTGAATAAGTGTTCCCTTTTCTAAATATTCTGACCTGTTGTTAGAATATCACGGCAATTGATCAGAGAAAATTCACTACAGCAGTGTTTCCGTCAGTATGAGTTCCTGTTGTGTCTTTTCTTTGAACGCTTCTTGTCTTCATGTGTGAATGACTCTATCAACATTAATAGTGTGACAACTAACAGCGCACACTAGCACACTCTCACTCACAGCTGCACTGCTTTCTGCTTCCCTCGGCTGTAAAACTGCAGTTGATTCTCTCTCATTTTAGAGCACTCCCCACACAGGACCCATAATGCCTCGAGTGCTCACATGAACCACATGTCAACCGAGGCTTTTCAGATGCCTCGCTCTCCATCCATGTCATCCTGCCTCTAACAAGTCGTGGAGGGAGGACAAAAATAAGAGGAAAATGGACTGGGGGGTGGGGGTGGGGGGGTGCTGTCCCGCCGCAGCTCTCATCCAGTGAGCGAGTGCTGGCCTCGGGCAGGATAACATGAGAGAGCTCTCGGTGCTCGCTAATCTCCCCACCCACCAGAGCTGACCTGTGCGCTTTGACTGCAGGAGAGACCCAGCCCTCCATCAATGTCACAGTCAGAACTAATGAGAGCCAGAGGCCGCAGGGTCAATGACTAAGCTGATTTGCCTACTGATAAGTGATGACGGAGCCTTGGAGAGGGGTTGTACCGCTGTCTGGGATTAGATTAGCTCCACTGTAGAGTAGTGTACGATTTATGAGCTCACAGAGTTTAAATTTGGTCGCAACCTTGGCGAGGACGGGTGGCCTTAATGTGCATTGCAGTAACAAGTTTAGGTATTAACCCTAGAATGCCTAAACAGGTCAAACTGACCACACTATAAAAAGAAATACCTATTACTACAACTTAAATAAATGCATGGATGCAAGTTAAAAATTAAATTTATTGATTTCATTAATCCTTTTAAGCTGAAAATGTTGTTTGGATATAATAACGTTTGAGTTCTGTTAACATAATAATGCTAATCATTACATCAGTTTAATGTTCTGAGTAGTGCTGTCAAACGATTAATCACATCCAAAATAAAAGTTTCTGTTTACATAATATATGTGTCTGTACTGTGTATATTCATTATGTATATATAAATACACACATGAATGTGTACATTTCAGAAAAATAAGTTATGTTTATATATTAAGTGTATTTATATATAATATAAATTATATAATATAAATATATGCATGTAAATCCATGTAAATATTTTCAAAATATATACTGTATGTGTGTGTGTGTGTATGTATATTTATATATACATAATAAATAAACAAACACACCATGTAAACAAAAACTTTTATTTTGGATGCGATTAATCACTATTAATCGTTTGACAGCACTAGTTCAGAGTAATTTAAACTAAGATTTTTTGCATTGATCTATTTATTTATTTATTGCAGGGTTGTTGATTCCTGCATGCTTTGCATAGAACTGGATAAGGCGAATAAATGTGACCTGTGCTGGCAAAATGAGTCACAATGAGCCAGTGGCGTTCCATCCAAATAAGCTGCGAATGCTCCGCATACCCAGGCCATTTGAGAGAATAAGTTCACGGGATAATTAATATAAACATGATTATAAGTTGATTCCTTGTCATTTGAGATGTAACTTAAAGCTTAAAGAGTTAGGGATAAGTACGTAAAATGATTTATTTGGCAAACGGCAGTAATTTTCTTTAAATCTACCAGTTGCGGTTGCTTCTGGGTGAGCGGATTCTCCACAGCTTTGTCTCCTCCGCTCTGTTGCTATATTTTTGGTGTTTTCTCAAGCAAAGCAAATTTTAAAAGTCCACTGAAAACATACCTTCTTACATTTTTGTTCATAGACAACGTATGTTGAAGATATACGTTATTGTCAACATGCCTAAGTGGTAAATAAAAAAAAATGTTTTATAAAAATGTGGGCTATATAAATTTTTATAATTACAAACAGGAAAAGAAAAACAATCCTCTGAACATTTTTAACAAGATGTCATTTTTCCCTTAGTTTTGTGTTTGCTCGTGTAGCTTACAGTTAAAGTCCTTCTCTGATTTTATTGTTGTTTGCAAGGTTGCAACTGTAACGTTTATTATTATTTATTAGCTCTAAAAAGGGGAATATTTATGACGAATCACAACTGGTTATGATTAATAATAAATGTTTAGATTAGATCTTAGAATTAACTGTAGCTGAATCAATATTACAATTATTTGATCTTTCCGTCCACCGAGCAGACAATATAATTTCAAGGAATGTTTATTTTTCTGGCCGCGGAACAATAAACTGTCCTTCTTTGTTCAGTGCTAGCAGTAATTCTTAGCCAAATGTAGCAAGGGTTCAAACATTCATTGACTTCGAACTGTGAGCAGTAAACAGAGACAATTTGTTGTGAATATAAGGGATTTAATAAATTAAACTATATCTAACATATAACTAAGTAAAACACATATATGTACAGAATGAAACAAAGTAAGGAAAAGATAGAGAATAGGAAAAGAATGGCAGTATTTCACATCACTTAACCACAACCTTTGAAAATCGTCAAAGAATCCAAAAATCACCTTAAAAGGGACTGAAATTTAAACACGCATCTGAATAATTTTAAGTGGTTACTTGCATTGGTTTCGATTGCTGAGGAAGAGTCCGGTTGCGGTAGATAACGGAGGTCTTTTGATTAGTTTGTGAGGAGTCAGCTGGAAGTTTTTTACTTCTGGTTCTTCTGAAGAAGAAGTCCACAGCGACTAACGTTACTTGAAAGTAAAAACTGCCGGAAAAGAAAACTCAAGAGGAAGGTCTTGAGAGTCCTGAAAGGTGTTGTCTCAAACGAAGAAGAAGTTTTCTGAGCAAAGTTATTTTGGGCTAATCGTTTTTGAGAGTTCCTATTCTGTGTGTTCTGACCAATGAGAGACATGGATTTTGAGCGGGAGAATCTTCTTTGTCTCTTGTTTTATGGCTCATTTGCATGCTTTATGGCCGGTCTGGAACATCCGTAGTTTTAACCCAAAATATCGTGCGAGTCATATGATGCGTTTCACAATCACATACTGTACGTCATTTTCCGAGAAATGAAGAACGGGTGACATTGATACCAAGAAACAATAATCTGGAATAGATTAAACCAAAGATACACACATACACCTGAATATAAGTGTTTTATGGCTTTAACTAATACAAATAACGAGTGGTAACTCATCTAATCTAACAAGGGAATGTACACACCACATGCATATACCAGATACAATTATAACTGATTAATTATAGTCTAAAATAAAGAAATGTCTTTATGTGTGTGTGTGTGTTAGTTTGGGTGTGTGTGTGTTCGTTTGGCCATTCACAGCTCTTTGTGGAATGTTTTTGAACTCAGATTCCAGGATTCTCGTGGGGGCTGGTTCTAATCTTCTTTGACGGCGAAGAACCATTTGGCAATTTACACCCCTATACAAGTAACATCTCTGACCAGAACTGTAATTTATATGCAAATGTCAAAAGGCTAAAAGGGTCTTTTAAGCCATAAACAGTCCAACACTCCAGCATGATCCTACGCAGACGCTACACAACTTTAGCAATATTTTAAAGATATTATTTTGGGGGGGTATTTTTCATGGTCTGTTACTGGAGTAGTGTCACCTGGATGGGAGTTTTAACTCCTATTCTTTGAGGGAAAAAAATCATTTAGCAGATGCAGAGATATACAGACCAGGGGAATCACCCCATTTCCCCACACTCTGAATATTACGTATCATATTAACGTTATTTGGCGGTTTTTACTTGGAAAACCATCTACATTTTTCTAGCATTTGAATAATAATGGATAAACCTGAAATGATAGAAGAAGGATTGGAGATTAATATATACAAATGATGTAGGAAATGTGCATACTTTTAAATTGGCACCTGTCACGGTGTTTCTTATTTGTCATCTGTGATCCCTATTTGAGGGGGGGGGGGGTTCTAAATCTTATCACTCAGCAAACCCAGATACAAAAATTCACCGCTCACCACTACAGCAAGCAATTATTTTAGCGAGTTATTTTATTTTCACATTCTCCATTAAAATACTTTCAAAATTATATATGATTTGTTGGAACAAAGTCAGTTCAGAGAAAAATCAAGTTGAAGTTTTCTGAAGGTTCCAAAGCAAAATCACCTAGCAACATTGCATTGTTTCCTCCACTTCCTTTCTCAATATTAATTACTATATTAATAATCACAATGTACAGTAGCCATTTTTAAATTTTGTCTTTGTTATTAAAAATAAGAACAGATGCGAACAACAATAACAGTATCAAATACAAGAAAGAAACAAATAGGCCTAGTGGATTACTTTTTTCATTTTTTCATCTAAACAAAAGCATTCAAGTAAGAAAAACAAATATTCAAATGTAAAAAACACTTAAGTGTGGTCATTACAAATAAATCGATGATTAAAACTATAAAAGCAGCTTTTCTTTTCTTTTATTGTTAGATTAACATTAATGAGACAGATGGCCTATATAGTCCTACTGTACTGCACGGATCTAATATAATGTTACACATCAGATGTTTTTCCCCAATTTAAGACATAACAGATTATGTTTGCGTGAATAGCCTAATTAAATTCTGCAATTCTGTGTATGCAGTATGTGTATGTATCAGGATTGTGCGCTGTCGGAAGCGCCGTTATGTGCACAATTCATATGTCAGTCAGCGGCAGCACGAGAAACAAGCAGAGAACAGGGTACTCCTCTCAGAAAACGTACAAATAAAGATCATTTTAGATGTTTAATTACTATTTGGAGCATTGGGATTGCTGGACGAGGGCTTAATTAACTCATTTTTGTGAAAACCTCAATTTTGATCAAAATCAACAGTTTCACTTTTTTTTTTATCTGTAGCTCAAAATTAGCCCGTTGTGCATTCCGACTCACAGTTGTTTTAGTAATTATGTTTAGGTATAGGGTAGGGTTAAGGCATCTAGAATATGGTCATCTAAAATAAGGCATTAATAAGTGCTTTATAAGTATTAATAAACAGCCAATATAATATTAATATGCATGCTAATAAGCAACTAGGTAAAAATATTATGAATTTTTTGACCCAAGGAGTGCAGATAAGGTGCTCTTTCTCTCTCTCTCTCTAAAATTGTTTAGTTTCTTAGTATTCCTCATAAATCTGGAATGTGAGCCTCCACAATGTAATTTACATATTTATTGGGAATAGGTTTAGAAAAATAAGCTGTATTATAAATGTGTTGTATTACCCAAAGTCTTTGTAAATAGGGCTCAAAATGATTTGGGTAACACTTTATTTTAAGGTGTCCTTGTTACACATGTTAAATGTACTTACTATTATAATTACTATCAATTATGCATAATTACATGCAAGTAACCCTAAGCCAAACCCTAATCCTAAACCTAACCGTATAGTAAGTACATGTAGTTAATTAATATTACTCAGTACTTAAATGTATAATTACACTGTTGCAAGGACACCCATTTGTTAGTATTATTCTCTATCAAAAAAGTGATTTCATAACTGGATAGGTCACTAATAAAGTTTACAACAACTGAATTAAAAATGTTAATGATTTAAAAGAAGGCTTGTCCAAAACGTTTGACTAGTAGTGGTCGCAATAAATAAATTCTGCCCAAAAGCATGTCTTCAAGGACTCTAGTTAATTAAATAATCTGCAGAAGTTTTTATTTATTTATTTATAGACCCAATATGGGTCCTTTTAAACCTATGTATGCATTCATGCGTTTTAAGGTTAATTTTGTGGGACAGCTTGACCAGATGTATTACAGTCACAAGAAAGAAGATTCAGAAGATGTACCTTCTTTATTCTCAGTAATCATTAATGCTAAACAATTCATTTCTTCATTGCTTGTTAAAGAGATAAAATGTGTTGTACATAGTTTTCGGTGCAATAATGATTTTTCCCATTTCCCCCCGCTCTTTTGCGATTTCTGACAGTAGAATAAGTGACGTTAGACAGATATTGCTCCCAGATGATTTCACAATGCCATTCAAGTAGGTACACGATTACAGGCTCCTGGGTAATTTGCATGTGATTATGCCACTGGTTGTGTACAGGGAAAGAGCATGTCTGTAATTGTCTAACTTTTATCGTGTAATTACACTGCCGTTTGTACTCTGTAATCTTAAATTCTATAGTAGGAGTTATTTTGGCAGAATTAATCACAGTGGCATGTGTGCCGGCTGGGATATATTTCTTTTTATTCTGAGATTTTCAGTTTCACATTGCCTTGTGAACGACGGCACAAAGGATTTGACTCGCGTTCGTCTTTTACATATCAGCCGGATGTTTCCTTTGTGTGAGAGACATTAGTAAGTGACCTCTAACTCTCGTCCTGTGATGTACAGTGTCATTCGCCGCCACTACACTGTCCCAGATGACAAAATAGCGATGAATAATTACCCCGAACCTGAAAACAGTTCTACGTTCCCGCTTCCACAGATAGCATCTTATCACCTGGTCAGTCTAGCCTTTTTAGCTCACCTGAAAGCATATTCAAGACTTTAATCTCTAGCAGAAATGAAGTGCATATTTAAGCGAGCGGTAGGAGCCCGCGGCGTATGGGTTTCAGGCAACCGAGGTTTGTTCTGTACCAGGCAGACGGCAAGGCTTCCATCTGTTTGCCTCTCAGGGGTGTGGGAACGAGGAACGCAGCATCTTTCTCATTCAAGATGCACTCTTGATGCCTTTATTTTGGCTGGGCCCTCCTTGTCGGGAGGCTGATAGCGGTATTGGCAGCAGGTGTAATCAATACGACCATCCCGCGTCAGGGGGAGACAGCCGAGCCCAGAGGCGAGCCATCCATCAGCGCTCCAGCAGGCCTCCGGTCCACCTGGATCATCCTGCATTGCACACACTGCAGAGGATGTGCATAAATAAAAAGGTTGTTTTAATTAGTTGTTGTTCCTCTGAAGTTTATTCAATTCGTTTTCCTCCCTAAGTGCCATTAAGAGATACTTAAATAATGCATCGTCTGCTCAATCAAAGGCAGACTCCGTTATCGTCTATCTGAGGAATTCAAAACATAGCTAGCATCTCTGAAATATTAAAACAGTCCCCAGCTGCTAACAACGACTACCAATATATTTTAGATTTTTTTATTTATTTATTTTTTTAAGTGCATAATTACAATTCATGAGCCAGGATTATACTATTCAGATTCTATATTTTGTGCAGCAGTCTTAAACTCTTTGTACCTTTACAGATTTTGAAGGTGAATCAGTATTAACACTTTATTCGTTTTTCCAAAGCGAGTACATTTAAAGTTTTATATTTTATTTTAACAGTACTGTATGTGTGTTCACTGCCCTTGTGAAAAAGTGCACTTCATTCTATTGAATGTGCACTTTAAAGCATATAATATCGTAGTCATAAAAATATATTTTATTATAGGGGGGAAAAAAGCTGTTCCTGTAGATAATGTAACTAAAAGTACACTAAAGAGAGTACAATTTCATGGCAATGTTTCTTAACACAATTACACTTTCAAAAAACACACTGTGTAATAATGTCAAATTAAATGTCTTACCGTACATCATAATTTTAAAGTGATATTTGATATTACATTTAAAATGTACAAAAGTGCAACTCCATCATTAGAAATATATGTAAATGCATGATATTAAAGTTTGACAATGACATAAAAGTATATTTTAGTTCACCATAAATAATTGTCAGTTCATTTGCCAGTAATTTTTAGCCATATTTCAAAGACAAGTCATTATGAAATTACAGCTAAATACTGTATGTACTTAAGTTCTACTTAAGAGGGGTGTATGACACAAAACCAGTCATTCGAGTCATTTTTTCTTTATAAAAGATATTTATACATCATCTGAAAGCTGAATAAATAAGCTTTCCATTGAAAAACTATATTTGGCCGAGATACAACTATTTGAAAATCTGGAATCTGAGGGTGCAAAAAAAAATCTAAATATTGAGAAAATTACCTTTAAAGTTGTCCGAATGAAGTTCTTAGCAATGCATATTACTAATCAAAAATTAAGGAACATGATCTTTACGTAATGACTTAATGATTTTTGGCAAAAGAAAAAATTATATGGCCAGCGACGTGAGACTGGTTTTGTGCTCCAGGGTCACATATATTCTTTCTGTAATAAGTACTCTTTTTAAAAGTACACTAAAGTGTACTTCTTTGCAAGGATTGGAATCAAACTCATAACCTTAAGGTTAAGGTTGCTAGCACTATTCTTCACCAGCTGAGTTACAGGAGCACTGTCACATTGCTTTTCAGAGCAGCCTTTTAACGGACTCACTGTTCCTTCAGTTAAATAATGACTCTGTAAAGAGTTTTGCACACTTTCTTTCATCTTGTCCCTGCCTATTATTAGATGACCAGTGTTGCCTGGCAAAAACTATATGTTTTTGAGCTGGATTTAAGAGACTGAGTCAGCACAACATTCTAATGAACTGAATATAACTTGATTAGTTAAGTGGCAAAGGTTACATAATGATTAATGAAGCCCATTTTTCCTATTTTGGGAACTATTTTCAAACAGCGCTTATTTTTCTGAGCATTACTTTTTTTTTACAGACAATGTTTGTGTGGGAGACACTATTCAGAGGACAGGTTGTTCACTTACCCACTGAGTTTAAGAACGCAAGAATCGCCTAGCATCTAGGCCGGGAGAAGCTGGAGATAGTCACAGTATGTGTCGGGAGATAAGCAGAGCGTGAAGAAAAAGAGAGTTTGCAGAATGTGAATTCTGAAATGTTAAAGAGGCCCAGCATTAGTCACCCTGTGCTGATTCTCCATGTAGGGCCACTGCTGGCGCATGTAGAGATAACTGAGTCACGGCTCTCTCCAAGAACCGTCGGGAGGAAGCGCGGTTGCAGCGTGAAGCATGGCACAGAACAGTCTCTGTTGACGTGCCGGAGAGAGGTGACATTTGTAGTAAGCATTCCCAAACAGCAGCACAGCACCATTACTAGCAGCAGATCCACTTTCATATGAGTCAGTCGTGCTCCCTCACTGACTCCCCCTGTTGCTAATGACCGGCACAACCTCACACTTGCACCAGGAGCACTTTCCACCTACCTGACCATACAGTGCTCATTCCCATGACATGTGGAAGCAGGATCATCATCTCGCTGTGAGTTCGTTATTTTGAAACAAGCTCCTCAGCAGATGTTCAATAAAGCTTAGAGAAGTGCCAGATAATACTGATTTTAGCACAGCACGAAGCTGATTGCCTAAAAACCCAACCTGGGTTAAAAATCACTTACTGATTTTGCAAAATGGTGGCAAGAGCAATATAATGCAACATACCCGATGAAGGTCATGGGACCGAAACGTTGAGAGTAAATACATTTATATTTTGATACATCTGCAAGAGAAAATAGTGCGTGGGATTTATTCTTTTTTGTTTTGAAGTTGGACCTGTTTTTTGTTGTTGTTGCACATATCGATTACCTATAGGTGTGTGAAGGTAATTGTTGATTAAAGGGATAGTTCACCCAAGTATGAAAATTCTGTCATTAATTACTCACCCTCATGTCGTTCCAAACCTATAAGACCTTCATTCATCTTCGGATATTGTAGAAAAAAAGAAAAATGCACAAAGAACTTGTATGGAGATTTTTCCATCAACAGATTTTTCCTTCTTTTCTCTGTAAATTAAGGGTGCACACTATTGCTGAAAAACACAATCACTACTTAGCAGCCAGATGTCCGTATGCACAAAGGCACAGATCCCTAAACAAGACCATACCTCCAGATTAAACTTTTTTTGTAGAAGCATTTTTTAAATTTTAACTAGCACCTCATGACTACATCACATTATGTACGAGAAGCTGCAAAAGAGACAGGCGCAAGTGGAATGTACAAAACATGGTGACATTAATTTTTAAGTAAATATAATGGGTGATATATTGCATCACCAAAAATTATTGAGGTCATGTACATATATTGCGCGATAAGTTGATATATATTGATTATTGCGACAGGCCTAGTGACATGACTAATGCGCCAGTGGAATGCGCGTGTCATAATAGTGAATTAATGTGGCGCTCCATAAAGTGCGCACTCCGCAGGCCGCCCGCTGCGACTGCAGTAATCAGTGTTTGTAAGGATGTAGAAAGCAGTTATGAGTGGAGTAAACAGTGAGCCAAGCTGTCTGTCCCCACTGTGCTGTAGTGTCGCCGCCGCTGCCACCGCGCGAGGGAGATGGCAGCCTATTCACAAGCTCATCTCAACCCCTTTCCACTCGTTAGCCACGTCTCCATGCCAGTCCCTTCCCCTCCGTTCGGTATCATTGACAACACGGAGCAGACATAAGCCTCTCGGATTCTCCTAGGAGAATTCAGTTACAGATGTGTCATCGGACACCGCAGTTTTCTCCGTTCCTAATAGATGACTGGCTTTGAATATTCTGTCAGTTTTTCACCAAGCCGCAAAAGGTCAGTGTTATCCAATCTCCACTTGTGCCCATCCCCATTTACCATAATCATTCTAAATATGAGAAATATGAAAGTAGTCTGGCCAGAGACACGAGCTGGTTCTTTATTCAGCATGCAAGGTGAAGATTTCCTGTCTGTTCGGTCAGATTAATAAAAGCACAGTTTGGAGTGCCCTGGAATACTAATTAGCTGCTGTTTATTTTACCTTTCTTCGGACAATCAATAATCGCACAAAAGCGATGGAAGGCTCAAATCGCTTCGATAACCGTTCAAATGAAATTGGATGGAGTTCATTACAGATTCCCGAGGCGTCGTGCATAATATTCAATATTGGAGACTTTTTATTTCATCTCTTTGTCTTTTGTTCTGAGTTCCTGTGTGGAAGCCAGACGAGTCAAGAGTTCTAAGACAATTAATTAAGTCTCTGACAATAGGGCATTTCATATGTTTCCTCATAACATCACAAAAAGATTTGCTGAATTTGATTCACTCGCTTCCTTTCTGTTGACGTTTTTTCAGGCGTTCGCGCCCGCTTCCATCGCAGCTTGTGCCCAGTGTCTTTATGTGCTAATCAAGAAAAATCCTTATACTCACCCGTTTGCCAGCATTCAGGCTTAAATCCCATGACTACAGTGGCACAGGCTGTAATTTCGGAGGTGGTGGTTGCCAGAGACTTGGGCGGTCTGCAGTGCAGCTTTATGATTCTTTTTTCCTGCCATTTTGTTTTTATTTTTTTATTTTCTGTTCATTGATTTTCATAATCGCTAAGGATTGTTGTTACTGACAGAGAATGACCTGTTAACAATTAAACTGGCTTAGTGTAATCACAGCAAAAAAATATAATGTTATTATTTGCAAAGATGGTGTCTGAACCGTAGGTCAGCCTTGTTTCCAAAAGAGAAGCTCATGGGATACAGCATTGATGTTAATTGGGAAGTCAAATAGTTTGGAGCTCACACTTTCTCTTAGTTTGAGACTCAAATTCTCTCCAGTGTTAATTAAGATCAGTGACAGATGGTCAGTCACATGTTGGAATAATTGACTCTGTATTACATGGTAAGAGATATAAAGAGGAGGATTGGTGCTACCTGTCACACTTTTACGACAGTAAATATTTTGTGTATGGGCACAGACCTTAAAGTTTCAAGTGATTCAGTGATTTTTTTTCTACAATTTATTTCAGTGTACATTTATTTTATTTTTTTAAATACTACATTAGACTCAGATGTACATCGCAATACAGAAGAAAACCTGTCGCTACCTCATGTAACAGATGTTGGCACACCAATAAAAATAGTCTTTTATAGACTTTCCAGGTAAATTTATATATTTATGTATTTATTTATACAACAGTATTTTCTGGTCCTTGAATCTGATTGGCTGAGTGGAGTGTAGCTTAAAGAGTTTTTAGGTGAGAATGTACTTGTTTATACTTCAGATATGGGGTTTGTTAATAAAGATAACATCTATATGAAAATTTGCTTTGACGTTTTTGGAGATGTGAGATATACAGAGTTCTGGCATGAAACTCTAGATGGCGCAGTCCGAAAGGTCTAGCTCAATCTGTCCTGGTGACATCATTGTCACATGGCAGCTGATTGGTTCTCTCCTGCATCGGTAGCCAATGAGCTCGCTGCTCAACAATCAAATATATGACTAATGCTTACCGTAGCAGTTGCAGCTTGCTTCAGAAACCCTCCACCTTCCCCAGCTCCACCTGTATAGATCGGCTACGAGGTAATTCATGTATGCTATATGGGGGTTATCATATGTGTTATATGTGCAGCAGCAGTATTTCTTACATGCTCACAGCAGCATGTTGTAGATGTATTGGCAGTAGCAAGTCTCGGTACTTGCTCTGCCGCAGCAGCGTAGCAGTGTAGCAGATCTATTCCGCAAGACCAAATACATTAACTTTGTCATGTACATTACCATGTCAATCCCTCCGAGAGTTGTCATGACAGAAATATATTTCCTGAGAAATAGAGCTTCCATGTGTGAAAACTAGCCCTGGTCTCTGCTACACCAATAGAATATAACAGAAACATTGGATTATATGAATTTCAAATTCTGTCTCCTTTTCTTTTCCTTGCATTTATGTTTCATTTTACCTTGCTTTTTGTTCCAGCTTTCTACATGTTTTATAGCACAACATGCGAATAACCGTAATTTGCCATGACTAGTATTTTGCATACGCTGAATATGTATAATGAATGTTAATACAGTTAAAATCCTGTCAGAAGATGTTACCAATTACAGTAATTATATGCACATGGCACTCATTAAATAATGTGAAGCATAAGGCATAACTGAAGCCCAAATTAGAAGCGCTCTCAATACCTTTAGATTTGGCCCATAAAAATGTATTTTTATGTGCGATTCAGTAATTTTCATAATTATGTTGCAGCACTTTCAGCAAGCCTGCATGTGTAAATATTGTCTCTAACTCTCTCAGCCTCTTAATCTCTTTATCTAATGCAGCATGTGCAAAGAGCAGATGTTTGTGATTTATTGAATAGTAGAATGATCGTTTAGAGTCAGATACCGGCACCCAGAGTTTTAATCGTTTAATAAAGTGTATTCTGTCACTGTGTCAGTCATTCGGGTCTCGGATTGGCACTAGCAACACAAATGAATGCGTTTGTGCTTACACAGGAAGCATGCGCCATATTTATAGCTTGATTTATGCGTAAATATGCCAGTGCTTGTGACACGGACATTTCAAATTCAATTCTAAATTTGTCACACGGGCTCAAACTCCCTCGAAAATCAGGCGAGGAAACTCTCGCTCGGCTTAAAAAACACCAGCGCCTCTATTATTCACAGAGTGTCCGGAGACCATTCTTACAAGGTTTGGCACAAGTACATCACCTGTCAGGCTACATCGATTTAGCCGGTGACTCAGCTGAAATATAAAAAAAACAGAGACATTGGTAGGTTTAAGTACTGCTGCCCGCTTCATAGTGCTCCTACTAACTCCTCCAGCGCTCTAAATGTGGCAAAGCCATTTGCTCGGCTTATAAAACGCTTGGCTGCTTCTATCCTCCTCCCTTTTACTTTAGCGAACATATTGGAATCCACAGTGCGAGTAAACCGTTAAATGCAGGGAACTTGGAGCATGTCTGAGCATGTCAGGAACCAGAAGGGCAAACTTAATTTTATTGCAGGAAAGCTTTCTTTTTTTCCCCTCTCGTACAATATACAGTACAGTCTATGTTTCTATTATAGCTGTCAAAGATTTATGGTATGTTACCTTGAGCTGACTCGAGTCCTTTATTTTATCCATGACAGCTTGCAGTCAGGGCACTAAAATTGATTCGTGCTCTTACAAGAACAGGTATTGGATTGGCCCTCGCCAGAAATGTTTAATATAACGCTGGATAACATTTGAGAAAATTAAGGATGTGGTCAGTAATTTGTAAGCAAACTACCGGCAGCTCGAGTATTCCTTAAAAAAAATGCATAAATAATGCAATATTTGGAGCACAAACCATCTGAGACAACTTATTACAAGAATTAATCATTACATTATAGCTGTCAAGCATTTTACATGTACTCGAATCCTCAGAGTCATGAGACTTGTTTTATGCCGGCTGTAACAGATGTTGTCAATAGTCATGAGAGATAATAACAATTTGTGATGGTAATAATAGTGCTGTCATACAGCTGACCTTTGATCAGTGTTATGTGAGATGTTATAACACAGCCTGACATCACATCAGTCAAACCCATAGTTATGTGGGCCGTCCGGCTGCCACTGCAAATGTCCATCTTTGGTCCATTTTCATGGTTATATTTAATGCATGTGTAAAAGCATGTATTTGTGTTTGTATTATAGTGGAATAGCATATTGTTAATATGATTTACTCTTTTATTTTAGGGCATTTCATTGAACATATTTAGTGATGAGTGCACTTGCATTTAGTTCACCTATTTTATATATTGGCAAAGATACTATTATTATCTAAATGTTTGTGCATTTTGCAATGTGGTTCTGGTTAATTCTATAAACTAAACAACAATTTAAATCAACACGCCACTATTTTCTAGCACCCTTCACATTTTGCTTTTTTCGTTATTTTCCTGCAGACTAGTCTTTGCTTTGACTGTGTTTGACACGTTTGCTTAACAGCTTTATTGATATTTGAGAACATTTGCTTGTGAATGCTGGATGTTTAGGAGGAAAAAGAGGAAATCTAATAAAGGAAAATCTGATAATGCTCTCTGTAAAACAAGTTTTCAGAATGAAATCCCACTGTTTGGACTCCAAAAAGTTCTAAGAAATTATACTTTACAAGTGTGGGTGTTAAACTCTTAGTAGCTAGCCAAAATGTACTTAAGTGAAAGATTAATTTTCACATTAAACTGAACCTAGGTAAAAGAAAAAATGAAATTCACTTAAGTAATGAAGATACACTAACTAGTTACAATTGTATATTATGTTACAAAAATATTGCCTGTTTTATAGTCACTGTTAATTTGTTGAGATTTTTTTTAAGTAAAAAAAATCCAGTTTTAATAGTATTCATATAAACTCAAAATAACGTAGCATTACCTATTAATAATTTACTTTTTTTCTTCTAATTGTTGATAACACTTTATTTTTTATAATTGCCACATGTACTTTCTTGTTACATTCAACTAACCCTTACCCGAACCCTCATCCTAACCCTAACCATGTACTTAATTAATATAACTCAGTAAAATTACAATTAATATTACTCAGTACTAAAATGTAAGAAGGACACTGTAAAATAGAGTGTAAATTTACTGTCTTTTGACAAATATGTCCTTTAAGTTTAAAAATGAAAAAGCATGTTAAACTGTAACTGATAAAATTATTTAAACATATTGAAATATATGCATTTTAAAATGTGTTAATTTCAACATGCACCAACATATTTGACAACATAAACAAAAATTCCACTTACTTAAAACTTACAGTTGCTGTCTTAAATTTTGAAGTATAATCAAATTAAGATTAAGCTGAAATTGAATTAAAGTAATAGCAAACAAAAACAACAACATATGTTGCCATGATATTCTGATCATATTATTTGACATGTTACAGTGAACAACATGTAAAAATCATCCTTTTCCTAATAATTAAATAAACACAAACATAAATAAAAATCTATGATGTGATTATTTTTTTTTTCTGTCTGTGGGGAAAACATGTTTTATGTACATTCACTGACAAGATTAACACTGTTAGAACACTATTAACAATGTTACAGTAATGAAGTACAGTTCCTCAAGTACTTACACCGCCGGTTGTCTCATATATCCCTGCGTCTCAGTCCTTTTTGTCCTTTAGCCTCTAAAGAGGTTTATCTGCGCCTGCTCTCACTGTAGCTCCTGTCAATGTCAGATTATTTACAGTGTGCCGGGGGAAGCCCTGCCTCACTCTGGTAAACGTATGTCTTTCAAGTCTTTCCGCTGCACCACTGTGCTCTAAATCAAATGAGCTCTGTTTTCTTTCGTCTGCACATCTCCTGAGAGACATTTAGTTTCAAGGTTCAGAGAAATCGCACAGTTTAGTCAGGGTTTGAGGGCATTGTTTACTGCCTTCACAGCAGTCCTCAGAAATACTTCTGATAACTTATGGTACAATAGGCCTTTATGTTGTTGTTGGTGCTGTTGTTTAGTTTCTTGATTTTTTTCTCACTGCAGCTGTGCTTTACTTTGCCACATCTTGTCTTTTCTTCAAGCATGGTTCCTTGTCACATTCTTTTTTAGTCTCGGCCGGTTGTATCCTTAAGGTGTTGTCTTTGATACTGATCTTTGAAAGCCAGCGATAACCTTTCAACACGCTTCTTCATGTCTGCTTGTGTGCTTGATGAAAAGCGGAGAGCGGCCAGAGAGTGGAGAGGGATGAAAGTGCTCCTCATGCCCTTCCAGTGACATTATCTCAAGTGAGACACAATGAGAGTGGACGAGTGTGGGGTGCGCAATGAACATCTCAGAAAAACTGCAGATAACATTGATCAAGGAGACAACATAGACCCTGCAAGTGAGCTATTCATCATTAGCACTCAACAATAGTGAGGCCTTGTGTTAGAACAGACCGAGAACTACTTAATGGCTGTGGGCTGCATTTGTGGCATGTGGGAAATAATGTTGGCTCATCCTTTCGACTGAGTTGTGTATTTTTAAAACATTTAAAACCTAAAAAATATATTTTTATGAGAAGTTCTACTTTAAAAGTGTACTTGGGCTACCATTCTTTTAAATAAATGCCAGTTGGTTTGATATTTTCTATATCTAATTCAACAGTCATGCATTTTTAAATGTCACTTAGTAGCCACTTACATACTTACGGTGGAAACCACAAATCAAGTGAGGCTGAAAGACTTAAAAGCAGACATATAAGGCTTATATTTTGCTTTATATTCTTTATAATTCTTTAGCAAAATAAATGAATGTATAGTATATTTAAATTTTAGTTTACATATGTTCTATGTTTTTATTTTGCACTGAGACCGAAATTAACCAGTTAGGCTATTTTTAGTCTTGTCATGACATAAATTAGAGTTTGCACAGGCAGGTTTGGAAAGTGATTCTGTCACATCAGTCCCAGGATAACATGTATAAGTGTTAGGGTTATGATTTTAAAACAGTGTGACATTTAAATGTTTATTTTCATTACGCTGTCTCTTCCAGTGTTTATTACTTTAAATGTTTCCAGTTCATTTATACACATTGAGGGCAAGGAAAATGTCACAGATGCTATTCATATGTATTCAGTTGTAAACAACCTGGAGTATTCATTAAACACATACAATGTAAAGTTTTTTTTTTTGTCTTCTTCTCGGTTGAATCTGGAAAGAAACAGCAAATGTTATGATTTTGAAACATCTGCAACAAAGTCATGATGTAAACTGAATTAATAATGTTTTTTAAGTTAAATATGTAAATAAACAGTACGTTTAAGGATTTTGAAATACAGTACATACAACAACTAAAAGGAATATGAAAAATGCATATGTTCATTTCTGTAAGCAGCACGTTTTTGGAACATTTATACCAAAAAAAGAGTCATATTGTTAATGTTATTGGAATTTCAGTTTTCATTTTTGTAGTTAAATCTGGAAATAAACAGCAAGTTGAAGGATTTTGAAACATTTACAACAAAGAAAAGTCATGCAAAATTGAATAATTTAAATAAATGGGGGAAAAAACGGGTAGTTATCTAATTTCCACATAAATAATTATGCTTATGTAATCTGTATTAAATGAGAAAATATAAAATCAGCATTTTTACAGTTGGTTCTCGGGCTTTTGAACCATACTGTATAAAAATGTGTGTGTTGATCAGGTACCATACGTTATGGGGACACAAAGATGGCAATATCCAAAATCCTTGTGGGGATGCTTTTGGTCCTCATGAGGAAACAAGCTTATAAATCATACAGAATTATCTTTTTAAAAAATGTAATTTTTTTGACAGTTGTAGGTAAAATTAAAAAGGTCCGTTAGGGGTTAGTGTAAGGGGATTGACAATATAGTTTGTACAGTATTAAAAAATATTAATTTTATGGAATGTCCCCATAAAACATGGAATCCCAGTGTGGGTGTGTGTGTGTGGTGGGTGTGGTGATGTGTGTGTGTGTGTGTGGGGGTGTGTGTGGGTGGAGGTGTGTGTGTGTAGAGGTGTGTGTGAGATAATCATGTTCCCTTGACAAATCCTTAAAATGTACACCTCGGATTGCCATGTTTCCATTCCATTACATCTGTTCTTGGACAGACATTAGCTTTGTGTAGGAGCTCTCCTCTTTAGTGCCTTCTCACCCGGGGCGTATTGCTTACATGATGGAACACAATGCATCCATAAAGACGCAGCTGGGTTCATTCATGGATGTGTTCAGTTATGTCAGGATGCCCTCTATGTAGATGGTCCATGTCCATTACCAGCTGAAACAGCTTAATGAATAAGTAAAAAGCTCCATGCATGGTTTACCTTTGCTCTGCACAGAAATTATAAGTGGAAGTGCTGGGTGAGGTCTAGCATGAATTCATGTCTTGTCTCTTAGAGAGATGTTTGCTTTGAGACACTCCTGAGGTCCTTGCAGTAATGGCTTGTTAAGATCCTGGCACACTTTGTCCAGCAGCTTTGCTTTTCCCTCATAGTTTATTAATTCATATGGCAGTTTAGAAAAGGGTTAACTATGTAAAACCCTCACTCTAGAAAATAGTATTTTCAATCAATTAAGAATTTGAATCAGAATAATTGCATAATATGGCAATTAATCATCAAACCGATTGCACACAGTATGTAAACTTTTATTGAGATAATTTAAAGACAATAATGTGGTAGATCACTATTTTATTGAATAAAATTACAATGAGTGGTATATTGTATGATTTGTTGTCAGGCTATACATAGAAGTTGTTTTTTTTATTATTTGTTTTGTTTTTATTTCTAGTTTGTTTATTTGTTTTGATTTGTTTTTAGATGCAGTTTGTTTGTTGCTTGTTTTGTTTTTGTTTTGTTTTGCTTTGTTTTGCTTTGTTTTGCTTGCTTTGCTTTTTGTTTTGCTTTGCTTTGCTTTGCTTTGCTTTGCTTTGTTTTGCTTTGCTTTGCTTTGTTCTGTTTTGTTTTATTTTGTTTTGTTGCTTTGCGTGCTTTGCTTGCTTTGCTTTGCTTTCTTTGTCTGTTTGGCTTTGCTTTGTATGTTTTTGTTTTGCTGCTTTGCTTTTTTTTTTTTTTTTTTTTTTTTTTGTTCTGTTTTGTTTTGTTTTGCTTTGCTTTGTTCTGTTCTGTTTTGTTTTGCTTTGCTTTGCTTTGCTTTGTTCTGTTTTGTTTTGCTTTGCTTTGCTTTGCTTTGTTCGTTTGTTTTGCTTTGCTTTGTTCTGTTTTGGCTCATGGGTTACTTTTTAATTTGTCTCAGGGCCTCTCAGATCAAGCTTGAATAACTCAGCTGGCAGGGAAAACCCATTTAAAAAAATTAACGCATAGGTCTGGGTGCATTTCTAATTGTTAATTTTATCACATTGTTATTTTTATTATTATTTTATAATTAGCCCCAGTAAATTAACACCATATAATTTGGCAGCGCTGTAAAACATGAGAGAGAAGAGGAGAAAAAAGGCATCACGAAGCCATGTGAATACTGTGTGGCTTGCAGTTTCCTCAAATAATCATGGTGTGGTGTAGAGGAAACTCTTGATATCTGTAAGATTTTATTATCAGCTTTTCTGAGATGAAAATGGAATTACTCCTCACCTCTAAAACTGTTCACCTGTGTCTGTAATTTGATGAGTTTCGCTAGAGTTGCATTTCCAAGCGGAGGCTCTGTTATGTGAAGGAGAGTTTGTGCACCGCCAAAACTTCATCAGTACAAGGTGAGCAAGACAATATGGTAAGACAGATTGTGCAGACACCTCTCACCAGGCCACGTCACATCTCGTTTACAGCACAGCAGTGGTGCTTCAGTCAGGAGGACAAAGTGTCGATGTGGGTGTTCAGGCTACTTCCAGTGCTGAGGTTTAGAAAGGGGCGTGCAAAACAACATAGCTTCAAAGCCGATTAGTCGACTAAGGAGTCTTAAAGGTGCGTTCAGCATTTTCTTCCCTTGTTAACAAAGTTTTACTTACAAATAAATGTGTTCACTTAAATAAGTATATACAAATACCACTATAATAAGAAATGTTTTTGAGCAGCACATCTGCATACTAGAATGATTTCTGAAGCATCATGTGAAACTGAAGAGTAAAAAATTCAGCTTTGCATCACATGAATAAATTACATTTGAAAACATATTCAAGTAGAACATTTATATTTAAATTGTGATAATATTTTACAATATTAGTGTTTGATCAAATAAATGCAGTCTTGATAAGCATAAGAGACTTATTTCAAATCTTATTATTCCAAACTTTTGACCTGTAGTATGTATAACTAAGCTGGTTTCGGATTCAGCTGCACTTTCCTTAATATCGGACACGCTCTTGCATTCAGAAACAGGTGGACAGAGTGCATTACATTTAAACGCCACACTACTTTTAACTTGACACTGCATCCTAAACACAGCTCTTGTGTGTTAAACACAACACTGGAGGGATGATTAAAAAACACAACACAGCAGCCAAAAGCATCTGTCTGAATTTGCAAGGGTGTAGCGGCAGGGCTTGAAAGGGGATTCATTTAAAGATGCACCTTTTCCCGAGAGGTTTTTACTGTGCAACTGTCTAATAGTGAAAGCACAGCAAGCTGTCCGCACACTAATTAAAATTAAAAAAATAAATAAAATAGATAAACTAGTCAACCATCGGCCATCAGTACATCCCTAGAAAGGCCATAGTGTTTTATGATGCAAATTTGTCACATATAATCACATATCTCTGGTTGAGCTGACATAAAGCTGATCGTTAGGGTGTGAGTGCTCAGATAATGATGAGACCAGGTTTGATAGCAACATCTAGGCAGGCTATACACACATACATACGAATCTGTCATATACCTACCTGCATCTGTTGCAAATACAAAAATAGACACACAGGTTCTCCATGTTTCCGCAAATGTTTTAGGAAAGAAGATTTTCGGCGACAGTCGACAGACGCTTTCAGAACTTGTTCATGAGCATTTGGAAAATGTTCTACTACACCTGTGTGTTATATTGCTGTGAATTTGTGTTGCACTACCCAGCTAAACAGTTGCCACGCTCTGTTCATTCTCCAGTAGCGCTCAGCTGGATTGCAGAGCACTTTGTGATTTGCACAAGTGTCTGCAGTAATGGGTGTCCCTCCCAGCCAGCTCCCAGCAGATGGCTGTGATTGGCATGACAAACACAACAGAGCTCTGGCTCTCAATTACAGCTTAAACCCAGTCTCTCTGTGAGACTGGCTCATCGATTAACTTGTCACACTGGTATGGACTGAGTGTTAAAACGTTTGATTAAAGCAAATGTATTAATTAATGAGACAAATTAAGATATCTATATGTATATATATATATATATATATAATAATATATATATATATATATTATATATATTATATATTGAAGAGTTTGGTCCAAAACGAGTAAACTGCATTTTTAATAATTGAGTTTCCGCCAAAATCAGTATCGTATCTGGTCAATTTTTAATTTTACGCAAAATGCAATATCCGCCAAGTTATTCTGTCATGTTTTCTCCCTTTCTTTACAAACCACGACAAACGCCAGTCTCCCTTTTCTGAATGCGATGTATCCGCTCAACCAATCACAGCGCACCATCCCACGCACTCTAGACAGTAACAACCAACCACAGCGCACCATTCCACGCACTCTAGACAGTAATGGCGGCGCTTGTGAATTACACCGGCATCTAGTTGCCTAATTTACTTGGTACTTGCTCACAAACAAACAAAAAAATTAGGGTGCACGATAAATAGCAGTGATTGTCATGCAAATCTAATCAGTAAAGCCGGGTCTGTAATCAGTAGTAAAAATCTCAATCACGTGCTTTCAGATTAATACACAGAGCCGTAGATCCCCCCCCCCATGCTATCTCGCGTTTAATACGCAGATGAATCGCATTCGACTGCGTAGCTTGTCAGTGTAAGTGTTGTTATTAATGCCATTAATGTTTCTGTTAATACAGCATATAGCACTAGTCAACTAAATGAATGTAACATGGCAAAGATGAATGCACTTTTGGAAGTTGAATGTAAGGGAAATGTCATTTTGGAATTTCTGTGGTCTAATGTGAAATTGTTGTTCATGTTCTTGTTCATGATGACATTTTATTTTATTGTTGTAATTAATTAACAAGATGACCCGTTGAATTCATTTTGTGAGTGATGACTGATTGAATGTATTTCTAGTCCAGTGCCTATAGGCATATATAAGATTAGTATTGACCAAGTTCAGAGGCTGTCATATGTGAATCAACTTACTATGTTGTGTATTTTCAACAGTTTCGATATGAAAAATAACTTTTATATTGATTCAATGGATTTATTGCATTTTGGAAAAAAAGTGTAATGGATTTATCACATTTTTGGGGGGGGGGGTTCTATAATAAATCTTTGAAAATCAAAATACGGATTAAATTTTGTAATGTTATTATAACCTAAAGATGCTATGTGAAAGTTTGAAACAGAAAACAGTGGTTTTCATCTTGCCACTTTCTTGGTAAAGAAATTTTTTTTCTTACTCAAATCAATCAAAATGGATTTATAGCGTTTTGGAACCAAACTCTTCATATATAAGTTTGACAAATAGCATGCTGGCATTGTATGTAATCGACCAATTGTGGTATGTGAGAATATGGAATCTTCAGAAAACGGTTAACAAAATGCAAATACTCATATGAGGACTGTGGAAAGCACATCAAACAAAGCCAAAACCCTGACATTTTAGGCAATTTAGAAATCCCGGCCAGCACATGTCTGGGAAAAAGAGAGCATACTGTATGGTCACCCAAATTAATATAAATTAATGTTAACACATTTACGCAAAGTCAGTGATCAGAAACCTGTCTAGTCACATGAGGCAACATTCTGTAAACAAAATATTCCTGTAGCTCAAAGTGTAGAGCATAGTGCTGTAAATGCTCAGGTCATGGGTTTAATTCCTCAAAGGTAGATAAGGTATTAGTCTAACTAACAAGTCTAAGTCAGAGTAAAATATGGCTAAATTCCTGTTGTGTGTAGCACCTACACCTCTGCATACTGCACTGCTGGATGTTAGACGCAAGTGTCTAACATTTATTTCTGACAAGATCTCTGATCGCTTCAGTCTGATCTGAACAGTTTCTGTGGTTCATTCCAGTGCAGATCATTTTGTGAATTTGTCACAGTGTCATTCAGACCTGTTACAGAAGGATGGAGCAGGTACATATTACGTTGGACTCCACAGAAACCCTGCAGCGTGTTAGTAAGATCAGAAAAGCCCTTCCACATCTCATTTCACATGCAAAAAGAGTGTTTACATCAAAGTCTTAAAGGCACATCAGCAAAAAAAAACGGCCGTCTAATTTGTAAGGGTCAGAGAGGGGGTGGAAAGAGTATGGAAAACATTATAAGTAGACCTTAGGGGAAAATAAATACAAAATTGATCCGAGAACTTTAATGTAACCGGATTTGCTATGCACTGAAGCTGGAGGTGACTAATGCAACACATCTAAGTGTTTGGATATCATGCATATCTGTTTTATCCGGAATCGTTTTGTGTATTTCATTGTGTTGAGGGTCTCTGAGGACAGACCTCTGCAGGTTTAATTGGCATTCAGAGGACTCTGCATTTCCATTAATTTTTAAAGCCGTCGTCATACTCTGCTTTTAACGGCAGAGGGGACGTTGCATGCTGATTTTGTTAGATTTCTCAGCACAAAGTGTGGCGAAACGTGTGACCTACTTTAAAGCTCGGAAAGTGGATGGGCCGAGGGATGGACTCCGTTTGACCACCTTCTCTGTTTGAATTCCACTTTCTCGCCGTCTCTCTCCTGAGATGTCAAAAAATCACCATCCACCTGTCTCTCTCTCTCTATCTGCCATGCTGCCTACAAACTGAGCAGGTTTTAAACATTGATGGACCCCGGCGTGAAGCCCAAGCGGCGGGAGCGTCAGTGACCCCGGGTGATGTAGAGCATGTGTTCGAGAGTGCGCTGTGCTTTTACAAGCAACAAAATTATTTCTTTATCATACGATGTTGATTTCTATCTCCGGGTGCCATTTCCAGATGTGCCTTTGATCACCGTGTCTATTTTTGCTTTCTTTTGTTGCAATGAAAGAGAGAGCACAGCGAAGGCGGTTTTGCTACATCTGAGCTCCCGGGTGCAGGGATTCGTCCCTCGTTTCTTGAGAAATTCAGATGGCGAGGAGCTTTGAACGACTTACAAATGGGTTCTCATTTGCCCGTTAGTTTTGATTGATCCCGTGTGATTTGGCATTGACTTTCTGAAATCAAACATCAGCCTTTATTTGCTGTGAAAAAGAGGATGAGCTTGTGAAACACTCACCTCATTTAGGATATCCATTTTAGTCACAGCATGTCAAAGCATCATAGATTTTCTTTTGGCACCCCCTTTTTACTGATTACTGTGTTTATGTAACTGGCACGCGGCAGCACGGCCCTGCGTCCTCCAGAAATGTACCGCACAACGTCATGCTTTTTATCTTCTGAGGTTCGGCAAGTGCCGCTTTTATATATCCAAGGAGGCGTTTAGTCATACCTCATTTAGACTGAGCAAACTCATCACGCTCAATTAGGTACTCTGTGTTTTTCTTGTCATACCTTTTAATAATAATTATAGAGTTTTATGCTCAAATCAAATAATTACTGCAGAATGCGTGTGTTTTCTGTAAAGACATCTTTCGCTCTGTTGACGGCAGGGCCGTTGATGTGGTTTGATTGTTGGTAGTCTTTACAGATACACAGGCAGACATTCATAATTGCAGTCTATGCATTTAAGGTTTTCTTGGACAGCATATAACTGGGTTGTAACTGTATCTAACGGCTGAGAACTGCAGTGTAGAAGTATCTGAATTTTGCTGAAAACTGAGTAGCCCCTATTGAGTAACCGTACATTTCTAATAAGCTGTTTTGATTCGCTGATTTGATTGTTCTTGTGCAGCTCTTGTTTATTTTGTAGAGAATGCAATGCATTTTCTAACATGTTTGATTGCAAATTATTTTATGATTAGCTGTAAAAACACAGCTTAAATTTGCATTGTATTCCCTAGTGAAAAATAAGTATACTAAAATGTATTCGAAAAATACATTTATTTCATGCTAAGTAAATACATTGACATATTTATGTTCTTACTAAAAATACCCTGCAATTGTACTTTTAGTATACTAAGCAGGTATACTTAAAAACTGCTAAATTTGAACAACTAATTTTGTGCTTAATGCACTTTATTTGTGTGGAAGTAGTGCTGAAGTCCAACTAAAGATATATTGAAGTATATTTGATTGTGCTAAAGTGAAACTATTGCAAGTTTACTTCAGGTACACTTTAAATATCTTGTATTTAAAGACTGATACTTTTCAAAGATCATACAATCCTCATGAATATTGACATTAAAACACATTTTAGGCTTAATATTAAGAAATGTGCATTGTGCACAAGTAGTACTCCAAGAAAAGTTAAATTATATTTTTTTATATCAGTGAGGGATATGTCAGTAAATATGTTAAAAGATTTGAACTACACTTAGTGAACGTTTTTTGCTATATTTAATGTTGAGAAAAGTTTTTTTTTTCAGTAAGAAATGCAAGTCTTATTCAGCCGAGAGATTCATTAATGTATATATAATATAAATATATTTAATTCATACCCCAGGAAATAAATAATAGCACTCCAAATGAAGTTTCATTATCATTTTTATATCACAAAGTCTTGAGCGATATGTCAGTAAACATGTTAATAGATTTGAACTATACTTAGTATGAAAGAAATGTATTTTAAACATTTTACGTTTTTGCTAGGGACTAAATTTGCTGATTATAAAATTAAAAAATTTTTTTTTGTTATATTAACAATTTATGCATGTTGCAATGCATGCTGGGAGCTCAAACACCTTAAATCATCAACATTGTTTATATGAAACTGTTCTGACAACTTTGTGTTTGAACAGTTGGAACAATATTTGAGGGAATTGTTGTGCTCTGACATTTTTATTTTAATACGAGTGCAATGTTACAATATTTGAAAACAGTAATTCACATACTCCAATATTTCTGTCTTCAAAATATCACTTCAAATCTGTTTTTTTCTTCTCTCTTTTCCCTCTTTTTTATGTGTTTCTATTATGCATTTTTTGATGTTTTAAACGCCTCCATATCACCCAGTATGTGATCAATTAGCGGTTTGCATGTGCAGGTAGATGGAAATTTCAAGCTAGTATCTTTTCCCAGTTTTTTTTTTGCTGGTTCACCGGAGATTTTGGTGTCTGTGTTTTCTGATGCAACACAGAGCATGTCAAGTACTGATCCACACACCATCTGGAGAGCGTTCGCTCCATATAATAATAATAATAATAATAATATATGTCAGTAAAATATGGTGCTAGACAATATCTCTTAGAACTGATTTTATTTATGAAGGGAAATATTTTCTTTCAACAAAAGAAAACATGACACGCTATTACATTTACAACTGCAATATCGCTAGGGATTATTTTATAGTCTCTTAAATTTAATAGGAACATGTCCCTACCATCCAAAACCAAATCTCTTGAACAGGCATGCAAAGACGGTTGCAATCCTTTGTTGGCCATAACGCCCTGTTATAGCTGTACAAATATGCTCTTAAATATCAAAGTGCTCATGAAACTCCATATTATTCTCCCAAATACCCAGAATTTGGGGGAATTTGAAGGGATTAATGGGACATGTAGAACTCTGTAGAGGCCTGCCAACTCCAGATGTTGCTGCTGCTGTGATTGATGTTTACTGCCTCCTTGTCGGTGGGTGGTTTTTATTTTTAATTTCGCTTCATCTGTGAGGAAGATCTATCACGGCAAGCTGAATGCTATTTGACAGCTATCGTTTTTCCTGTATATCATTGACATAACCGCTAAAGTTGTGATTCTTTCGTTTTTTTGCTTTGCAATTAGAGCGAAGTGCTCCAATAGAAAGTGCAGCACAGGCAGATTGATCTACACAGCGCTATGTGAGCTGAATTCAATTCCTTTAGTGAAACGGGAGCAGTCTGTGTAGACATGATAGCAACCCAATGAGAGGAGGTTTTCAAATTCCTGACCGGACCACGATTTTCATGACAGGGGAGTGTTCTGTTATTTAATATGTCTGCCAAACGTTCATGGATCCACGATTTAAACCTCGCAAACATGGTTTCTAAAGAGGATTACAGCCGTTCCAGTTGGATTCTGTAGCAAAAATACGAGCAATAACCAGCTCTACTGAATGTTGAACTTGCTATAATCCTTGACCACACTGCTGATAAAAGATTACCCATAAGTAATCCTTGCATTCAGTTTGCCACAATCAAAGGTTGTTAAGACACAAGATGAAAAGAAGAAATGGCCATTTGACCCATACACACCAAATTACTTTTCAATTTTAGTAAATTACTTTCTTCTTACTCATTCTTCGTTTCTCTTTGATAGTCATTATTGAGGCTAAATCTCAGCTTCCTAAGAAGACCAATTCGGCTATTCCAGGAATTGCAGGGCACTGTAAAAAAATGATGCTAGCTCAAGTAAATAATTTACTTGATTGCAGTTCTGTGGTTTACTCTTAAGTTTAAGGAACACAATAAAAGCATCTCAGTGCAGCTTTTCTCATACAATATAGGGGAAGATAAGAGACGATGTTCCCCTTAAGAACAATGTGCATTTCCTTTTAAATTGTAACTTGTTTAGATGTAGGTTTAGCATGTGCAGGATGATGTATCAATGGAAAAAAATTGTTAACTGAATATGTTGCAACACTGTGAATTGAATTGAAGTTGAATGATTTCACTCAGTTAGCTTCGGTTTTAATTACAGTTTTTCTCAATCGATTTGACACGTGTCTCCAAACTCAGGTCACTGTTCTCAAAACAGTTAACACTTTGTAATTGTCCTAAACAGATCATACGTTTTCATTCATTTTATTCAAATTACAAATCTTGCAAATAATTTTCTCAAAACAATGTGCACAAAACACGTTTTCACAATAGTTAATACAACCAATCAATACTTTAAAATATCAGAAAAAAATGTTTTACCCAAATCACAAACATTTATGTACCATTTGTCCAAACACAACAAACAAAACTCTGTAATTTCTCATTCGATCAAATGATATGATGAGTATATTTTCGATTGGCCCTAATCTGATAACTATTCGGTTAATCGTACACTCAACACAGGAAATGCAGTTTTCCTAATCGTTTACACATTTATCACAATTACTTTAGAGTAATAATAAAAGGGAAAGTATACAAAGAGCAAGAGAAATGCAATAATAATAAAATAAAATAAATAAAAATAAAAAGGGGGGAGTAAAGAAAGAGGTGTATGTCTATAAGGTGGTGGAGTGGGTATAGAAAGGGGTGTAATGAGAGAGAAGAAGAAGAGTGGAACAGGCAGAAAGAGGCGAGCAGAGAGGGAGATGTGAGAAATGAGGAGAGGAGAAGGAAAGGGAGAAGAGATGAGTAGAGAGGAGGGCATTGGTGTAGTGGAAAGAGCATGAGGAGAAACTGTAAGAAGACATGGACAGAGAGGACGTGGACAACAGGGTGGAAGGAGAGGTAAAAGGTGAAGATGAATTTCAAATTAAATCAGAATTTGATTGATCATGTAAAAAATCATGGCCTCTCCCTTAGAGAAGCTGGGTGGGGGGGGTTACTATGTCAAAACACTTATAAAGTGTTGTACTATGATTGTTGATAGTACAGATTTTTATTTTGAGATCATTCAGGTGGACAATCAAGATTATTTTGAATGGAACAGAAGCATTATTGACATGGTGGTCCAGAACAACACCACCAGCCACAAAGGAAGAGGCCTGTGGAGATGTTGAGACAGGAGCTTGTCAAGCATAGATTTAACCTTCTTACATTTTTTCTCCTATGATGCAAGCGCAGCAAATATGTAGTGTACATAAAATGCAATGAAATTCTCTTCCAGATGTAAATGAAAGGCAAGATCATACTTCCAGGGATATCTATGTAGACAGCAAACAAACAACACACATATATTATATATATATAATGTATATGGTGTGTGTGTGTGTGTGTGTGTGTGTACGCGTTTTTGTGACAAATGAGGTCATAAATTTGTATAATGACAAAGGTATGACATAGGTATTACAAGGAGAAGGTAATTTTTTTAGGACATTACCCCATGTCCCCACTTTTCAAAACGCTTATAACTCACACAGAATGGAGTGTATTGAAAATCTGAATAGCACAAAAGTTTCCTGTGAGGGGTAGGTTTAGGGGTAGGGTGGTAAAAGGGCAATAGAATATACGGGCGGGACAGTATAAAAACCATTACGAATAGGGATGTCACCACTTTTCACAAAGTAAACCTGGTGTGCTGTGTGTGTGTGTGTGTGTGTGTGGGTAGTGTGTGTGTGTGTGTGTGTGGTGTGTGGTTGGTGTGTGGTGTGTGTTTGTGGTGTGTGTGTGTGTGTGTGACCCTGGGGTTAGATTTTAGCAGTAGCAAAAAAACATTGTATGGGTCAAAATTATCAATTTTTCTTTTATGCCAACAATCATTAGGATATTAAGTAAAGATATGAAGATCCATGAAGATATTCTAAAGGTTTTCCTACCATAAATATATCAAAACTTTTACATTTTTGATTAGTAAATGCATTGCTAAGAACTTAATTTGGACAAATTTTAATGCTGATTTTTTTGCACCCTCAGATTCAAGATTCTCAAATTGTTGTATCTCGGCCAAATATAGTCCTATCATAACAAACCATACATCAAAGCTTATTTATTCAGCTTTCATATGACGTATATAAATCTCAATTTCAAAAATGTTTACCTTATGACTGATTTGTGGTCCCGGATCACATTCTCATATATATATGCAGTTATCAGAAAAGTTTGTTTGCAGTTCTTGCTGCTAAAGGTGGCACAAACAATTGCAATAGACATGTATTTTCATTAGCATATTTGTGCATCTACAGCTAAAGATGTTCTATAGTCAGTAGAGAACACACCTATAGATTTTATGTTAATATTTAATTTTAATAATTGCATTACTAGAAAAAATTGCAGTGCTTCATTTTGCAGTAAAGTTGAACTGTTTGGTTAAGATAATTTAGTGTTTGGAAGGCTGTGTTAAATGTTTGTGAGAACAAGTACATTGCATTGGAGAAAAGTGTCAAATCGATTGAAAAAATCTGTAATATATACAGTATATCAAAGATTTCTGAAATCCAGAATTATCGAATAATAACCCAATTAATTACAATAAGTATTAAATAACAGCATGCCTCTTGGGGCCTTCTGTGCCAATTCTCATTAACACATGGACACAACAAAAACTTGAATTTTAAATACTGCAATGTCACCGATCATTATTTTCCAGAGACACAAAATTAGATCAGTTAACCTCAAAACTGACAGATTAAATATCACAAGAGTTTATATTCCGATGAAATGACAAAGCCTTAATTAAGGTTATCGTGACTGTTTGCTCGTTTAATTTTCATTTTCATTGTTCACTTCTATTGAAGTGTTTGAGGGTTTGAAGGTTTGAGTTTGGAAATATGTCTGTCCATCTTGAACCCGTTGCGAAATCTGCCTTTACCTGAAATTCTAGATTGCGTGGATTCAAATGCCTGGATTTTGCCCTTAAAATTTTGCCAGACAACTTTAAATGTGGCTGCACCTTTAATGATGGCCTTCCAGTATGACCAGCTAAAAAGTGCCTAAAAGCCAGTGGTGGACGAAGTACACAAATCAAGTACTTGAGTAAAAGTACATATCCGTATAATAAAATATTACTCCAGTAAAAGTACTCCGTTTTCAATTTTACTTGAGTGAAAGTACAAAAGTACTTGATTTTTTTATGTACTTAAGTAAAAAGTACTGATAGATGAATGTTTATTTTGCAGTTTTATATAGGCTACTTTTATATTAGCATATCTTTTTTTATAATCCTACTGCTCAAAATACCTGGGATTTTCCCAAAATAACCAATAAGGAAATAATTATTACACTCTAAAAAATGCTGGGTTGTTTCAACCCAATGTTGGGTCAAATATGTAACCAAAATTTAACCCAACAGTTGGGTTAGTCCATAGTTGACCCAACATTGGGTTGAAACAAACCAGCATTTTTTAGAGTGTATAATAAGGAAAATATAATTAGATTTTCATAATGATTTATTTATTCTCAAACCTTGTCTATGGTGTAAAACACCCCTGGTCAAATGCATCACTTCCCACTTTGGTAATTATTGAAGTTACCATGTTCTGAACATCATATCCTTTCTTTTTCCCTCAGATGTAATCTATCTAGGTGGTTGAATAAAAATATTTGGGACTTTATTTTTTTTTAATTACCTCAATTTAGCACCTGCAAGCTCGTTAGCTAGACAGTTAACATCAGCTAACAATATTTACATATTTTCAGTATGGTTATGAATAAACATTCATATTTGTCTACTCGGCTAGTTGATC
The DNA here is from genome assembly GCA_018155175.1 of Sinocyclocheilus anophthalmus. Taxonomy (NCBI): domain Eukaryota; kingdom Metazoa; phylum Chordata; class Actinopteri; order Cypriniformes; family Cyprinidae; genus Sinocyclocheilus; species Sinocyclocheilus anophthalmus. The sequence continues at coordinate 168,609 of JADLZN010006913.1, read as the reverse complement.
CAGATACATAGTAACTTAGGCTATGTGTGCTGACAAACAATATAAAAACAGACATCACATAAATGCGTAGCATTTTAATAAAACTGCTAACGTTACAGCAGCGGGGAAGATGAACGTGGATGAGTTATTTTATTTAATCTGTGTTATTTTAATGTTTTTTGATCTAAAACATAGAGACTCTGATGTTGATGTGTCTGCATTCAAGCATTTCATTGGGCTTAAACAGATCACCCTTTACATCAGTTTTAGTTCACTAACAACTGACAGTTGTGACCTAAATATGATTTTCAGTTACAATAAATAATCCTAAAATTCAACATTAGTTACTTACTTTTAACAGCATCAGACGCGCACGCTCACAAGATCTCCCGGTTCTTACTGGTGAATTCAGTTGACTGGAGACTCGCACTAAACGGTTCATTTGAATCAGTGAGTTGTCGACTCGAGAACAGCTGCAATCGGATCATTCCAATTTGTGAATGAATCGTTTGGTGCGATTTGCAAACCGATTTAAAAGGTTCATTGAAAATAATCAGTTAATTCTTGAATCAGTCACCGCTTCTGCATGTCAGAGCACGTGATATATTATAAGGAGTAACGATATGTTTCATGAAATGTAGTGAAGTGAAAAGTACGATCTTATGCTTTGGAATGTAGTGAAGTAAAAGTAAAAGTTACTCAAAATAAAACTACTCCAGTAAAGTACAGATACTTGAAAAATGTACTTAAGTACTTATCTAGCTATCCGAAACCAGTCAAAAAACAACAAACTCAGGCTGGTTTAAGATTAATTGTCCCTTTTTAAAGTCTTACACCTCCAGAACTCTCCTTGATTTTACTTGATTTAACTAGAGATTTGTTAAAACTATGGCAGTTTTTTTCATAGCAACTCGAGTCAAGTCATTTACTAGAGTAAAATGATTTGAACTGAAAAACATCCGCATCCTTAATTTTCCTTTCTACGAACACCTTGTTTTTTTTTTGACAGTGAATCTTCGCAAGACAGAACGCAAACAATCCAGAAGCCATTGACATCTCTTTCCTGTTGTTGTTGTGAGTGCGCAGTACAATGAGGAAAATGGGAACCACAAATAATCAGTTATCGCTCAGCCAGCATCAGCTTGGCAAAATAAGGAAAACAAACCCATATTACATGCTGGGCTAATTAGGCCCCAACTTGCGTTATTTATTTACAAAGCTCAGACAGACATTACACTCCCCTGGTGCCAACCCTTTGTGGCCAATCGGAGCAGAGCCGACGGGGACAGCATCTTCAACACGCCCTCTGCTCCCAGCCTGCTATCAGCCATGTGTGAAAACAGAGGAGCGCTTGTCAAAAAAAAGTGCTCCTCAATTCCTGTAAGCGTTTCGCCTTTTGACACATTAGTCATTTGGTTTGTGTAGCCCAGATAAAGCATCCAAACGAGGCAGAGGAGATAAGTAATCTCATTTACATTTGTTGCTCTCCTTAAAGCATAAACAGCCAGATGCTCCATTTATGAGACGGCAACAATTAGCTAGTAAAAATTCACATATAAAATCCCATTAATATTCAAGGCCGAGAGACGACGCGTTTGAAAAACAACAATGTGGACGTAGCTTGCGCTGCAGTTTGTCATCATAATATTACGGTGAAATTAATTCACCTCCATTCTTTCTGAACAGGTGAATGCATCTGAAATCTGCAGCTGTTTTGTGTGCAGTGTGTGTCGATGTTTGCGGTATCTGTCTTGTTGTTGCTGTTGCTGTTGCTGTTTTATAGCAGAGCCAGAATCTGTTTTGGCCCCAGGCAATTTGATTTGCCCGGTTTGGGTTTTGGTGATTTTTGATTTGGTTAGAAGCCCAAAGAATTCACTTTCTCCTATCCCCGTCTGCGTCAAAGGTCTCTAATGAGAAGCTTTTGTCAGCATGCATTGCTACAGCCTCTAAATTGCCACGTTGAAATTGGAGAACAATGCCACTGTAATCAGTCGTACTGGGGATACGAATGCAGAAATTAAGTCACCTGATTGACACTTGGTGTGCTTGAAAATGCTTCACCGTTTTGACAAATTGTGACTATTGATCGTCTGAAGGCTTCATTGTGTTTTCGCATGGATTTCCTGGTCATGTGTCACTCCCCTTTATTAAGTTACTCCAATATAGCAGCCGCGATTTGTGCCAGTGCTGAGGATCCTCTGATATCTGCCTCCCTCATCGTTACCGTGGAAACCGCTCCGAGCCGATGAAAGTTTGCTGCAAACATGTCTCCCACATAGGTCTGTCGTTTGGGCTCAAAATGAGACACGGAATTAAAAAATAACACGCCTGTATTGTGCTTTTCAGATATTTGTTGATGCCGGCCTGCACTTGTCATTGTGCCGCTTCGCCTTTCATCACTCGCCGTGCCACTATCATTATGAAGCACATTTTTCATTTTACCGTGCCGTTTCATTCCTCTTCCCGCAGATTAAGTGATAAGAGTTTAAAAGTGGTTTTGACATGAAGATGATGGCTGCGAGAAGTAAATAAGCGCCACGGCTCTGCATACTTCAGACAGCGTCTGAAAGCAGGATTGCGGTGGGGTTGAAGCTCCTTCCGGAGATGAAAAGAATGAGACTGGATTCCACCTGGGAGTTATTGTGTGATGTCATATGAAAATATGCCGTGTTAGTTGGGAAATTAGTGGGTGAGAATGATAGAAACATGTTGTTTACTTTAGAGAGAATAGGAGATGGTATTGCACTTCCCAAAAATGGATTTAAAAGGGGGAAAAAATAGAACAAAAGTTTGATTTGGAAAATTGTTTTGATACATTAGTGGTGTAGAATTCCATATTTCTCAATCCTGCTCTCGGGAGCCTCCTAGCACTGTGCTATAGGGATGTGTCTCTCATCTAAGCACCTGATTCAACTCATCGGCTCATTAGTAGAAGCTCCAAGACCCGAATTGGGTGTCAGATTTGCAAGACAGCTAAAATGTGCAGAGCTGGGGGGCTCCCAGGAGCAGGTTTGAGAAAAACTGATCTAAGTCGGTTTATTTTCTATAGCGTTGTATAATTGAAGCAGGTCCAGGCCGAGTTTAAACTGCAGCGCGGTGTGTATAAACACTCCATTTCAGTCACTAAAATTGTAGAGTTGGCATTGCCAAGGCCGGTAGTTTGAGAGGTGGCACGGCTGTTTGGGCATTATGCAGAGTGAATTCGATTTTAAGCAACTGTAATCGATTAACCATTCATGCATTTACTTGCGCAAAGCAGGAAGATTGAATTTTCGACCTCCATAATGTGGCTTTTCAAATAACTGAGCTAATATAAGAGTTTTTGAATCTACTGAATATGTGGTTTGCTGGAGTGAGGGGGTTTGGGGGTACGTGTGTGTCAGACGGCCAAGGTTTTATTCCTTTTTTCTTTTTCTTTTTTTTTTTTTTTTTTTAAATTTGCAGTTGTATATTTATGAAACATAAAAATTGTGTAGTAGTATATGACCTAATGTAAGATATACACAAGTGATCCCACTTCAATCACTAGCGTTCAAAAGTGAGATGTCTTTCAACAAAGCAAAAGTTCAAAAAAAAGATTTTTGTTTCAAATAAGTGCTGTCCTTTTGAACTTTCTATTCAGCAAAAGTTCTGTAAAAATAATATGAGTTTCTGCAAAAATATTAAGTATATTTCCAGCATTAACAATATTAAATGTTTGTTGAGCAGCAAATCAGCATATTCAAATGATTTCTGAATGATCATGTGACACTCAAGACTGGAGTAATGGATGCTGAAAATTGAGATTCGCAGTCACAGGAATAAATTACATTTTAAAACAAATTCAAATATAAAACTGTTATTTTAAATTGCAAAAGATATTTCACAATATATATTTTTTTTTACTGTTTATCAAATAAAAGCAGCCTTGGTGAACATAATAGACTTCTTTAGAAAAAAAAAATTAAAATATCTTTCCAACTCCAATGTTTTAAATTGTAGTGTTTATATATGTATAATTTGTACATCCCATAAATGTTTATTTATAAGTCACCGTAAGTACATGATTAATGTAAGAAAAGACATTAACATGTCTAAATGTGATCATCTACCCACCCACATGACATTCAAAATGTTAAATGGGTTAGCATACAGAATCATGTAATTATTATTTACATGTCAAAGCTGCTTTTTCCATACAACAAAAATGCATGCAGATCACTGATGCAATTTTGCATGATTTATTCAAAATAATTATATATTAGATTGAGATTTAAAGCTGAATCCCCATGCTAAACAAAAACGTTGCAATTAGCCCAACACTTTACCCTAAAATAAAATAAGTTGTTGAAAAATGTTTGTTTTTCTTTGGTCATGTTATGTCTCGCCTACAGAGCCTGGGGCTGCCACTGGTGCCCCTTAAAAAATAATAAAAATAGATAAATAAAATGGTACCCTTTTACATTATGTCTTCTATATTGTTATTTCTAATGTAGCCATATGTACTGTAAATGTTTCTTCTATTATATTTATATAAAAACCTTTCTCATTCAGTGCACTGTTGGAAGTAGCTGCAGGATGGTGAATCTGTGTGTAGTAATTTTCAGTTGACAGTAGCTTTGGACCTTTGCGGGTTATATCTGACTCTTTATTGCATTGTTTTTCACTGCATTTTCTAAGAGTCTCACCGGATTACAATGAAAAAGCAACCATTTACATGGTCAAATGTGCCGTTTTGGGAGGGAAAGTCAATCATCCATATTTGATGATATTGTTTGTTTGTCTCATCCTTTGTTCTCCTGAGTCCCATCCCCACTCAACCAGCATTGAACTGGCATCACTTCCAACGTTAAGTACATTTTCATGGGGCAATCTGTGAGATTCTCTACATGGAAGTGAATCCTGCCTTCTATCACTGTTCCCTCTGGAGGCACCTTTTGTTACAAAACAATCACGCTGGAATTTTATGAATGCGAGAGAATCTACGGGTCAGTTTTTCCACCAGGGCTTCAAAAAGGTCATCCGTGGCGTTGAGTTATGTCTGCAAATTCAGAGAGACCGTGTGTCACAGGGCATGAACCTTGGACGAGAGCATGGCGGGTCGTGACAGGCATCTGGCCCAGAAGGTCAGCGGTTCATCCCCCTGTCCGTGACTCATGTTCACTGTAATTCTATCAAGTACTCGGGCGAAAAAACCCAGCGATCTTTCAGGCTGCAAAGGTCACGTGCATTGATTCCAGCAAAATGATGTTGTGTTTCTCGTCTCTGGTCTTCTCTCGCTCCTCTGCGGTCGTGAGGCTGCCTCGTCGGCCCGGCCGCTAATTGCTCCAAAATGAAAGTGCCCTGATAACCCGATGCTTCCCCTATCAATCTTTGCCGTATTTATCTTTAATTGGTCTTGCAAAGGTTTTTATAGCTCTGATCTGTTCCATTTTTCCAGATGACATTTGCTGACTTAACTGGCATCTTATTCACTTTCTTCGCACACAAATTCCGCTAGTTCGCCGTATCAGCATGCCCATCAGAACTCATCCGCCTATGTGGGTAATAGCCTTCTTTCCGACGTCCCTCTTTTCTGTGCAACCTTTTGAAACACCTGCACTTTTGATTGAATGCCGGTCATTTTTAGCAGACATTAGGCAAAGATAACACGGTACTGAAATGATAAAAGCAAACCAATACGTTTCTTTTCAAACCAGGAAGTCATCTGTAGTCGGAGCCACAATGTCTGCTCTTGTGATTCAAAAGGAAAGAACACACGTTTTCTTCACTTCCACTGTCGAGTCGTCGTTTAATGTCCCTCCATAATTACCACTGATAGACACAGTTCGGTCGCGCTCGGCGTAATTACCCTCTGTACATTTGACCTTTACGTCGGATCTGGCGAAATAACAGTTCATAATGACATCCAGCATGTTTCGAGGACCTCTGAGGCCTGTTATTGTCCTGACGCCAGAGAATTATCAAAGCGAAACCGGAAAACATGTTTTGAGTTGGATAATGAAACCAGCCAGTGCTTCTGAAAAGTATGAGAATTTTTTGTCAGCATGCCTGTTAATTACCCCGTTTCCCCAGGGTTCTTGCTCATGGTTTGGTATGAAAAGGCTCATTAACGCTGTGCTCTTCTCATTGGGCTGATTTTGTCAGTCGAATCCCTGCACCCTCCTCTTCCTGCCAATTGGTAGTGTTCACCGGCATTCATATTATCTTCAGCCTCTGCAGTCCTTCAATCACGCCTTCAGATGCTAGGCCACACACACTGGACGTCTCTGTGTCGGTGCGCTGGTGTGGTGCAAGTGCAATAGTTGAGATTATAGCTCATATCAGTTGTTTTTACTCCGTTCAGCAATTTTTTCAGCTAACAAGGATTGGAATGACACTTGAAGGGATCGTTCTCCCAAATTTTACATTTCTCTCATAATTTTCTCACCCTCGTGTATTCCCACCTGTATGGAGTTTTTATATTTGTAAAATATCCTTCCCCCCCTGGACACTTTTTTTTATATACAATGAAAATGAGAGTGGACTGAGACTTTCAAACTCCACAAATGATATAAACTCCATGAAAGCACCACTTTGCACTATATTCTATCATAAAGCCATATGATAGTTTTGTGTGAGGAACGGGATGATATTTAAACCACACTTCACTGAAAGATTTGATTTGAAAGACACAGATTTTCAATGAATAATGACTTATATTTCAGTCTATTCATCACATTTAAAAGTTTTGGGTCAGTAAGATTTAATCGTTTTGAAAAGTAGTGTCTTATGTCACAAGAGTGCTTTATTTGATAAAAAAGAAAGTAAAAACAGTCATATTGTAATATTGCTTGTTTTGTATTTGAATATATTGTAGAAATGTTAATTATCTGATGCTAAGCTGAATTTTCATCAGTCATTACTATATTCAGTCTTCAGTGTCACATGATCTCAGAAATCATTCTAATAATAGGATGATTTGCTTCTAAAGAATTTTTTTTATTATTATTATCAGAGCTGAAAACAGTTATCCTGTGGAAATTGTGAAACATGTTTTATCAGGATTAATGTACATGATTACTCAAAGAACAAGGTGTTTTTTTTTTTTTTAATATGTGTAACTAGTTTTGTAACCATTCACGTATTAACGGGCACTTTATAAAGTCTGGGGATCTATATTGCTGAAGTTGTTTGATTTGCATGCATTGAAACACTTTAGTGTAGGGACCAATTCTCACTATTAGTTGCTTATTAGTATGCCTATTATTAACATATTGACTGTTCATTAGTACTTATAAAGCACATATTCTGCATGACCATATTCTACATCCCTAATCCTACCCAATACCTAAACTTAACAACTCTTACTAATAAGCAGCAAATTAGGAGTTTGAGGCAAACGTTGCAGTTAATGGTTTGCTAATAGCGAGAATTGGAGCTTAAAATTAAGTGTGTGTGTGACCAAACAAACAAACAGACCCCAAAGGTTTCAGAAGACATGGAATATAACATACAAGTTGTATGGAATAATGTAATGGTGCTTTTTCTTTTCTTTTTCGAGCTTAATAGATATGGTTTCATTAAACAATAAGGAATAGCACAATTATATACAGATATGTATGTATGTATGTATGTGTGTATTTATTTATTGAAACACATTTCTTGTGTTCTTAAAAATGCATTGTTGAATCATTAAGTGAATTCTTAGTTTATTCCTTGTAAGCTGCAAATGCCTGATCTCATCTATCACAACATCAGCTAGTTTCATTGTTTTAGTCACTGTTCTTTATTTCAGTCACCTAATGTGTTTGTAATTTGTGTTTTTAAGTGTCTTCTTTTAACCCCTGCACTAAATTGTCAGACAGCACTCCAGGACCCTGGTCTGGCAGTTTATGCGGTGGCGTTATCCATTTGAGACAGCCATGAGGAAGTCTCAGGCCTTTCAGACTTAACTCAACCCATCTGAGAGGAAGTGTCTCACTGTTAACTGCTGAAGTGGATGCTTGTTTGTTGCTGCTCTTCCTCCTCTTTAAAGTGACAGTTCACTCAAAAACATAAATGCTGTCATCTTTTACCGACCTCATTTCTTAATGTGATATTAAGAACGAAGTATATCTAATGTATGGATTTAGCAGACACTTTTATCCAAAGCAACTTACAGTGCATTCAGGCTATACATTTTTTACCAGTATGTGTGTTTCCTGGGAATTGAACCCACGACTTTTTGCACTGCAAACACAATGCTCTACCACTGAGCCACAGGAACAACTGTATAACTGACTATCTTTCACATTCACACCACATTCATGATACTTTTTGATGTTTGAAGGCCTCGTGCAGGTTTAGAAAGACATGAGGGTGAGTGAATGATGAAAGAATTGTAATTTTTGGGTGCACTATTCCTTTAATGCACATGGAGGAGGATTGTGTGTTATGAGGGGCCTGCAGCCGTGCCACTCCGTCATCATCAGTGGCTCTGACAGACTGACAGCAGCTGATTTTCTCTGACTCAGCTCACAGAGAGAGGCCATCACACTGACACACAGAATCCCCCTTCAAATCTGTTATTTCACACAGGGGATTTGACTCTGACTTATTGAGACATTAATTGACGTGCATGGGGTGAACCTGGTACGTTTATTTGGACTGGAAAAATAGGGGTGTCATGCACCTATATTTTTAGCGGGCATTAGTGTCACGCTTGGTGCTCTGTTTGAGATAAGACAGGATGAAAGAAAAAGACGCTTTGAATGACATAGTGTCTTATATGTGTGAAACAGGAGAGTCTAGGGAAACTGTACAATTTCAATCTAACATTTTTTTTAATTACACTTTTTCTCAATCGATTTCACACCTTTCTCTAAAGTCAAGTCACTGTTCTCAAAACAGTTTACACAGTGATCTGAACACTTTGTAATTGAATATTCATTTCATACAAATTACAAATCATGTGAATACTTATCTCAAAACACTGCACAAACTCTTAAATGTTTTCATAATAGTTACAGTATTTGTCCTCAATCGACTTGACACTTTTCTCCAAAGAAATGTAAGTGCTCTCAAAACAATTAGCACAGCCATCTAAACACAGGCATATCTTAACCTAACAGTTCAACTTTTCAACTGCAAAATTAAGCACTGCAATTTTTTTTTCTAGCAATGCGTTTATTCGATGTATATATTAACATCAAATGTTGTTCTGAACCACTATGCCTACAATGCTCTCGTTCCATTAATTTCCAATGAAAAATGTTTGAACATTTACATGTCTTGCTATTATTGTTGATAGTGTAGATTTGTAGTCCTCCTGAGACAACTTCTGTTCTTTACATTAAATGTCCAGATATGTCCAAATGTTTAGATATACACAATATATGTAGTACTATATATATGTATATATAACAATACTCCCTGTTGAAGAACTTTCCAATAAACATGTATTGTGTGTATTTGTGCATAAAGCTGAATATGTTTTATAATCAATAGAGAACACACATATAGATTTGATATTAATATATAATTTAATATAAGCATTACTAGATAAAATTGCAGTGCTTAATTTTGCAGTAAAGTTCAACTGTTTGGTTTAGATAAGCCTGTGTTTAGATTGCTGCATTAATTGCTTTGAGAGCATTACATTCGAAAAGTGTTAAATTGGCAGAGAAAAACTGTAACAAAGCAAAATGGAAGCTGAACTGGATGACCACTGATCACCATGTGGCTTTTGTTAGAAATAAGCAGCTTTGGCATTTTGTTTTATGGGGGAAATGAGTTTGGGTGGGTAGATGATGACAATCCAGTTTGAACCAAATGATCTGTACAAGGACCAACTTATTAGAACTTGCCACATTTATTGAAGAAATGTAATAAAGAATTTATTTATTTGTTTATTTAACAACAAAAAAAAAGATTCATTTTAGTTTAAATGTGTCTGCTGCTACGCTTTAATCAGTGAAACTGAACTTGCCAAATCTAATTAAATGTAATCAGAAATTAAATTTACGCACTTACTTACTTAATACATGTACTTAAAAAGAAAGTGGTAATAAAATCTCAGTTTCCAATGTTTCTCCCTAGACATAACTAACTTAAACTAAATAGCCATTTACTAATGTCTCTGTTATATATATAGATATATATATATATATATTATATATAATCAATCCGAGCAGTGAGTCCTTTAACCATCTTCAAGAAACGACTAAAAACACATCTGTTCCACCTTTATTTGACCCTCTAACTCTAGCACTTTCTATTCTATTTTAATTATACTTTATCTATATTTATCTTTTTTTATTCTTTATTTAAAAAAACAAAAAAAAACTAGCACTAGCTTTCTATTTTTTCTATTCTCTCTACTTGTTTTTCTTTGTGTGTGTGAGTGTATAATATATTATATATATATATATACTGTATATATATATATATAATATTATATATATATAATATAGAATATATCGAACCCTTGCTACGGTGTACTGGCGTTAGCCAACCGCGACTTGTCATTTGCCTTATATAGTGTTTGCTCTTTGTTAGTTTTGAATGCTTGTAGGTCGCTCATTTGTAAGGCGCGATATATATAGATATATATATATGAATAAAACTTCACTTCATTATTCATTATTCATTCAGCATCCATCCACCATCCATCACTACAGCCATCCATCCATCCATCCCGGCCATCCATGCAGATCCATCCGTCCATCCATCCCTTCCATATTCATCATCCATCCATCTCCTTCATCCATCCATCCATCCATCTTCCATCCATCCATCCATCATTCATCCATCCATCCATCATATATCCATCATATATCCATCCATCCATCATATATCATCCATCCATCATATCAACCAATCTTTTAGGCCGTTAAAAGATTAATTTTAGTTTAAATGATGCTACTCTGAGTCACGGCTAATGAACTGGCAAAATGTAAGTAAATTTAATTAGATATAAATGATTTATTTACTTCCTAGATTCATGAAGTTAAGGCTAACAAATGTTGTTTGAATGTTATCCCTAGCATCCGAGCCATTAGACTAAAATAATTACTTTTTTATCTTGTTTTTCCCCTAGAAAAATTAACCTTTTAAATACATAAAAATAAAAAATAAGTAAAACATTATAAAAATCAAACATAAAAAAAATATAATTATTTACTTATTCATAAGTTTCAGAAAGCTATGATTAAAAATATCTATTTAAATTTGTTATGGACCCCCCAACAAAAATACCCCACTACAACCTCCCTTCTTTTGAATATTTACAATGCTGCCTTCACAGGATTTGTTGCGGAAAACACATCCCTGAGTCTTGAGTGACTGAACATTGTGAGCTTGTTTTTTCTTCCCCAACATTTGTCTGATGAAGAATTAAAGCGGGAATATTAAGACCTGCGCCCTGACAGAGCCTATACCCCGGCCGGTCTCTCTTGAGTGGCGTGTTTAAGAAAACACCAGGACTTTGACATTACCAGAGATGAGATGTTCTAAATTAGCGTTTCAGTCCATCTGCTTCTGCGGTTCACATCTCAAGTAGTAATTTCAGATCAATCAATGGCCGGAGCTTTCACTACAGTAGCTTGGATTATACCCTTTCACACTCTCACTCTTTTTATTTGCTCTCCTTCTTTCTCTCGCTCTGAAACTAGACTCACCTAACAAATGATCCTAATATCTGGTAGGGAGCACTTAGGCAGCATGAATAATTACAGGTTATGGTGGGATGGCGTGACAACAGCCGGGCTGGAGTGTGCGTGGGTGCTCCTGCTCTCGGCTTGTCACCGGCTGCACATTAAGGCAGTGTGGGACTTGAGGGCTGTCAGGCAGGGACTGTAGTCACATCTTTATTAATAATGAAAGGCATATTCAGGCCCCCCCGCTGTGGCTGAATCTCACTGGCCTCGTAATATCTTCAAGAACAACAGCCAGAGCAGCTGTGGCTTATGTATCTCTGAAACTGCTGTTATTTTAAGACTCAGTCTCCGCTGTTGATGGGCGTGTGGTTGTTGTTCTTTTGATTTGTGATAGGCCGCGGCCATCCGCACGAAGAGCCCCAGTGCTGTTTTTGTTCACACACCTAACCCTTTTCAAAACTGCTTCTGTACTTGACCCCCTGCTCCACACGCACCCAATCCCTTATACCGACCAATCATAGATGGCCCACCCTACACGACCTCCGCCGTTGCCTGGCCAGTGCCTGCAACGACCCTCCGTTTCCGGTGCCGTAACCACCTCCCTTTTCACCTAACACCCAATATCACGCACCCCCCCCCCCACGACTATGACTGCAAGCCTCTATCGAAACTCTACATACCTTCTTTTTTGGCTCACCGGTGTTCTGTAATATTACTAACTCTCAATCCCCCTTCCCCCGTCCCAGCTGCACCCCGGGACCGTGACCTATACGCCCCTTCTTCCTAGAACCCACGCAGCTGGTCCTTCAGTTCGTCAAGTTCTCCTTCACAGCCAGTGCTCACAGAACGCAGAACGAACATCCGGGCAGGCGGTGTGTCACTCGCACGTATCACCTTCAAGAGACCGTGGCCGCTGAGACCGCAGCCGAACTAGAAGGAAACAGGGCGACTCTAGAAGCAACAAAGTTTGTTTGTCCACACCAGACACTGAGGCGCCACCGCCCGGGCGCGGGCTGGTACAGACTTCAGCACCCCGACTTGACCCCCCGTGGAGTAGTCAATTTAACAACTTAAAAATCCAGTGCACTAATTGTTAGTATAAAAAACAAGGCTCTGACCCACAGCACCAAAAAAATCAATATGCTGACTATTAAAAAGGACTAAAAGTTAAAAACATGAAAATTAAAATTAAAAATGTATGAAATATAAAAAAGGGAAAAGACATAACAAAATATACACGTTACATCATATTCAATTCAAAAATATAGGTAAAATATTATATAATACGGTTATCAAATTAAAACAACATGACCATCCAACAGGAAAGTGCAATATTTATTTATTTTGGTTTTCTTGCCTAGATTATTTCCTAAGAAGAAACCTTTTATTAGGAGTTTGCCTAAGTCAATAAAATGATTCTAAATAAAATACATTCCAAAATTAAATAGTAAATATATTAGATAAACTAAACTATTTACCGCAATGAATGTGTGATAAGAATAATAAACTGAGATTGAAACGACCTACAGGAATATTTCATAACAAATGGTGCGAATTTAAAGATTTCCATATGCTCATTTATCATCAAATTCTCCAAACAGATCCAAAGTGAACATCTTGAACTGGGCTTTCCACAAATAGGAGAGTGTGGGTTTAGCCCCAGAAGCCCTCCCTGTATGTTCACAACAGGTGAACTAGTGGCTCTATTGATGGACCGAAAGAACATTTTATGTGAGAACGAGATTAATTATAAAATTAAAAAAACAAAAAAAACTTTTAAAAAAGTGAAAATCAATAAAGATCATTTAGTTCACCATAAGGTCTTGAGCAACCTACCCTGAGCAATAAAATGTTCCTCTGGGCAGAGCCGCTGAGTTTTGAGGAGGAAATGATTTTTATAATGAGCATGGTGAGCTTGTCTGGCTTATCTTGGTGTAAATAAGACAGCATGTAAGGAAAGGAGATCTACTCAGAGGGAATTGTGTGAGTTGCTTGCATCAATTGCTTACAAAAAGTAATGAACCTTTTAGGGGGCAATAATCACTGCAGATTAGCTCCATGCCAACAGAAAATCCATTAATAATGTGGCCGTCATCAGCGAGGCTTTTCTTTATTCGTAGTCGAGAGCTCTCCTCTCACTGCATTCAGCACACGCTCAGCAAGCGGCCAAGGCTCTGCACGGCTCATATGCTTCACCTTATTCTGCATGTAAACAAACCACGGTAAACAAACAAACAAAGATGACACATCATCACCACACATTTACGTTTGTGAGAATCCTGAAAGGCAGATTAACTGAACAGATCTGTTTGTATCCTTCAAGGACTATAAAGATGGCGGGTGATTATGTACAATAACCAAAAAAGACTGCCCACCACTGAATGTGTGTTCTGCCATGGAAATGTGTTTTTGATGCATACATAATTGCATCATTCCATATAAATAGCTATTAATCAGCTTGACTGTCCAAAATAGCACAAAATGAAGCCAGTTTTGACTGTCATTTCAGACACCTTCAGCTTCTGGGAATTATGTTTGCTTCCTTTCAACACATTTTAATGGACTGAGAAAAATCACATTAAAGAATGACACAGTTCTGTAAATTATTTGATTATGTGTCAAACATATAAATATGGGCTTACGACTAATTCGTTCATAGAAGAAATTGCCATAAACTAACCATTTGTATTCTACATAAAAATATACATTTATTTGTGAAGTACATATGAATGAGTATATATCAAAAGGCTTTTGTTGGATTATTTTATTATCAGAATAACTTTGCACAAAAGTATCATAGACCAAGAGTCCCAGGTACTGAGTTATGAAAAATATTATTTCACTATGTTCTCTAAACGATCAAAATGACCAGTTTTAATTTTTTTTTATGTTTTAAAAATGTTCTTTCTTGGTTATACGAACATTAATGGAACATTCCATTTTATCATTTGCAAATATTGTTGGAATGTTACTTTTGAATGTTCTCTGAATGTGTTCTAAACAGAGAAGTAGAAAATTTAAGGTGCGCATAAGCAAAACAATCCCTTCATAAGGTGTTGTGAACCAAAAACACAGTTGTGTGAAAACAACCAGCCTATAATGGTAAAAATCCACCCACTCATTGTTTTATAATCCCAATAAATCATAAAGAGTTTCTCCACACAGTTCCAGATTTCTCACTACTATGACGTCATACTCAGGGGAAATCCCGCCCATTTGTGATGCTCTCTGCCCTATTAGCATATACACAGCCCTGAGTGAGAAGCAGCGGTCCGTAGGGCTGTCGCGATAACCGCAATACCACTATTGACCAGCAAACCACAGAGGAATGCAAGAACCACAGCAACAGCAATTTTTGCACGTTTTCTTTTTTCGTAAGGTTATGCCATTCTCGATTTACACTTCATGCATGTGGACTGAATATTAAACAAGTTAATGTGTACCATGCTGATTTGTACAGAAGCTCTGTAGATTTGCACTTAACAAGCCTAAACAGACCAGGAATGAGAGCGAGGGATCGATGAGCGGTGTCGATTACTTGGTATGTCCTCCAGGGCGATGTATTCCAGTGGGTGAAAAAAGTATTTAGTCAGCCACCAACTGTGCAAAGTTCTCCCACTTAAAAAGATGAGAGAGGCATGTAATTTTAATCATAGGTATACCTCAAATATGAGAAACAAAATGAGAAAAAAAAAAAATCCAAAAAATCACATTGTATGATTTTTTTAAGACAGTAATGGTATAAATTCCTCGTAAAATAAGTAGTTGCGTCAACCTAACACACAAGAAGATTTCTGGGCTCTCACGACATGTAAATTCTTCTAGACGGCATCCTCGTCCTCCATCGTACCTGTATTAATGGCATCTGTTTGAACTTTTTATCAGTATAAAAGACACCTGTCCACATCTCAAACAGTCACACTCTAAACTCCACCATGGCCAACACCAAAGAGCTGTCAAAGGACACCAGAAACAAAATTGTAGACCTGCACCTGGCTGGGAAGATTGAATCTGCAATAGGTTAGCAGCTTGTTGTGAAGAAATCAACTGTGGGATCAATTATTAGAAAATGGAAGACATACGAGATCACTGATAATCTCCCTCGATCTGGGGATCCACGCAAGATCTCACCCCGTGGGGTTAAAATGATCACAAGAAATGTGAGCAAAAATCCCAGTACCACACGGGGGGACCTAGTGAATGAACTGCAGAGAGCTGGGACCAAAGTAACAAAGGCCACCATCAGTAACACACTGCGCCGCCAAGGACTCAAATCCTGCAGTGCCAGACATGTCCCCCCTGCTTAAGCAATTACATGTCCAGGCCCGTCTGAAGTTTTGCTAGAGAGCATTTGGATGATCCAGTAGAGGATTGGGAGAATGTCATATGGTTAGATGAAACCAAAATAGAACTTTTTGGTTAAAAACTCAACTTGAGGAGAAAGAATTCTAAGTTGCATCCAAAGAACACCATACCTAATGTGAAGCATGGGGGTGGAAACATCAAGCTTTGGGGCTGTTTTTCTGCAAAGGGCCAGGACGACTGATCTGTGTAAACGAAAGAACGAATGGGGCCATGTATCCCATGTATTTTGAGTGAAAACCTCCTTCCATCTGCAAGGGCATTGAAGATGAAACGTGGGTGGGTCTTTCAGCATGACAATGATCCCAAACCCACCACCCGGGCAACGAAGGAGTGGCCTTGTAAGAAGCATTTCAAGGTCCTGGAGTGGACTAGCCAGTCTCCAGATCTCAACCCCATAGAAAATTTTTGGAGAGAGTTGAAAATCTGTGTTGCCCAGCGACAAGCCCAAAACATTACTGCTCTAGAGGAGAACTGCATGGAGGAATGGGCCAAAATACCAGCAACACTGTGTGAAAAACCTTGTGAAGATTTACAGAAAACGTTTGACCTCTGTCATTGCCATCAAAGGGTATATATCAAAGTATTTAGATGAAATTTTGTTATTGACCAAATTACTTATTTTCCACCATAATTTGCAATAAATTCTTTAAAAATCCTACAAAGCGATTTTCTGGATGTTTTTTCTCATTTTGTCTCTCATAGTTTGGGTATACCTATGATGAAAATTACAGGACTATC
The DNA here is from genome assembly GCA_018155175.1 of Sinocyclocheilus anophthalmus. Taxonomy (NCBI): domain Eukaryota; kingdom Metazoa; phylum Chordata; class Actinopteri; order Cypriniformes; family Cyprinidae; genus Sinocyclocheilus; species Sinocyclocheilus anophthalmus. The sequence goes on along the minus strand of JADLZN010006913.1, from coordinate 151,930 downwards.
TCATCTTTTTAAGTGGGAGAACTTCACAAGTGGTGGCTGACTAAATAACTTTTTTCCCCATGTATATTTGTGAAAATAGGTGGTCATTCCAAGGAAAGCGAATCCCTGTCTTATGATCGACGCATAGCTGGTCAGTTGGCCTTCTAAAGTGCGTCAAAGTTAAAAATGATTTTCAAACAGCGGGTTCAACGTTCTTTGATATGAATGAAATCAGCAGTTTTTGAACTGTAGGTGAATGACAGTCACCAACCTTTAGGGGCGCATACACGTAACTGCACGCACGGACAGCCCGTCTGAAGCAGCAGGCGCCATCCCAATATGAACAGACAGACTGCAGACGTGGTGGGGAGCGAAGATCAAGTCGAGGGAATTCAGGAAAATAATGATTGTACAACTAGGCTAACTTTATACATATAGGCTAACAATAGCCTAATATTCTTATTGTCAGGTTTATGTTCTGTTAAGTGGACCGTTATTTTGCCATTCTCTTCTGTTTACTTCCTGTTTCAACGCTATTTGGTTTCAGTTTCATTGTCTTCTGAATATGACCTCGTGTTTATATCGTAACAATACACACACAAAGATATATATATATAGATGGCGGTAATACGAAGCATAGCGCGGCTATTGAGCCACTCAAACAAACATTAACGCAAGGGAGGAAATTCCTAGGCGCCGGGCGCCATTAAGGTGTTTTCTTGCTGATGCTCTGCTGGAGGTACAATGCAGCGGCCAAAGAGCCATTAAAAAGGTTGGTGCAGATGTGTTAGCGGAGATGCACAGCAGACGAAACACTAGGGTGAGGAACCGTCTCTATAGACCGCTGAGGAAGAACGGTGGGTAATTCATTTTCGCCGGGAAATGTCCCGGGAAAAAAACTTATAAGGTAAGTCCTATACCTTTGTTGACTACACAAGTTTACGCGGGACTGCCTCATCAAATACGAGGGTCAGTCAGCGCTGGAGTTGTGGCAAGGATCGGCGTACTGAAAGAGGACTCTGAAAGAGATCGATCCAACGCTTAGTTGCAGCGGAAACGTCCCAGACTCCGGACAACGTAATAGTCATCACGCTCAATTTGTATTCAAAGCGCTTCTTGGCACTGTATAAGGCTAATGATGCTAAAGCTATCATTGTATCTGCCTGTTTTCACTAATGCTGCCTTCACGGGCTACCAGAATGATCGTAAATAGGAATGTGGCAGTTAAAAATTGCATTTGGAAGCAATGTGAGAATCAGTACAACGGTCACCACCAGTTAAACCGTAACCATACCCGCCAGCATGAGCTCTTGAAGCTCCACACTCTTCTGAAAAGGGAGGCGGGAGCACCAGCTTATTTTCATTTAAAGGGGACAAAAAAAAAAAAAAAGTTTGGCTCATACCCTAAAAGGGGCAATTTCAAAAAAGCTATAAAAAATTATCTGTGGGGTATTTTGAGATAAAACTTCACATACACACTCTGGGGACATCAGAGAATAATTTAAAATATTGTATCAATGCATTCTATGGCACCTAAAAAACATTATATAAATGTCCAACTACAATGTTTCAGAAAAATATTCCATGAATGATGTGTAAATGTCGTTTTTTTCCTATGATTAAGACTAGATAACTTCAAACGTTTATGTATTAATTTGTTTATAACTTTGAGAGAACCTTGCCAGCACATTCTGAGAACATTTTCTGTTAGCTTTGGCTGTATTAGTCTTAGAGGGTTACATGAAAAGCAGCTTATTTTTAAACTCAATTCTTAAGGTTAATTTCTCTTTCATGCAAACATATCGGTGTACTGGTGCAGACGTGGAATTGTAAAACTTATCAGTGGAGAACATTCCTCCTAAAAGCTTGTCTTCATACAGCTCTACCTGTTCCAAGCAATTTTGGGTTCAAGGACCAGTCAGCATGTCTCCTACACAAGAGCACTTTCTGTGTGAACGCTGAAACTGTAGTGGTGGGGTTTCTGCAGAGCATCACAAGGTGCCATGTTGTTTGTGAGTTTTAAGATGCACATGAGTCATTGTAAGTCTAATCAATGTAAAATCAATCAGTCAAGAATGGATTCAGCCCTCCCCCTTGACACATGTAAACGCTGCCAACATCAGAGGCAATTTTGCATGTCTAACGATGCGTGTTGTTCGTATTTGTGAATTTACAGTTTGCAAGCTTCCACTCAGTGGTGTCCTTTATTTGTCTATAATCTGGGTTAAATCCAATTCCTCCTCATTCCCTGGCATTACAAATCTTGGCTTTGAAATAACATCTGTTTAGGGTTCCTCGCGGTAGGGAAACACAGAAAAAGACGCATTGCAGTTTTCTGTGTCAAATCATCAGATCCCAAGGTTTAATTGAATGTTGGCAAAACAGCAGACAGCAAAAGATGAACATTGACAACAGTACAACTCCATTTAGATCATTAGCTCTCTTCCAAAATCCAATCAGTGGCCTACCTGGACAGCATTTTCAGGCATCATAGTGGGCAGCAAAATTCCCTCATTTTGACACAATTTAAAGCATTATACATGTATCTTTCATAGAAATAGCAGAATACATTCTGACGACTGTAATCGAAGATGCTAAATGCACTAAAGGAAATGTCAGTTTGTTTTTGCTTTAAAAGGATAGTTAACCAAAAAATGTAAATTACCCCATGATTTACTCACCCTCAAGCCATCCTAGGTGTATACGACTTACTTCAGATGAATACAATCGGAGTTATAGCAAAAAAACATCCTGGCTCTTCCAAGATTTATAATGGCAGTGAATGGCTGTTGAGATTTTGAAGTCCAATAAACTTTGTCCATCCATCATAAAAAGTACTCCACAAATATCCATATTTACAACCTTATAAACCCTAATCTATGTTATACACATGATCACGAGAGAGTGGCGTTCCACCTATTGGATGGCTTGAGGGTGGTTAAATTGTGGGGTAATTTTCATTTTTGGGTCAACTATTCCTTTAAATATCTTCTGAAAAATAAATACATACATAAATAAATAAATGCATAAACCAGACACAAGAGATCTGTATTGGTTTGATGGTTAGCTGGCTCACACCCGGTCACAACGTAAAAAAAAAAAAACAAGACCTTCTCTACCAGAGACCTAAGCTAGTATGCTTTCCTCCCAGCGGTACTAAAACTTTTTACCTGAAAATACTGCATATACACTTCCATGAAGTAGAATTGTTTATGTTCACCAAAGCTGCAACACTTATATGTTGAAAATTCTGGCAATTTAAATAAACTATTTCTATTTGAATATGTTTATGATGTCATTTATTCCTGTGATTGCAAAGCTGAATTTTCAGCACCATTACTCCAATCTTCAGTGTCACATGATTCTTCAGACATCATTCACTGAATTCTTGGAGAAGTGGGACACCGGGGTACAAAATTGAAAAAATAAAGCCTTGACCTACGGTGGCCGAGAGAGCTCAACGCGCTGCAACTTAAGAAAACACATGCAAATAGAAAAAACACCAGCAAATTAAGAACATCTTCATCAATTTGACAACACCACACGCTGCAAATCCTCACACAAGCAAATGAAAACGCTGCCAATCCTCACCACACCTTGCAATGAAGAAACGCCTGCAAATCCCAACACACATGCAAAGAAGAAACGCGCCTGCAAATCTCACAAACACAATCAATGAAGAAACACTCTCAAATCCCACAACACATCACATAAAGAAACGCGCTGCAATAATCCTCACAACACCATGCAAATGAAGAACGCGCTGCAAATCCGCACAACACGTGCAAATGAAGAAATGCGCTGCAAATCCTCACAACACATGCTAATGAAGAAACGCGCTGCAAATAGCACGGACCACAACGGAAATGTTTCATGGGGACCCAAAAAAGTGACGGACCCGGCTGGTATTTGTTTTGTGCAGTGGCTTTTTTTTGAGTTTCTGCTAGTGATTACTTATTTATTTTTATTTTTTATTGAAGATATAACATTCACAGGAGATACAGTCATAGCAATAAATTACATACACAACCAGAATACAAAAATATATAAAGAATAATAAAAATGAAATATAAAAAGAACAAAACAATAAATACGAAGCAAAGTTAAACATCTTTCTTTTTTTTTATAAAATAAATTCAATAAATAAATTAAAAAAAAAAGACCTTAAATGGAAAATTACACATAAATGTCAACTTCAAAGAAGACACAGGAGGTACCCTACATCAAAGTCAATATTTTTCCTCAACCCATAGTTTACACACTTCCCTTATTAAGTGATGAGCAGAGAGATTCAGAAAATAATTTCAAATCAATACAAAAAAATCCTAAAATTGGGCATACAATTTGTGCAGTGGCTATTGGTCAGTGGAGTTGTCGGTGAACTGAAAGGTGAGTTTTTTTTTTTATTTTAACACCCTGATTGCATGATTCCTTTGTCTTTTAGATATTATTAGCCTAAATAATCTGATGAATTACACGAGTAACTGTGAAACGTAATATAAGGTGGCTAACTTAATAAAATATTCTCAACTATATATAATTTCAAGGTTAATGAAATCCGCAATTCTTCATTAATTGTTAAAACCAGGTCAAAATAAATTGCAGATTGACAGTAAGGATAATATTGAAAATTATTATTTAATCAGGGCCTTTTAGTAGGCTAATGAAAGAAAGGACAATGGAATACAAATACAACGTGCAAACTTCAGTCAACTTGTTTTTGTTTTGTTTGATGACACCTGGTCATCACGTGCCGTTCGAGGGGCATTCTCTACGACAAAGCTTACATCTCGCCCACATGAACTGCAAAATCTTGGTAAAGTCAGCCATTGGATGCCACAGAAATGGCAATACATTTTGATCTGAAAAACAAGTTGACTGAAGTTTGCACTTTGTATTTGTATTCCATTGTCCTTTCTTTCATTAAATCTTATGCCCAATTTTAGGATTTTTTGTATTGATTTTAAATTATTTTCTTAATCTCTCTGCTCATCACTTACTAATAAAGCTGCTAAAACTACTGTATTGATGGAAAAGATATTGACTTTGATGTAAGGGTTACCTCATGTGTATTCTTTGAAGTTGACATTTTGTGTAATTTTCCATTTAAGTTATTTTTTTTATTTTTTTATTTATGATTTATTTATTTAAAAAAAAGATGTTTCACTTTTTATTTGTTTTTGTTCTGTTTATATTTAATTTTTATTATTCTTTATATATTTGTTTTGTATTCTGGTTATGTAATTTATTGCTATGACTGTATTCCCTGTGAATGTTATATCTTCAATAATAAAATTAAAAAAAAAAAAGGAATCACTAGCAGAAACTCAAAAAAAAAAAAGCCACTGCACAAAAAAAATCCCAGCCGGGTCCGTCACTTTTTTTGGGTCCCCATGAAACATTTCCGTTGTTGTCCGTGCTATTTGCAGCGCGTTTCTTCATTTGCATGTGTTGTGAGTATTTGCAGCGTGTTTCTTTATTTGTTTGTGTTGTGAGTATTTGCAGCGCATGTCTTGACAAAATGATGAAGATTTTTTCTTAATTTGCTGGTGTTTTTTCATTTGCAGCGTGTTGAGCTCTCTCGGCCACCGTACTTGACAAATTAAACTACATTTTTGTATCGCACATGTACTAAGCTACCGGCTATGCGTTGATGCAACTTCCCAATGTTTCCCGTTTTGATAAAATTGCTTTTAACTCTGACTTTGTAATCTAATTTGAACTTTAACAGCAATCAAAATGTTTTTAACATGTTAGCAGACAGATTACACTTTCACATCTGACCAACAATTCCACAACAAATATAACATATCATAATGAAATATTATCAAAATATTCAACTGATGGAGGTGACAGTCCTGACAGAGTGGACACATCTGACGGTGGTGACGAAAACATGAATTTGTAGTCATTTTAACTATCTAATACATTGAATCAATCAATTACTGTATTTAAACAAACACAACAAACTGTGAGTATGTTACTGTTTGTAAAGCTTTTATTCAAGTTTCACATTTAAGTATTTTGATATATCTTTGGAACACAAATGGTCTATTTTCTCTCATCTCATAACAGTATGTCTGCTGTGCTTCTGCTATGGTAACACAGTAACTTTAAAAAAAAACGTTATATATGAACAAATAAAACGATTAGTTGCTACCTATCCATTTTCATTCTTAACAAATGATCCAAAAATTATCAGAACACACATGATCAGAATGCAAACAAACTATCATGTATAGATATGTTTAATACAGTGTTTGTGTTCCCTGAATCTTATGTTCCCCCAACCCTCTGTTAGAAGTGTTGACTATCAATCCACAAAAGCAATGCTGTCAGGTCACATATTTAGTATTTATACATTATTAGAAAAATTAAACACTATTTTATATTTAATATAATTTAAAATGGCTTGAGCCACAAAAAATATGCTAACTTAACGTTGAATTTAATCCGTCTTGTGCCCTCACCCCCCGGCAGCAGAAAAGCTGATGGTGGTGACAAATTTGGCATTTCTTTCACAAAACAGACAGAGTTCATGTAGTAGCCATTTTGTTTGTTTGTTTGTTTCTGTTGATGCTAGATGCTAATAGAACCTGCTTCGGAGAATACAATTAAATTAATATTTCAAATAATTTCCTCAAAATTGGAAGATGGTGTTGACGTATCATGGTTGTGACACAGGACATTTTAACATTAGGATTTAAAATATTCTAAAGCCATAAAACTTAGTAGAGCCTGTCTGACACTGATGTGTTTTTTCTTCAGAGTGGGATGTGCAAAGAGACCGTTTAGAGTGACATCTGCCCCTGATATACCCTTGTAAGTAGAACCTTACACGATTTTTATCATTTTATTATTTTTTGAACATGTGAACAAATGCACAATTCAGTATTTGCAGTATTTGTGTTTTTCTTTTGGGTTTATCACATACCTGTCAACCCTCCCGTTTTTCCCAGGATTCTCACGTATTTTACCATTCTATCCCGCTATCATCCCGTTTAAATATGTTCCCGTATTTTTAATTTTTCTATTTAAAAAAATAAAAAATAAATCCCACTGGGCGTATGTTATATGTTTGCTACATTCGCTTCTGGTAAAACTCCCGTAATGTGTATGGGCCAAACCTCATTATATGAATAATCACGTCAACAAATTCCAAGGTTGTCCAGTTGCCAGATCTTGTATGAAACGCATCTTCCTCACACGATCGACGCATACAAATTGCAACCCATTTGTCCCCTCAACTTGGCAACCTACAGCCCAGTGATGCTATTGTTCACCTCCCCCTGCCCCCCTTTTCCCGTATTTTGGTACCCAAATGTTGACAGGTATGGTTTATCAGAGTGTTAGCTAAGCAAAATGCTAATATCAGTGTTACTCACTGTGTTTTGGATGCTAGAAATCATCCAGCTTTGCCATCTAACCTTTACTCCTCTAAAACACACTGGTGCACCAGCTAGACCAGCATCAAGTCAGTACTGGACCCGCATGGAAGTGCACGCAGGTGTAAACTGGCCTTTTCAGCAGAATTAGAAAATAGCTGCCAAACAGCTCGCTATTTTGAAACTCACTGCTGTGCCTAAAGACTTGAGGGAATGAGAGAAGCTAATCTGATTTCATTCTAAACGAAAACAGTCCCTTTTAAACTTAAGGTCTTTTAAAATTAATGCAGGGCTTCATCATTCATGAACGCATTATGAGGTCAGATTTCTCGACCTGGAGTTCATCTTACAGCTCTGCAGGCTTGAGCGTCAACTGAGATTGCGGTGTCTCTTACAGAGTATTTTTATCAGTCTGGCCATAACAATGCAATATATAACACACCATAGTTTCTACAGCCTGTGTAATGTCTGGTGATGAGCAGAGTCGTAAAATTAGCCCTTAAATAAGGAAGTTTAAGGATCTGTTTGAGTCCACAGGCTCATTCAGAAGCAGCAGTGGGGGTTTATTCACTTGTGTCTTGTAACTCGCTTTACAGCACTGATTATAAGAGCCTGCAGAGGTGCTCATGTGGGCAGAAGCCATAGACTATTTGCACTTCTCACATAGGGTATAAGAAGTACTATGACCTAACTGTAATCTCATAATTTCAAAGCACTCTGAAAAATTGTTTATCTCTAACCAACAGCCACAGAATACTATATGCTTGCTTTTCTGTGAATATACTTACACCTGTAAAGGCTGAAATGCTTTTTTTAACTGGAAAATTGTGAAAATAAAGGTATAATTTGATACTAAAACTCTCCAAACTATTTTTTTGTTTTTAAATAAGGCAACATTTTTGCCACAGTAATAATACAGGGCTCTTGAGTTTTCACTCATGCTGACATTCGGGCTAATTTCATTGTGCTCTATTAGAAAGTCCTAAACAAATCAAGTGGGTAAAGTTACCTAAAGTGGGTCATGATGAAGTTATTTGAGGGTTGAATGTAAAAAACGAGGCTGACTGAACTCCAGTGGCACTTTTCCATGACACTGAATATACTGCATGTACTGAGAGAACAGAATCACTCCCGAATAAAACAAAGCCAAAGGCATATTTTGATTACCAAGTGAGATTACTGCTTGCTTCTAGCAATGATTTGCTCCCATATTTTCTGTATTATTTCAAATATTTGATGGTAAATACACACATGGGAACTCTTCAATGAAACTGAGGACGACTGAATACAAATGTTGCCGAATTCCAGCACTTTTAACACTTCTAACATTTGCAAATGCCATGCTAACCTTTGTTCTGATAGTCTTTCCCTGAGATGCTATGTTGCGTCTGTATATATTTTGTGTACTGTATACTGTGGCATCTGTGTATATTTTGCATACTGTATTGTGTGTGTGTGTGTGTGTGTGTGTGTGTGTGTGTACAAAGAATATACAAGAAGGCAAGAATATACATTAAGACGCACAGATATACACAGATAACCGATATTAGCACATATTTAATACAAAAAACCATTGGATTAATATTTGAATTTCCAAAGACAAAGAATTTGTACTATAGGATAAACAGTGTTAGTGGTTTTGTTCAATCGTTTTCTCTCTCTCAGTGTATTGGCCCCTGTTTACATGTGCGAGGTGATAATGGCAAAGTTGCTTGAAAGTATAATTTTTCATCCCCCTTTGCCGGCTGCCTAAATTAAGCTTTTTCAAGGTTGGATGTGCAGCTGGGGATCGAAGGACAGGATCTTCCATCAGCGCCTGGAGGATCTTATTTCCAGTTAGAGAATATTCAGTTCTACTGGAGCCCTGCCTTGTTCGACTCCCCCTGACTCTGAGCTATGTTTAAGCTCACTGACTCTCCCACAATCCACATGGGCTGCTCATATTCTCTAATCAATGATTCACAGTCACTTCAAACGGCTGTTAAATACTGAAAATTATCATTTGATGGGTGTTCATTTCTGTATTTAATATTAATTGTTTGTGAAATGCCATATCCGGATGAGCTCTAGAGCTTTGAACTTATTTGCTTTCTTTTCCTCTCTTCCCATCCAAAAGGTTTCGTTTTAAGAGCTGGCATTCTACCTGTTCAACAATATTCATTCAGTCATCATTCATTCATATCATTCAGTCATTTCAGTTGTAAGCCAACTGTAATTTGATTACCAAGTGAGGGTACTGCTTGATTTTAGCAATGGTATTCATTCATTCATTCATCCGAAGCCAAAAGTATATTTTGATTACCAAGTGAGGTTATTGCTCACTTTTAGAAATGGTTTTCATTAATTAATTAATTCATTCATTCATTCATTCATTCATTCGAAGCCAAAGGTATATTTTGATTACAAAGTGAGGTTATTGCTCATTTTTAGCAAATGTATTCATTCATGCTTCATCATGCAATCATTGGAAGCAAAAGAATTTTGAGTACCAAGTGAGGTTATTGCTTACTTTTAGCAATGGTATTTATTTCTTTATGTATAATTAATTTAATTACGTAATTCATCATTTAAAGTTGCCAACGGCATATTTTGATTACCAAGGGAATTTACTGCTCAATTGTAGCAAGGATTTATTTATTTATTTAAATCAAGCCAAAGGCATACTTGAATTAACAAGTGAGATTACTGATCACTTCTAGATCCATTTTTTATTTATTGATTGGTTGATTGAAAACAAGAAATGTAATTGGGTACGTTGAGATATTGTATAAATGTGTGTAATGAATGTGAATGTGTATGAACAACTACTCCAAGGAAAGAACAATCTTTGAGATTATCGCGATGACAGAAACCCGAGACAAGGATTAAATACTCAGGTTTTGAATAATCCATAAACGTTGACACGTCGCATTTAAGATCTTCCTTTCAGCCATGCAGATTACACAAATTAATCTGTGTATCTGTAAAACATTATCCTTTCCTTCGCAATGTGCGATCCTCCCCTAATATCAAACCACCTCTGATGAAGAGATTACAGATATGTACAGTGGTTTATTGGAAGTGCTTAAACAAGCTATTCGTTGGCCCAAGGCTTTCTGAAAGCAGTGCCGAGATCCATTCCAGGATTACACATATATCTAGACGCATCTCTCGAATCGCAAGCCAGCGAAGTGCTCAATGACTTGGGACAGTCATTTCACAGTCGGCATGTTCTGTGTCGCTCCCTCTGAAGATAAAGAATGATTTTTCTCGTTTATTGAGCCGACACAGCATGCTGCTAGGAGATATTATGCAGGAATTTGACAGGAAAGTACACCGCTTGAAACCATCGAGCAACAGCGGTGCAACATTGCACATAACAGGGTAGCAAGTGACGTAGTGAAATTGAATTGTACATCTCGTGCTTTGATCCACGGCATCATTAAATATACATGAAATCCAAGTCTAAAAAGAGGGCTAAAACAGTATTAGTCGAGCTCAGAGTACGGTATAGAAAGACAGTTAAAATGGAGAATGAAGCTTGCCGGTTATTAATGATGTCTAGATAACATTATAATCTAGGACTTGTGTTGGGATTCTCTTTGAAAGCACAAAGTGCTCATGTTGATTTTTCATTGGTCGAATCCGTTGGCATGTTTTATGTCAACAAGAACTTTTGGCAGCACCCTGGTTTAGTGTTTACTGTAATTTCACATGAAAATGCTGTATCATCCAGAGCTCTGTAAGCCAGAGTGCTCCATATATTGCATATGTAGGTAGAGATAAATGATGGACATTTGGTGACAGGAAATAAATAGGCGTTACTCTTCATATGCTGCGGCAGACCACATGACAAATTGCTTGAGTTTCTATCGTGATTGTTTTACACTTACGTAAGTGCCTTTTCTGCGAGACCACCGCTACAGCTTTAACTACCCAGAAATCCCTTCCGATCGCAAGTGTAACTCTTGAAGTGAAGAGTTTTCATCATCAGGTGACAGAAAACCTGCTTGTGGAGTTCTTAAAATGTGTATATGTTTTTTTTAAGCAGTTTCTTTTTCACAGCATTATTTGTGGCAGTAAAAGCACAATTTGGATTACCAAATGTTTCAGTAATAGTTCAGCTTAGCCTTTAATGGAGCAGCTTAGTCCTTCAGTACGTGATTATAACATTCTTAGCAGGCTCTTTCCATGAAGCCAGATGTTCACGAATAAACACCATCTCGCGATCATGTCTCTGTGAAAGCTAATACGGTTCTAGCCTGGATTTTAGTGACCTGTGTTATTTTGGTTCTAAAATGAAGACATGTACAATGGTAAGGAACTCTTTAATTAGCAAAGGTTCATCTAAACCTGCTCTGCTGTCGAAATGAGAAAAGGTCAAAACTCACTCCTCACTTATGCAAAGCTGCCCTTATAAAAAAGAAGTGTGCTTAGATATATTTCAAGATTATTGTTAGTGTACTTCAAATATACTATATTATATGTAGTAATAAAGAATAATTAAAAGTGCACTTGATACTATCTTAACTATACTTTCATGACTGTATTTCTTAACACACTGAAGTACATGTTTTAAAAGTGCATTTTGTAATAATATCAAATTAAAACATTAAAGTACGTTTTAAATCACTGTTTTTTTTCACACACAATGTTATCATTACAAATGTGTAATTATAGATACAGTGGGGCAAAAAAGTATTTAGTCATCCACCAATTGTTCAAGTTCTCCCACTTAAAAAGATGAGGCCTGTAATTTTTATCATAGGTATACCTCAACTATGAGAAAAAATGAGAGAAAAAAAATCCAGAAAATCACATTGTAGGATTTTTAAAGAATTAATTGGTAAATTCCTCGGTAAAATAAGTATTTGGTCATTTACAAACAAGCAAGATTTCTGGCTCTTTCTTTCTTTAAGAGGCTCCTCTGTCCTCCAATCGTTACCTGTATTAATGGCATCTGTTTGAACTCTTCAGTATAAAAGACACCTGTCCACACCTGACCCTCAAACAGTCAGCGCTCTCAAACTCCACCACTGCAAGACCAAAAGCAGCTGTCAAAGGACACCAGACAACAAATTGTTAGACCTGCACCCGCTGGGAAGATGACGCATTGTAAGCCGGCTTTGGTGTGAGAAAATCAAAACTGTGGGACAATTATTAGAAATTGCGAAGACATAAACAAGACCACATGTAATCTCCCTCGGACTCTGGCTCACGCAGAGATCTCACCCCGTGGTGGATACCAAAATCATCACAATAACCTGTGTCAGCAAAACATCCCCTAACCCACGCGGGCGAGCTAGTGAATGCCGCGAGAGAGCGTGGGACCAATGCCGTACAACAGTCTACCATCAGTAACACACTGTGCCGCAGGGACTCAAATCCTGCAGTGCTAGACGTGTTTCCCTGCTTAAGCCAGTACATGTCCAGTTCCGTCTGAAGTTTGCTAGAGAGCATTGGATGATCCAGAAGAGGATTGGGAGAATGTCATAGGGTCCTTAAACCCAAATAGAACTTTTTGGTAAAAACTCAACTTGTCGTGTTTGGAGAAGAATGCTGAGTTGCATCCAAAGAAAACCATACCTACTGTGAAGCATGGGGGTGGAAACATCATGCTTTGGGGCTGTTTTTCTGTAAAGGGACCAGGACGATTGATCCGTGTAAACGAAAGAATGAATTGGGCCATGTATCGTGAGATTTTGAGTGAAAACCTCCTTCCATCCGCAAGGGCACTGAAGATGAAACGTGGCTGGGTCTTTAAGCATGACAATGATCCCAAACACACCACACGGGCAACGAAGGAGTGGCTTCGTAAAAAGCATTTCAAGGTCCTGGAGTGGCCTAGCCGGTCTCCAGATCTCAACCCCATAGAAAATCTTTGGAGGTAGTTGAAAATCTGTGTTGCCCAGCGATAGCCCCAAAACATTTACTGCTCTAGAGGAGATCTGCATGGAGGAATGGGCCAAAATACCAGCAACAGTGTGTGAAAACCTTGTGAAGACTTACAGAAAATGTTTGACCTCTGTCATTGCCAACAAAGGGTATATAACAAAGTACTGAGATTAAATTTTGTTATTGACCAATACTTATTTTTGTCCACCATATTTTGCAAATAAATTCTTTAAAAATCCTACCAATGTGATTTTCTGGATTTTGTTTTTCTCATTTTGTCTCTCATATTTGAGGTATACCTATGATGACAATTACAGGCCTCTCTCATCTTTTTAAGTGGGAGAACTTGCACAATTGGTGGCTGACTAAATACTTTTTTCCCCACTGTACATTTAAATATATGACATACACGTTTTGATAAAATTAAAGTACATTTTAGTTTACCATAAAAGCTTTTCAGTACATTCGGCAGTACATTTTATTATATTTCAAAGACAACAGAATTATGAAATGATGTACAAAGATTAAAGGCTTAAGTTGATCAGAAACACTTACTATATCGAAAATGTAAAATATAATACATTTTCATTTAATTGCAAATGACATTACATTGAGTTCACACTTAAGTATATTTTTTGAAACTATATTGTTTCGTAATAAGTAGGCTACTATATTTGTAAAGTATGCCAAAGTGTACTTCTTGCTTACTTTAGTGTTTATAAAGAAAGTGCAAGTAGCCAACAGCCTTTAGAAACCCTTAGAAGTTAAAAGAATTTAAAACATCTGTGATTTGTGCGTGTGACTGTCTCGGTTAGACTATACAGTGAAGATGTCCTCTTGAAGTTGCAGTACACACAAGATAAAATGAGACGGTGACATTTAAAAGTTGAATGACAACACTGCATGCACATTAGCTGTAAGCATTGGTGCTTCTGCTCCATTCTCAACGCTTTAATATTTTTCGCCCTTAATGCATATCAAAGGTCAAAAACGTACCAGTACCAGAGCCTGAAAAACATACACAGCACTTTGATGGATTAGTGAAGTCTAAGAACCTTTTTCTGTCTTAGTTCCATTCTCTTTTGTGTCGCTCTCTTAGGTTGGTGTAAAGTTTGTATTAACACTTCACTCTACTTGTCAGGATTATGGAGTATTCTGTGTGTGTTTTTGCCTCTGTGACCCAGTTTCTTCCTCATGTTGATTGTGTCAATTTGATTCCAGGTGTGTCTTGTTCCTCCCCAATTATCCTGCCCTAGTCCTTTCAGTTCTTGTTTGGTCGGGTCTACTTGTTGAATGTCCTCCTTGTTCTCTGTTTTCCTGTGGATTATTAAAGACTGTGTTATTCAAGTACTCCTCGTTTCCTCGTTCCTTGCTCCCCGAGTGAATCGTGACAGAAGACCCGACCTATACAGTTACCTTTGTTTGTACCCTCTGTTTTTTTTCTCTTTTTATTCAGTTTTTTTGTTTCCGTTGTGTGCCCTATGGATCCCCTCCTTCACCCCGAATCACCGCCTGGAGCAGGGGGAGTGCTCGCTCGAGGGTCATACCAGACTGTTTCTGGCTGTGGCCCATCTCACCACCTATCCGGACGACGCGCTCTGCGCGTTCTATGACGCCAGCCTCAACACCGCGTGCAGAGTGCCGTCGTCCGAAGATGGCCCTCGAGCTGAATTTGCTGCCTTTGTGGAGTGGACACTGGCGAGAAATGGATCTCCGTTCCCTTCCGGTTCCGAGGAATTAATCGCCAATGCCACTCCCAGAGCCAGAGCCCGCCGCGACCGACGAGCCATCGCTAGAGAGAGCGACAGAGTTGAGGATCGCCATGGAGACAGAGTTGCTGATGATGTCAGTCAAGGTGTGTGAGCCAGCAACAACGCCTGCCACGAGGGAGAAAGCCATGGACGGTGTGAGCACGGAGATGAGCTCCGTCCCCTGCACTGCGGCTGAGAGTGAGCTGAGTATGATGGGCGAAAGTGCCAAAAGGATGAGGAAAGGGTTCCAGCCCCTGAATTCAGTTCACAGCGCCCTCCAGTGCCCGCTCCTCTAAAGCGCCCTCCAGTGCCCGCTCCTCGAAAGCGCCCCCAAGTGTCTGCTCCTCCATGCCGCCGCTCCTCGTACGTGCCTCCAGAGTGCCTTCAAAGTGCCCGCTCCGCCAGAGCGCCTTCAAGTGCCCACTCCTCCAGAGCACCCTCCAGTGCCCGCTCCTCGAAAGTGCCCGCTCCTCTCACCCACTTCTGCCTCCTCCACCGCTGTCATCTGGCAGTCCCTCTGCTCGCCCTCAGCCCACCATCATTGCGGTGCGAGCCCCGCGGGACTGCCATCCTCCAGCGTCGCCGTGGCTGGAGTCTCCCTTGACTCCACCTCCAGCCTCCGAGGCCTGGACTTCGCCTCGGCCCGTTGACCCATCAGTTCCACCATGGCTCCTAGCTCCCTCCTCTCCGTCGTGGCCCGGCAGTCCACAAGCTCCGCCAGGCTCCCTCGTCCCTCCGGCTCCACCTTGGTCTGGCATCTACCATCCTGCGCCTCGGGACTCCGCTCCTCTGGCTTCACCTCGTCCCTCCGGCTCCGTCAGGCTCCTTCATCCCCTCGACTCCACCTCAGTCCTCTGTCGCTCCGGCTCCACCGTGGGGGGGCCCCCCCCCCCCAATTCATCACCGGATCCACATCTCTGCTTCGGTCGCCGGCGCCATCTGCTCCGCCTAGGACCTCCGGATCCTCCCCGTCGCCCTGGCTCATCGACTCTCCGTCTCCGCCTCGGGCTCCTCCCCCACCTGCTCCGCTGCCGTTGGTCGGCCCCCTGGAGTCAGCGGCCATTCCTCCATGGCTCCTCCCTCTGTCGGCTCCACCGTGGATTATGGAGTATTCTGTGTGTGTTTTTGCCCCTGTGACCCAGTTTCTTCCTCATGTTGATTGTGTTAATTTGATTCCAGGTGTGTCTCATTCCTCCCCAATTATCCAGCCTTTAAAAGCCTTAGTCATTTCAGTTCTTGTTTGGTCGGGTTTACTTGTTGAATGTCCTCCATGTTCTCTGTTGTCCTGTGGATTATTAAAGACAGTGTTATTCAAGTACTCCTCGTTTCCTCGTTCCTTGCTCCCCGAGTGAATTGTGACACTACTCTTGGGATTTTGGAAAGAGAAAGTGCTGTTTTCACTATAAAAAATCCTATTTTGGATTGGGACTCCATCAATCTGAGCATACTTAGAAATTTAAATGTGTGAGTTTGTGAGATTTCATACTAAGTATTAGGCAAACCATTACCACCCTTTATTTCTATATCACTTAAGGCTTATTGATAGAAAAATTAAATAAACTTTATTTGGAAAATTTTCTGTCTTGCTCTATGATTTATATCATCTCTGTATAATCTCAGTCCTATAATTGCGAGATATGTAATTGTTACCTGAAGTATACTTGTAATAGTTCCACTTTAACACAATCAAACATACTTCAGTATATATTTGGTTGGACTTCAGCACTACATCCACAAAATTAAAGTGCACATACAAAAGTAGTTGTTCCAATTTAGCAGGCGCGCTTTTGGGTATACCAGTTTTTGCAGCGTATTTTTTTTAAAGGGGTCATATGATGCTATTTTTTTTTTTCCTTTCTCTTTGGAGTGTTGCAATCTCTTGGTGCATAAAGAAGATCTATAAGGTTGCAAAGACTAAAGTCTCAAATCCAAGAGTTTTCTTTATAAGAGCGTTAAGAGTCAACCACGCCTACCTAAAATGGTTCGTTCTAATACGCCCCCTAGTGTCTACGTCACTGTGTGGGAAGATTTGCCTAACGCCGCCCAAATGTTCACGCAAAGAAAGGCGGCGTAAATTTTATTTTCGCTGTAGTATTGTTGTTGCCGCCACAATGTCGTGAAGGCGCTGTTTCGTTGTGAAGTGAAACTACTTTGTTTGGCCTTCCAAAAGAGGACGATATCCGCTTCGTCATGACTGGAGTTGATCCGTGCTGGTCGCTGAGGAAATCCATCAACTCGCACTGTGGATCGCCGGATCGGCTTTCACGTGGACGATTCGTCCTTCACAAAGCACTGGATAGCTGGCCAATCAGAGCACACCTCGCTTTTCAGACCGATGAGCTTTGTAAAAATCTACGTGTTTCAGAAAGGCGGGGCATAGAGGAGAAACAATAATGTACAGTATGTGGAATATAATGTGTTTTTTTAACCTTAAACCACATAAACATATTTCATTACACCAGATACACAAAATAATGTTCTTTTTAGCAGCATAATATGACCCCTTTAAAAGCACAGAAACTTCTTACTGTATTTTTTTTCCCACTAGAGTTAATATAAAGGAGGTGAAAAAAGAAGATGGTTCTCACGATTTTTACCTTCAACTCTTGACTACAAAAAAAGCTATGGAATATTTCCACCATCCACCATTATTGCCCAGGCAGAAAGATAAAGTTCATTGAACGCACATTGACATTTATGTTGTCATGCTATTAGGGGTAAGTTTCCACAATGCTGCCATTAAAAAGACTATTACAGGCTTTTCCGCAAAATTTTAACTTTAAAACAATTCAAGAAACAGCTAAAATATAAAAAGTAATGTGCAGAAATATCATTATCATTTAGCCATCAAATATTGTAATTAGTTTAAAATATTTAAAATCTGCCTTCATTGGTGCACTCTTGCCTGAATGTACACTCTTAGAAATAAAGGTGCTTCACAATGCCATAAAATAACCTTTTTGTCTAAAAAAAGAACCTTTAACATCTGAAGAACCTTTCTGTTTCACAAAAGGTTCTTTGTGGCGAAAGAAGGTTCTTCAGATTATAAAAAGGTTAGAAAGAGATGATTCTTTAAAGAACCTTTGACTGGATGGTTCTTTGTGGAACCTAAAAGGGTTCTTCTATGGCATCGCTGTGAAGAACCTTTTAAGCACTTTTCTTTTTAAGAGTGTATAGTATTTGAGTGTGTTTTATTGTGTTCACTGTTTTACCCAGCAGCTACTGTATGATTATCTTGGAGTTTGAGACAGAATTTATAGATATTTTAAATGTATTAGGGTTTTGAACTAGACGTTTGAAATCAATATATAAGACTACTGCTAGGGAAAACATATTTGTAAAGGGACTTTTGACTCAGATACTAAGATACAGTTTTGTTCCCATGTGACAACTAGCCCCAGTCATCCCTATAGGAATGATACATCACTTTAACCTCAAAAGTTCTTGCAAAAGTAAAAAAAAAAGCATAACTATAAATCTATGCATATTTTACATCTATTGTGCACTACCGAGTAAAATCAGTTTTTCAGAAACTAAAATATTTACTTAAATGCTGGATCATGGCATGTTTGTAGGTGGGGTGCATTGTGGGTAATTATACTCTGTAAGAGAGCAGTTAATGAACTGAAGTACACACTGTTTCTGCCACATTGCCGGTAGAGTCATCTAAAAAATTTAGTCTGTCCACATACAGACTATAGAACCACCTGTATACAAATTGCTATGATATACTTTACTTAATCTATTCTTAAATAAAAAAATTAATGAAAAACATTCAGGTTCTCCGTATCTCAAAGTACCCAACCATACCTGTGAGGGCGAGAGAGTGCTGATCAGCTTCACGTTCAGGAGGCCGCTGCCAGCCTGAGCCTTTCGCACAGATAGAGAAATAAATTGAATCTTAGATATATTTAAAGGATTTAGCAAAACTGGCTCAAAAAATAGAAGGAGAGAGAGAGAGAGAGAGAAGGGGAGATATATTTTAATTTAAATACAGTCAGGAGTTTCACTTTCATGCTGCAAATCACACTGTCACCAAAGAGCAGAAGACACCGAAAACTTTAATAATGACTGCTACAGTGATATCTAAATGGCTCACCCATTGTGCATTGTTAGTGAATATATCAATCCACTGTGCCTAGATTTTCTCAAAGGCTAGTAATTCCCAGTCTAGTGAGTCCGAGCAGGGAAATTGAGAAAATACATCACGTTTGACTGTGTCAGAGAGAAATGTTCCGTAGTATGTGATGTTAGAGCGGTGGAGTGTCATTGGCGGTATGAGCAGAGCCGTAGCTGCTCCCAAATGCTGCTTTGCACAAAGTTATTATAAGTAAGTGCACTGGACAAATGGGGTCCTGTGATGCTGACTCAAGCAAATATCAGACTCAGTGGAGTGCCTGCAGACTAACAGCACTCTAAAAGTACTGTTGTGCTTCAGAGGACTTCAGCACATCAGACAAACAACGCCATAAGACAGTCTACTTAGGTCTTATTTTGTTCGCAGAGGCAGGCTGCTTCCTCCTTTTTTATATATGGACTTTTTGCCTTTTATTAAATTATACAGTATAGACAGAAGAAAATTATTTGGAAACGAGAAGGGGAAAGGAGAGCAGGACCTGATGCAGGTCAGACTTGAACCTGTCCCCCGGTTGGAGCTCCAGTGTGTTCTTTCTTTCTTTCTTTCTTTCTTTGCTGTTATTTTCATTATAAATCATTCAATGTGACCAAAATGACTAAACAAAATAAATTAAAATTGTAAATTAAAAATACACTACCATTCAATTCAACTTCCATCTGTCTGTCTGTTCGTTTGGAAATAAGTATCTTATGCTCACAAAGGCTGCATTTATTTGATCAAAATTAAGGTAAAACAATAATATTGTGAATATTCATGTTCATTCAGAAATCATGTTTTTTTTATTGTGCATTACAAGTAATATCAATCAAAATGCAGTTGGGCTGTTTTGATTAAGTAATAATAACTACTAAATAAGAACAAATACAGATAACTTACAAAATGAAAGTTAATTGAAAATGTGTTTTTTTTATATATATAAAAAATTTGTTTTATAGCAAAAGTATTCAGGTCAGCTTTTCCCTCACCCTGTAATGTGCTGCTTTTGCAAGGTTCCATGAAAGCGTTTCAGCTTTTATTTTCCTTTTGCGCACTGAAGAAGATATCACAGGTTCATCAAGTTTGTCGAAATTATCCATCCTCCTCTCAGCTAGCATGTCTTTTTAAAGTGACTGTCAGCCTTGTCACCTGACCTGAATACAGCGCACTGATTCGCTAAAATTGACTTATCGGCTTCTGTTCCCAAACAGCAAGGGCGCTTGTCGGCATTCTGCAGTAAAACGTGAACTCGCGATGCCTTGAAAGTGGACAATACCGGCTTTTTGACAAAACGTGTTTAGGGTTCAGATTGCGCTATATGTGAAGAATAATGCACGGCACTTCATTTTTGGTCAATTTAATGCATCCTTACTGAACAAATGCATTAATTTTTTTTAATTAAATAAAAATATTGACCCCAAACTTTTGAAGAATAATATAAATAAAGCAAAATAAAAATAAAGCGAAAAATGTGCATTACTCAATAATCATGTTATTGTCCCTAATCTGTATGTAAATAAAACCTTAATGTTTTTGAATAGAATAGAAATGGCCACCTGACAGAAAAAAAGCAACACATGTGAACGTTTACTTCTGACAGACTCAGCGGAGCTAAAATGAGTTAAATTTGTGAAAATGTCTTAGCAAATATTGATGTATGAGACAACTTGTAATCAGTTCGATGAATTAACTGGCATATCATGAAAATAATTGGATTATAATCTTGAATCAATTGGCAGCTCTAATTGTCTCCTACACAATGGATCATGATGCATCGCGTGTATGGGCACATCAACACGGCGCATTCATGCTACATTTCTTCTCTGATGTCAATCTGTTATCATGGATGGGAGCCATATGGAAAAGTCTGATTTTTAATGCGTGGGGCTACACGGTTATCCCGTCACTATTGGATGCCTGTAACTCCCGTCCCTCATGCAGAGTAGGAAAGCTGTGGTGTTATCATTCATGGGCAGCAGTGCAATCTCTCTCAGTACCTGTATGAGTGCTCATCGCTGTTTTTTTGGCAATAAAATCTATCACATCCAATCTGTCATATTAATCAGTTCTGCTTAACTGAACCATATCAGCTAGATTTTCTGGATAGAAATTATAGCCTTTGCCTCTATTGTACCCAGGTGTGACTTCTACTGCGCTTTTTTCTTTTTTTCAGATGGCAATAATTTCTCAATTGCATCTTGGTAAAATACTAAATGACTGATCAGCATGCTCATGCAGTCTCTGGCGCTCTATAGCAGGAGCCAAACGTGGCGTCTACTCATTTTTGTAATTGCCTCACCAATCACAGGATATCGAGGGCTATTGTGAGGAAATTGTATGCGCGCAGCCCGAATCGCTCTTCTCGCACCATCGAAAGCAACGTAAACAAATGCAAGTTCTGAAAGTACCTGCATGCATATTCCGATGAATGGCAGGTTGCTAGAGCCATCCAGGCCGTGTGAGTGATAAAATGGGAAAATAAAATTTGCTTCCGCTCTCCCCTCAGGACCGAGTTCATAAATAGAGCCTGGTGCTTGGAGGTGTGGCGCCTTCCTCTGCAAATTCTCGTTAAAATGATGTTGCGAGGGAAAACAAGCTAATTTACAAGGTGATATACAGGCTGGTTTCATGGAGCAATTATCAGCTTTATGGTGATATTCCAAAGATCCATAAAGCTTCTCCTCTGGTTGATTTCATCACGCTCAGCATGTCCAAGAGGCTCATAAACATAGCTTTAGATCTAAGTGCAGCAGGCTGGCAGGATGGGTAGCTATGCACTGTGGTGCCTCGCTGTTGGACATAGAATGGCCTTCTGGGGATCGCAGGAGGAGAGAACAGAAAAGGTTTTTTTGATCAAGACCAGCTGTCAGTTCTCTCCTAAATGGTTTCATTGAAGTGAACAGTTCTCAGGGAAGCGAAAGGGGCTTTACTTGCAGCGGGGAGAACGTGTTGTTGTCTTAATTACTCGCACCTCTCTCCATGCAACTTAGAAACTGACTGTTCTACAGCTCTCTTAGCACAACATCAGTCAGCCGGGTGAGAGCGCAAAGGAAACAGAGGCACAACTGTCTGGGGAACTGTCGTAGGTGTTTCATCCTGTCAAGTCTCTTGGCATTGTTCTCAGAAAGCCTTTCTATTCACCCCATAAGAAAAGAAAAACAATTCCCTGTGCGTTTTGGGCCTCTTCGTATCATACCAAAAGCACATCTAGATGCGCTCGAGCGCTTGTAGTGTGTTGAAGTTCAGCGGCATTGGCTCTTGCACTTTTTACTTCGATTTGTAAATAAAATAACTCCATTAATGGAGTATGTTTTATAAGAAAATGCTATATCAGTCTTTCTACTTCAGTGTGTTACTTGTTGTTTTTTGTAATTATTTGTAAAATTTACTAGCCATCTCTGAGTGAAAATTGGATAACACTTTATTTTACGTTGTGCATTACATATGTTACATGTACTTAATATAGTAATAACAATAAATTATGCATAATTACATTTACCCTAATAAATACCCTAAACCAAACCCTCATCCTAACCCTAATCATATAGTAAGTACATGTAAACAAGGATATAATTACATTATAATAAGTATAATTACATTGCAACAAGGACACCTTAAAGTAAAGTGTAACTGAAAATTGCTTCACCAACTTTTTTGTTTCTCTCTCAGTGTTATCTGTTAAATGTTTATGATTCCTGGGCCCTGTATGTTAACCGTCTCAATCGTTTACATTAAAGGTACAAAACTACTTTTTCTGGTTTGGGTAGATGTTCAAAGTGTACAGTACGGACATATCGACTGCATCTAAAATGTAGTTGTACAGCTATAGAAAAGTCAAGTATTTCTAAATTCCTTTATATCATTTTTACTGTTGTATTAGATCCCTTAACCCTACACTCTAAAAAATGCTGGGTTAAATATAACCCAACGCTGGGTTAAAAAGGGACAAACCCAGCTATTGGGTTGTTTTGGCCCAGCGGTTGGGTTACTACCCAGAACCGCTGGGTCAAAACAACCCAATAGCTGGGTTTTTCCCTTTTTAACCCAGCATTTTTTAGAGTGTATGCCCAAATAATTTGTTACAATATATCATTATATTGATCATTTATTTCAAAAATGGCAAAAAGCAACATTAAATATTCATAGATGAAATAAGTATTCGTAAACATTTGTATGTCTCTAAATGCTTACGCTTTACTATAGATACTGCCAATACATCAATATCACACAAATGAATGTAAAATAATGCTCATTATATCATGTAGGGATGTTAAAAACATGTAAATTCTGTCATCATTTATTCACTCTCTTGTCATTCCAAACCTGATAACCTTCTCTCTGCTAAACACAAAATAAGATATTTTGAAGAACATTTTACCTGTTTTTGTCTGTAGTTGTTTGTTTTTGTTTTTCAAAACATCTGCTTTTGTGTTCCATAGAAGAAAGAAATAAACAACATGATGGTACTGATGACAGACTTTTCATTTTGGGGTGAACTAACCCTTTTTTTTTTTTTCAAAAGGGGTTTAAAAATCTTTTCAGACTAATGTAGAGATGACTATAAAGAAACCATTCGTAGGTTGATTCCACCAAAGGTGTAAACACTGTGTCAAAGCTTTCGCTTTGCCTTAACATCTGAGGAATTTTTGGGAAACTAACTTTTTTATTGATCCAGAAATTATGCATGTGACCAATATAATCTTTTCATCACTTCACTGACTCATATATATATTATGAAGATACACTATATGCTGGATTGGTTTGTTGTTGCCAGATATTGCTTGAATGCCTTCTCTATAATTACAGCAAAGCTTTATGTCTTGGAGCGATTCGTCGTTGCACTCATTGACTTGTTTTTGGGAAAGTATTGCACTTGTTATTGACTTCTTCTTGAATCTCTGCCATGAGCCCCTCCCTCTTCCTGTTCTTCTGAAACAATCAGGCAATTCTGCCATTACATCCCCTTGATAAACAAACAAGGTACATGCAGAGCTGTTGTGGGAAACATTGTGCGTGGAAGTATTCAGAGTTATAAAAGGACGCACACAAATGCAGGGTTATCTCACCGTGGGGAGGCAACTCATGCTGCTGTGAATGTAATTTTTGTATGAATTACTTATACTATCATATACAAATCCTAGGTTCTATGACAAGAATCCTAGCTTGCACTGGCTACCAGTAGCTGCTCGCATTCAATTCAAGGCATTCATGTTTGCCTAGAAAACCACCACTGGCTCTGCCTTTACCTTAATTCATTACTTCAGATTTATGTGCCCTCTAGAAGCTTGCGTTCCGCTGGTGAATGGCGTATTATTGTGCCATCTCAAAAGAGGCACAAAATCACTTTCACTGACTTTTTCATTAACTGTTCCCTCCTGGTGGAATGACCTGCCCAACTCAATCCGAGTCCTTAACCATCTTCAAGAAATGACTAAAAACACATCTGTTCCACCTTTATTTGACCCTCTAACTCTAGCACTTTCTATTCTGTTTTAATTCTACTTTATCTATATTTATCTTCTTTTTTTATATTAAAAAAACAACAACAAAAAAACAAACACTAGCTTTCTATTTTTTTCTATTCTTTCTACTTGTTCTGTGTTGTGTATATATATACACCTTGCAACGTGTACTGCGTTAGGCTAACCAAGACTTGTCATTTGCACTTACTGTATATATTGCTGCTCTTTTGTTAGTTTTGACTGCTTTTATTGTCCTCATTTGTAAGTTGCTTTGGATAAAATCGTCTGCTAAATTACTACTAAATGTAAAGTAATATTTTTTGAAAAACGTATGTTTACCTAGACACTGAAACATACAATACTGACACATGGACAGCTGCTAAAAGCAATTTATGTATGAACAACAGATACAAATGTGTATTAATTCTTATTTATAAATATTGAAATCATGGCATTAATATGTTAAGTCTATGAGGAATTTTTGATTCTATGGTACTTCAAGATTAATTAAAGCTTGAAATAATAGATAGATAGATAGATAGATAGATAGATAGATAGATAGATAGATAGATAGATAGATAATGGTTTATGCAGTTATGACAGTCATTATTTATATGGTGGACAAAATTAAGATTAATTATGATGTTAATTACTGGAAAGATAAATAGGTAAAATGAGTAAAAATTTATGTAATTTTTGCTGTTTAATTACAAAACATGTGTTGGATTATTTTTATTTTTTTAAATTGCAAGTCTTGTTAGTGCAATTCGAATTTTAATTTAGCATCTTTGTACATAATACCAGTATTTAACTAACTTAACTAACAATAAGCAAACTTCAGTTAAAATGTGACCAATATGGCCCTTAAAATATCTATACCTGAAGGTGAGGCATCTTTGCACTGTCTGTAAGTTCACAGAGTTTTTCTTATCTGCCTTGGAGACAGAGTGGCTTAGAAGATGCATTTGGAGGCAAACCTGAGAAATGTCAGTGTAAAAGATTGCCTCTGGATCATGCATTATCTTTCTCTGTCTTGTAGATCTCAGCAAGTGGCAATTAGAATGCTTTTAACTTCAAAGCACAAAGAGGCAATATAGTTTTGCACTCTGAAAGCAACATTCCCTCAAAAATGATGTTCATTAAACTGCTATTTCTACTTAACTGTGCTCACCTGCAATTTGCCTGTAAAATGTAAAAAAAGACAAGAAATAAAAAACGTACACAACGTGAAATTCACAATTTCAAAAACGCACCGTGCATTTTTTTCCCTCTTAAACTGAAAAATTCAGTCCACATGAAATGATCCACGGAGCTATGAAGGAATTTATCTCGTTTAACTCTAGTTGTCCTAAGCATGTTTATCCAAGCGTTATGCAAGCACGGCAAGGCCTATAGACAAATAGCTCTGGTATATTATGCGATTTGTGTGAGTAGGTAAACAGCAGATGGCGAGGGAAGCCTTTTGAGCCCTTCGCGCTGTATTTACCTGCCCACCCGAATGACCCGTGTCATGCTGCACTCCTCATGCAGGCATAAGCAATTGTTAACCATTTGTATCTGTTTTTTCACCGTTCCAGCTGAGTGCAAGGCCAGCCGAGTCATCCGCGGCACATAGGAAAATTAGCTTGTTTATCAGCATTCTGTTTTCTTTTCCACCTCTCCCTCCCTCTGACATTTTAAATGTACACCATCCATGACTGATTCGCTCACAATCAAAATTAGTTCGACCTCAATCACAAATGAAGGTATCGCGCCTCCGTAATCTCCATATTTTTGCAATTACACATATAATGAGTTGAATCGAGCTTGATGAGGACAATGGCCAGTTATATGCTCGTCTTAAATGAAGAAGGTTACCTTGAGCATCAGTCATCTGTCCTGTTGACGGAACGTTTCGTCCGGAGAAGCATGACGGGTTGTTATTAAACATCGAGGCCTGCTGCTCGTTGCGCCTGTACTTTAGATGCGATTTACATAGGTGAATCCAAGGTGATTCATTATGGGGTTTTTTTCCCGTTTTGGTCGCTCTCAGCAAGTTTTTTTTTTTTTCATTCAATTCAACTTGTGAGCAAACACTTGTGCCCGTCCTGGGCATCTTGTGTGCTTCATTGTGGACTTTAAATAGCAACTCCTGAAGACCTTGAGAGGGCAAAAAATCTTTAGTCATTCATTACCGCACTGAGGAAGTGTAGAACATTGATGGAATGTAATGAAAACTAATACTCTTTCTAGTCACTGTGGTACCTACAGATGTGTTTTATATCCCATTACTGCTCTAGAAGTGGCCACAGCTCTATAGCATGTTGAGCAAAGCATAATCCATTGGGAAATTACCCATCAGAAGTGCAATACTGTTACAGAAATGAAATTACAGAGGCACTTGTGAGTGAGAGAGTGAGTGAGTGAGTGAGTGTGTGCATGCGTGTGCTGAGGGGCATGGAGGATATATGTACTCCATCTGATGTGTTCCACAAGGAGAATTCGAATGCGGCCTGGAAAGATGCTCATTTAAAATGTGTCCAGCGTGCAATGATTGATTGGCTTGTGCTATCATCATATTTGTGAGAGAGCGACAGCTGTCACATCGGAAGACATTCTGTATGTATATATTGAAAGAAACAACTCTACAATCAGCAATATTGCTTCATAAACTATTTTATAGGTAAAACTTTATTTTACTAATTTAATCAGTCGTTACCATAATTGTTAGCATTTATGAATAAAATGGAATAGAAAAAAAGATGGTAACACTTTACATGAATCCTTTACAGACAGTGCATTCTAAAAGTATTTTATCATTTATGTAATTAAAAGGATTGGGTTACCGAAAAATGGAAATGACTGAAAAGTTACTCACTCTCAGGTCTGAAAGAAACGTATCTACATCTTGGATGGCCTGAGTAAATGAGTTCTCATTTTTGGGTGAACATCTTTTAATTATGTCTAGTAATGCACCTTATAATGCATTGTACGATCTCATGAATAACTGTAACCAAAGTTATAATACATTATAATACTTAGAAAACATAATGCATTCAAACACATTACAAACTACCGTGACATGATAAATATCAATTATTCATGAAAAGATATAATACATTACAATGTGCTTTGAA
Organism: Sinocyclocheilus anophthalmus; assembly: GCA_018155175.1. Taxonomy (NCBI): domain Eukaryota; kingdom Metazoa; phylum Chordata; class Actinopteri; order Cypriniformes; family Cyprinidae; genus Sinocyclocheilus; species Sinocyclocheilus anophthalmus. The sequence continues at coordinate 124,249 of JADLZN010006913.1, read as the reverse complement.
TTACCTTTAAATGCAGTTTACAAATAAGGCAGTGTTAAATATTAATAACATGTTCAAATATTAACTTATTTAAAAATAAATAAATGAGCACAGGGCGCCAGGGTCTCTTACACAGTTGAGACAAACTCAACATAGAAATGTGATTCAAAATAGGACTTTAGTGGTCTTGCATATTAAACTGGGTTAGAAAGAAAAAAAGAAAGTATTCAGAAAAGAAAAAAAATAGCTTATATAAATCACACACACACACACACACAAACACACACACACACACTCAAGTTGGGTTTCCATGTTTTATGGGAACATTCCATAGGTGTAATGGTTTTTATACTGTGCAAACTGTATTTTCTATCGCCCTACCCTAACCCTACACCTAAACCCACCCCAACACACGTTTGTTTCTGTGAATTGTGGGGACTTTCCATAGACGTCTATTACTTTTATACTGACCAGACGATATTCTCTATCCCCTAACCCTAAACCTACCCCTTACAGAAAACCTGTTTGCATTGTTATACTTTCAGATAAACATAATTTACTATTTTTAATATTTTTGCCCCCTGGACCACAGGCCAGTCCCCACAATGTCAAAAATTTCAGGTTTTACTATCCTTGTAGGGACATTTGGTCCCCACAATGTAGCATAAACAAGTACACGCACACACACAGCATTGTCACCTGTGAACTGAGGTGCAGTTCAATTTAATACAATTTGATGGACAATGCTTATATTTCAGTTCCACAATCCATCAGCATCTATATAATAAATGAAGCCTCTGCAAGGTGCTGCTGTATATAGTTATGAAACAGCACATACAGTATCCAATCTATTGTGAGTATGTGTGCTGCCTCTGCACATTACTGTGCACTTTGAACCTTCAGCTGTGTTGGCAACCTTTTTTTATACCAGTAGGTTTTGTAACATGAATGCAGGATGAACGAATACAATTTTGAAAAATATCAGATATAAGTTCCAGATATAAGTATCTGCAGTCCCTTCCAAAAAAAAATAAAATGTATGTCATTAATATATGATTATAGGTGATCAGATTGTAGTGCAAAAAAAAAAAAAAAATTTCATGTTGGTTAAATAAGATGATATAGCCAGGTCAGTCTGTTGATGATGAATTACAGATTGACATTGTACCGAATGTAAAAAAGCCGCTGATTGTTGTGGGGGGTTCTTCTTTTTTTTGTTTTTTTTTTTCCCAATTTAATATGATGTTTACAGTGTGGGACCTCCTTTATCAAGGGTTATTGCTGTTTTCATCAGTGATGCCCCAGAGTAATATGTTTTTTTGAGTAATATCATAGCAGTAAATCCAGCCCATCAGCTGTGAGGTTGGAAGTCCGACCCCTTCGGTGTCCTACCTGTTGAATTGTCAGATATTATGGTGTTAGCAAAATAAGCCTGAATAACTTGAGTTCTTACCCATTGCTTGTTGTTGCGTAAGGTAAATGTAATAATAATGAGGAGCAGTCGGAGGCAATTTGAGTGGAAATAAGAGTCTTTACAGAGAGGTGCAAGGGAATGAGAAAGCGTAAGAATGATTTACTTTTAAAAACACCTTTTCCTTATTTACCTAGACTTTACACAAATATTTGTGATTGCGCAAAGTGAGCGCTGTTGTTCAATGTGAAGGTATGGAAAGTTTTTTAAAGGAATAGTTCACCCCAAAAAATGAAAACCTGCTAGAAATGTACTCACCCTCGAGCCATCTGAGATGTAGGTGATTTTGTTTCGTCTTCAGAACAGATTTTGATAAAAACTTTAAAAGCAATATAATCCACACAACTCAAATCCACCGATTAACGACTTGTGCAGCTGTGTTTTGTGGATTATTGTGCTGTTTTTATCAGCTGTTTGGACTCTCATTCTGACGGCACCCATTCACTGCAGAGGATCCATTGATGAGCTAGTGATGTAATGCTACATTTCTCCAAATCTGATCTGATGAAGAAATTTTCATTTTTGGGTGAACTTTTCCATTTTTTGTTTAACGTGTCGGTAGTTCTGAGAAAGTGTGTGCAGCCAGGTATTTAAACTCTGAATTTTTTTTATTTCTGGCAGGTTTAACAAAGACTCAGATTTATTTATTTATTTTCTGCTCCGGTAAAAGCTAGAAAAGGTCAACCACAACGAAAAAAGCAAACATTTCAAGAATTACATAATAAACAGTGCAGAACATTTTGACAAGCTTCAGCTAGAGTTAAAGACCTGCTCTTTAACCGTTGTGCCCTAAAGTAAGACCTTCAGCCTGTAACACTTTAATTCAGCTGAAATCGCTCATCTAAAGTTTATATTTGGCTTTGGGCGATTGAGTCCATGCAGATACAGAAAGGATTATATTACCACCAACCGTGTGTATTTAAAACCATACATTTGTTTTGTCTCTCATCAAAAGCTTTTGCATTTTTACCACTATTTTTCCAGCATTTTAAGTCAGTGTTTTTCCTGTGTTGTGGACTACTAACTTTTAAAATAATGTAGCTTTTAGTCTAATAAGAAGCAATGTAATTTAACATTTTTAGTGAATTCAATCTCGGTTTTATATAGTTATATATATATATATTATATTATATATAGATAAATGCTTTTAACTAATATATATTTAATTTTAGGTTAGCACTCTTAACTTTTAATTCATGATATCACCGTTAATCTAGATAATTTAGTCAAAAAGCTCTTGTTTTTAAGATGGGGAAATACCGTTTAAATAATAAATTATCTAATTTACATATAAATTGTTTTTTTTTTTTTTTTTTTTTTTTCTTATCTGATTACATTATCAGTTCTATATTTTAGAAATGTGTAAATGTCTTCCCCTTAAAGGGTTAGTTCACCCAAAAAGGAAAATTCTGTCATTAATTACTCACCCTCGTGTTGTTCCAAACCCGTAAGACCTTCGTTCATCTTCGGAACACAATTTAAGATATTTTTGATGAAATCTGAGGTACTTTTCTGGACCTTGAACGTGGTAGTTACCTTGCTGTCTATGCGGGGTTCAGAGAGCTCTCGGATTTCATCAGAAATATCTTAATTTGTGTTCCGAAGATGAATGAAGGTCTTACGGGTTTGGAATAACACAAGGGTGAGTAATTAATGACAGAATTTTCATTTTTGGGTGAACTAACACTTTAAATAGCCCCTTAATGAAATAGCTTCCCCAATACTGTGAATACATTTGAATTATTTATTTACTTATTATATGACAAGACATGACATCTCATGTTATGTAGAATTTAAATTTAATGTCTGTGATTTTTATTTTTGTGCGTGCGTGTGTACTGATGAGTCCTATAGTGTCTCAGTTACGTAGAACTGAAGGCAAATTAATTATGTAGTCATAAATTTAGGTCAAATTCTTGTTGTGAGATTTAATGAGGGATCATACTGAATAGATCAGTATGAATAGATCATAGAGCAGAGAGCTTGCTAAATATTCATTTGTTTTGCCCTCCTGGGACATGGATCACATTGCAATATAAGCCCAAAACAGATACATAGTTATTTATTTTACTTCACTTATGAATGACTCTTTCCTGGCACACTGATTCATCTCCCAGTTTGATCCTGATGATACAAAGTTGAACACAATACTTCATACGGTGACAAACAGCTGACTGTAATCACTCAAAGCACATACATCTCTTATCACAGAAAATGCCATAATTAATATGCTGTACTTCCAGTGAGGCATCTGAACATTAAATCACAACAAGAAGAGGAGAAAGGTCAAAGGATGCATTTTTTGCATAAACTATAAAAAGGTTATGAAATTTTTTTTATTGTATGTTATGTATGTTATTTGACATCAGGTGTCTGTATTTTAAATGTAATGTATACATATTTTAAAAATGCTGCAGCAACATATGTTGTTGTTTTATGTTGTCATTAGCACATTCCTTTCCAATGTTTTATAAACAACACTACCACATCTAGTCTGGTCATCAAAAATATGTTAGAATGTGTTCAAATCAAAGTGCAATATCAAAAATCAAATCAATAGCATAATACAGTTCTCCATTATACTCCAGTGTCAAATTTTTAAATTTCTTCATAATAACAATAGTATGTATATAAACATCATCATGTTTATAAAAATAATTAATTATGAATTCAATTTGAATAATAATAATAAATAAAATAAAAAAATAAAAAAAAATATATACAGCAAGGAAAAGTAAAAAATAAATAAACATAATATAATAAAATGAATATATATAATAACAATACAACAAATAAATAAATAAATAATACTAATAAAAATAAAATTAAAAACAGGTTCGCCCTTTATACTCCAGTGTCAAATTTTAATTTCTTCTATAACATAGTATGTATAAACATCATCATGTTATACATAATTAATTATTAAATTCAATTTGATCATAGACTATATGATTAATTAATCTGAAGAGCTAGTGTAATGCCACCAAAAAAAAAAAAAACTTACTTGTAAGTGACTTGCATCAAAATATTAAGACTTTTTAGAAGTTATTGAAATAATTTTCTGTGAGTTAAAAGTGTTTTAAATCACAAAACCTGTAAGAGCGATAGCCTTTTGAAAGGTCGTTTTTTATATATATATATATATATATTATAATATTATATATATATACATTTTTTACAGAGTACGGAATAATTAACTGTGGAATGTTGTCACCATACTTTTTTTGAACATCGGTTAAATTTTTTACTTTTAATTTAAAATGTCCAGATTTATTGTTAGTTTGAATAACCCAATAAAAGTCAACAAAGTTTGCGAGTTTTGCAATCAAGGTGTTGTTGTTTGTAAAAAATAAAATAAATACATACTACAAGCCTTGAGGTCAAATATTTTTTTTTTAATTTAATTTGTTTTTACATTTATGTTTAGGTGTGAATATGTCGAATATTAATACATCATGTTACCTTAACTAACTGCACCCAACATTAAATCTCAACACATTAAAAAAATAATAATAATACGTATATATTTATATAATATATAAAAAGTCTTTGTACTTGTTGGGACAGAGTGTAATGTATGATAAATGTATGATAAAACAATACCCCTGGCTCAGCAGTATTAATGATATGCAGTGAACTCGTTATTAAAGTTCCAAAACAGTGCCAGGAGTAACACAGATGGAGTCAATTAAGCAACGAGCACTCATACACGTACACGTTTCATCTTTGGGCTTTTATCTCTTGTATGTTACTCCGTGGCTGTAATTAGCTGTACGCTTCTACTTGCAACATTATGTCCAGCGATAATAACAGTTATTTTCACATGTGATTTCAAATAATTTACCACTTACTAGTTGAATCAATTTTGCACGTGCCGTGTCCTTGGGTATTGCGTTTAATAATGAAGACAGTGCATCGTGTTAACTGCTTCACACTAATTTACTTCTCTCGCTTCTGGTGTTTGCAGGGAGCTGATGCCGTCTACTCTGGAGGGACAGATCACAATGGAGAAGACGCCCAGCTACTTCGTGACAAACAGCGCCCCGAAGCGGATCCACTCGATGGCGAGAGACATTAAGCTAATCATAGTCGTCCGCAATCCAGTGACCAGAGCCATTTCGGACTATACTCAGACACTCTCAAAGAGGCCCGAGATTCCTACTTTCGAAGTGCTGGCCTTCAAGAACCGAACACTGGGCCTGATCGACGCGTCGTGGAGCGCCCTGCGAATAGGGATCTACGCGCTTCACCTGGAGAGCTGGATGCAGTATTTCCCGCTCTCGCAGATGCACTTTGTCAGCGGAGATCGGCTTATCATTGATCCGGCCGGCGAGATGGCAAAGGTGCAGGATTTCCTGGGACTCAAGCGTATTGTTACTGACAAACATTTCTATTTTAATAAAACCAAGGGATTCCCTTGCTTGAAGAAGCCAGAGGACAGCAGTACCCCACGGTGCCTTGGCAAGTCCAAGGGCAGAACTCACCCCAAAATAGACCCCGATGTCATTCGCAGACTGCACAAATTCTACAAGCCCTTTAACATGATGTTCTACCAAATGACAGGGCAAAACTTTCAGTGGGAACTGGAGGAGGACGGCAACTCGCCTGGCTCTCGGGACTAAACCGCTGCTGCTCTCCGCACCACCAGCCTTCTCATAGCCGAACGTCTCTCATCGTTCCCTCGATCTGTGCTTCAACACGCCAATCGATCGTTGCTGTCTTTGCGAAAGTATGTGTACCCATAGCGAGAGTGCTAATCTGCTCTGTCAACCCCCAATACCACTGGTGTTTATGATGGCAAACATGGTTATTGTACATATTATCCCAAACATAAATATATTTATATTTGTCGAGAGAAGAGGATTTTATTCATTTTCTTCAGAAAGAGTTGCTATACGAATCATGTCTTCTATGATGATGCATGCGATGAGTTAAGTGTCCTTACCCACCGTCACCCTGAGGGTTTTCTTTTTAATCTCTCTCTTTTTCTCGCACACCAGCAGTGAGTGCAGTACAATTGAGTCTGCTAACAGAGGTTATTTGTGGATTCGGAAGACTAGAAACAACTACAATCAAATGCAGATCTTATTGATACAGTAATCCTCTAAAATGAGAATGTTGCAGCTATTTCTGCCCAATTTTATGCATACAGTTTTGTTTTGTGGCTAATAAAATTTCAAATAGTTGGGTCCTAAAGCTTACACTTCTATATGCATTTTTTTTTTATTATATCATGTATTTAAAATTATAGTATGCAATATATTATCAGAATGACAGTTTTACTGCATATATTTAACATTTTTAAAATCTTAAATCATTACAGGCATCAGGCTTTTGGACCTTACCTCTTTAACAAATTAGCTTGAAGAAATGCACTACATGCAGTACTTTTTTAATTCTTCGATTTGATTACATGTTCACTTACACTACTGTTCAAAAGTTTGGGTTCGGTAAGATTTTTGAATGTTTTCGAAACAGAGGCTGCAGTCATTTGTAAAAACAGTAATATCGTGAAATATTATTACAATTTAAAATAACTGTTATATTTGAGTATATTTTAAAATGTAATTTATTCCTGCGATGGGAATCTGATTTTTTTTCAGCATCATTACTCCAGTCTTTCAGTGTCACATAACCTTCAGACATAATTCTAATATGCTGATTGCCTCAATAAAAAAAAAAAAAATTATTATATTATAAATTTTGAAAATTGGGCTGCTTATTATTTTTGTATAAACAATGACACATTTTTTTCAGGATTCTTTGATCATTAAAATGCATTTATTTGAAATATAAATTATGAAAGTCTTTACTATTGCTTTTGATCAATTTAATGCATATTGTCGAACAAAATAGTATTAGAAAAGCATTAATTTGGGGGGGGGGAGAATCTTGCTGACCCCATACTTTTGAATGGTTGTGTACTGTATATGGTAATAAAACAGGCTATTAGACATCTGTCATGCTATTACCATGATTTTTACTATTAATCTGGTAATCATTCATTACCATGGTATACACAGTACAGTCTCAAGGTTATATACAGTACGTATAACTTCACAGTACCAATACTGCAGAATTGTTTTCATTGTGTGTGAGTGTGGATTCAAGGAATGTCAGGTCTAAATGATGTGTGATGTAGTATGTGAGTGATTTAGCAGTATCTAGTACTTTTTATATAATTTCTGACACTGTGCAACATTGTGTGTCATTAATCACAACCTCAAGAGTGATGCCGTCTCTTATGTGACTTGATCACAGCCACTAAAACTGTCATTATCACACTCACGGCTTATTTCAGAAAAATCCAAAGTGTTGCACATATGCTTCTTCCTGGGTTTAACCCTCCACATTTTTTTTAAAAAAGCAGTCGCTGGCATAGTTATACAGCAACATGATAATGAGTGTAGCAGCAATGCTGGCGGAGAGAGCAGCAGGGAGTTACCAAACATCTGCTGTAACAAAGTCCTCTGTCATTATAGACAAATGGGACATTAAAAGAGATGCCTGTGAAAATCATCAAGGAAGTGAGATTTTTCAATGTGCAACTTACCTGATTGATACATTTCAGGTTCATGTCAAAGAACCTGAATGCTTTATTTTTTACCAAAAAGCCATGTTGTTTTCATAAACACTCTGTTGGCTGATGATATAGTGGATTTTGTTATATACTTGTGCACTTGATTTGGAGAGCCAAATGTTATTCAGTATTAATCTGGCACTATATAAGTCTTGGCCATTCATAACCCAAAGCAGTGTTTCTCAATTGCCTTCATCTCAGTTGGTGTTGTCATACATTTAAATATTATGCAAAGCACTGTTGCATGACCTATTCATGCCTAAATCTACTCCATATAATGCCACTCGATATGTATTTATTTGGCAATTTAAGTCTGTGTTGTTCTATCTAATCATTTAAACCACACAACTCCAAGTCTCAGCTGAAAAGAGCATTACTTGAATAGCAAGCAGTGATTAAATGAAACAGCCCATTGGATAATTTTAAGAAAACATTAATTACATTTGTGCTATGACATTTAAAGTAAACCCTCAGGATACAAAAACTGAGATAAAGCAAATCTCACAAGCCTCGTATTTAGAATGTATTATTTTCTGTCGTTAATTGATTACAAACTTTCAGGCCAGAATGAACTTAAGTCACTTTTCCGAGTTTACTTATTCCTCAGAATTCTTTGGTAAAAAATCAGAAACGTGGTTTACACGAATCTGGCTTGTTTGATGAGAAATTAACAGGGTGTCAATGTCCATTGGAACATTGCTTTCGCATTCACATGCTTTTCGAATTCCCCCTCCATTTAAGTCTGTCTGCCGTGTCTGTGAACTATTTAACAACTTCGACAATCAATGCAGCCATTAAATCAATAAACACGGTCATAATACACATCCCTGGCCTGTACCGGCCCTCCCTCCGCACACCTCTCTGGCCGTGCGACGCTTGTTGTATGTTCTCAGTGCTGAGCTGGTGTGTTTTTCGCCCTGGGGGAATGACAGACCTGAGAGATAGTTACACAGAGCAATTGGTTCAATCAGAGCAAGCGCTGTGCTGCCCTTTTATATCCCCCTGACTGAACACTGAAGCCTGAACCACAATGTCCCAGGTCACCCGTTCTGCTTTGAGCCTCAGCTGTGTAGCAATCCCCCTGGTGCTCTGCTGAAAAGCGCTGTGATTTCAACTTTCTCTCCTCCATGTAACACACCTCCATTCTTCCCTCGACAATGGATCTGTGGAGTAAGACAGGTGGGAACCGACTGGCTGCTTTTTCTTTCTCTTTCGTCCTTGTTTTTATGATTTGCGCAAACCAAGCAGCACTAATGTCAAATTATGGTTTCCCAAACACTGTTCCCTAACCAGGCATGATGCGCTAAACTGCTAAAAGGTTTCTGCTCGCTTTCTCACAACAAGAGGCATTTTGCAGGTGTAATTAGTTCTATTTTTTGTGGTGTCATGCTGAGTAGACCCGCCCATGAAATTTAATTGGTACAAATTCCTGCTCTCAAAACCGTACACACGAGTGCTGCTGAATTAGTCCTGAAACCTGGAAACAAGTTTGCGTTTTTCACTTCCAGTTCCATGGGTTTTTAAGAGTGTTTTTATGGTTTTTGTTTTGTTTTTTGGTTAAATGCTTAATAAAAGCTTTTATTAAGCTTTTATGAATCTTGCATATTAAACGTCATCACGCAGAACAGGTAAACTCAACTACTCACTAGCTCACTTTTACAGCCTCGTTGTGTTTATTACTGTGCCCTTGCAAACTATTATAACTTAAAATTTCAGAGAAAATGTTTTAAGACTAAAGCATATTGGTGGTGACATTGGAATCATATGACTGTAGTAAAGTTTGTTTATAGTTTGTTTATAGTAGTTTGTTATTTTCCTGCTGAAGAGAGAGAGCGAGAGAGAGAAAAAAAACATCTAAAACCGACCTAAGATGGTTGGTTGTTTTTAACAGGTCTTCTGGCCTGCTCATAACTGGTTTAGTAGGCTGGTTTTTGAGGGGGTTTTGACCACGTCTTTAGCTGGTTATGCTGGGAGACCATCTTGACCAGCTACAACCACCTAAGACCAGCCAACCAGCATAGGCTGCTATTTATTTTATTTTATCAGAATGGTTATTTTCGATGATTGTATTTAGCCTTCTGAATTCAAAAATTATATTCATTTGTAATGAACATATCACAATGAACAAAACATGTTAGAATCATAAACTTTTGTTGGTCACAGAGCTTATTTTTTGCAATAGTCCCCCCCAAAAAAAAAAACAGGAAAAAATGGAAAAAAAAAAATCCTATTAGGTTTTGTTGAGGGAAGCTGGGTGATGCCAACTTTCAGGCTGGGCTATAAAAATACATAATTAACGCAGCACTCTTTTAAACATCAAAACATTATGAATGGGTAATTGTGTCACAACATGCAGCAATTTAGCTTTTTGCTGGAAATTCGCTGGTTAGGACATGGTATAAACCTTTGCTTTTGATTCATAGGGATAATTACTCACCAGAACGAGACTACAATCAACACACTGTGAAGAAAAAACAATGAAGATATGAGTATTTGATGTGAAAATACTCGAGGTTTGAATAAGCTGCGGCAGTTATATGGTTCTTGCTGATATTTTGGAATGTACAGCTTCATGAATATTCTGTTTTGCACACTGATCTAGAAAAAAAACAATCTGCTATGATGTAAATATCAGAAATGTATAATGTACATATGCAGCCAGAATTCTTTTTCAAAAGGAAAATAAAAGTGGAACGAGAGCCACTGAGGTCTCAGACTCCTGTCTCTCTGTGTGTGTGTGTGCGTTTTTGTGACAAATGAGGACATAAATTTGTATAATGACAAAGGTATGACATAGGTATTACAAGGAGAAGGTGACTTTTCAGGACATTACCCCATGTCCCCACTTTTCAAAACGCTTATAAATCACACAGAATGGAGTGTTTTGAAAATCTGAAATAGCACAAAGTCTCCTGTAAGGGGTAGGTTTAGGGGTAGGGTTGGTGTAGGACAATAGCACATACAGTTTGTACAGTATAAAAACCATTACGCCTATGGGATGTCCCCACTTTTCACAAAAACAAACCTGTGTGTGTGTGTGTGTGTGTGTGGTAAAGGAGCTGTGTGCTGCTGTTATGTACTGGCAATGCTTTTGCTGACTCAGTGACCAAAAAGATAGAAACAAGAGCTTTGAAGGCTCAGAAGTGCAGTAAGAAAAGAAACCAGAACCTCTGAGAGTCTGGGGAAAAAAAGAGGCAAAACTTTAAAGGAATTAAATTTTGATTACGTTACAGTCTTTTATTTCTACGCTCCGACAAGAGACGCTTCTTTAGTGCCCTTTGCGATTATAAAAGAAGGATAATACAAATCCTACCCTCTTCTGACACTGTTATTCCAGAGCTAAACCTGAGGTTTTACATTTAAATCAGTTTCTGATATTGTCAAACCTACAGCAGGAGGGCTTCAGTGCTGGAGTCAAATATCCTCCACTAGGTGAACTTCTCATAGTGTGAATGATTGAGCATACATTTAAATTGCATTCTTTCTCTTAGAAGTGATTTTATTTATTGTTTTTATTATACTGTATAGGCCTATGTTTTGTTATATAGGTTTATTTTTTTATGTTTTCACATTAGATGCATAGACTTAATATAGAATCTGAAGGTGTCCTTTGCTTAAAAGTCCAATGATATTATCAGTGTGTGGGACCATCTCGTGTGATTAGGACGTTTTTCACTTATTTACACAGCCTCCGCATAAGTAAAATTATAATCGTATTAGACCTTGTGTACAAACTTTAAGGACAATAAAGTTAAATACTTTATAAAAATTTACATGTTAAGAATTAAATGGTGCTTTTGTCTAGAGTCTGCTGTTGTTGCGTATACACGTACATAGATGGCACGTCGTAGCAGCTCAAGTTGCCACTTTCCATAACCGTTGCGGAGCATAGTGAGCATCAATGGTCCCTGTTTTTTTTAGTTCATTGTGGGATTTTTCAGGGAACAAACTTGCCAGTTTCCTGCTGAACTAGGGAGCTGACTGAGACTTATTATTGTGCTTTACCAGTGGAGACAATGGGAGAATCAGTACCTGTACGGCCGAAGCAGCAGAAAAGGTCTGAAGCCAAAAGACAGAAAGACCAACAAAGACAAAAAACACTCGGTCGGGTCACCTACATGTGCGCGCAAAAGGGGGGGTGTCGCTGTGGGCAAACACCAGGCGCGGGGGGGGGAAGTGTGAAATCTTTGATACGGAGACACACATACTGGTGATGTAAGTAGGCTCCAAAACGTTTTTTTTGTTGGACAGGTAAGGAAATTAATTATTGCATAGTACAATCTCTAAAACTCACTATCAGCATAATTTAAATAAGCATTGATGGATGGCGTTGCTGCCTCTAACACCATTGCGGAATCAGTACTAAAAGTCATGAAGAACAGCGATGCTAATTCTAGTTAAACAACTACTAAATGAAATTTAAGGTAAGTGTCCCAAACAAAAAATATAAGCAAATAAAATAATTTCACTTTCTTTTATCCTAAACCCAGACATGTTTCCAAAAAGTATTTATACGGATCAAACTTTAGAAAACCTACAGTCCTAATTTTAGCCTTTGATTTGATCTGCTCAACCCCTCAGGTATGCAGGGCCTGTTTTCAGAGAAATACCACTTTGATACACCCTACCAGAGATCTGTTGCATGAAAGACATGCAAAGCTGTCCTCCAATTGCCTGTCCCTATGGGGGGTTTATGGCGTGTGATTCTGAGATGGACTGATCTCTGCTAGACTACAGGCGGAGTCATTCACTCCTATCAGAACCACTGCAGTTGGCCTGTTATCACAAGCTGAAAAAATCATTGTTGTGGCAGATAAAGCATGGACAATCAAGTTGGGTAATTTCCAGTTGGTGGCATTTACATTACGGCGTAATAACGTGATGAGCGTTAACATACTTAGCTGGTTTATCATATAGTTTCCTGAGCAAAAAAAAAAGTATAACTATATGTATATTTTTAACATTGTTTATGGCCAAAATGCAAATTTATCATCCATAATAATGCGCCCTCCAGTGAAAAAGTCCATCCCCTGTTGTCCTTTCACAAACACATTAGTTTAGAAGTTTTTTGGACTGTTTTGCTTGTAAACAGAGCTTGATCTGTATTTCTCCCTTGATTAAGATAAGATGACTTTTTCACTGGAGAAAGCAATGTTATGGATTTGTATTTTAGCCAGGAGTAACATTTTAAATGTAAAAAAAAAAAAAGCAGATATTCACTTCATGAGATATTTAATGATGGACCGGAGTTGTGTGGATTATAATGATGTTTGTATCGGCTGTTTGGACTCTCATTCTGACGGCACCCAATCACTGCAGAAGATCCATTGATGAGCAAGTGATTGAATGCTAAATTTGAGTACATTTTCAGCAAACTTTCATTTTTGGATGAACTATTCCTTTAGAAATGAAGAAGTATATTAATTATAAATATATCATACAGTTATGGACAAATCCTTTTGTTAATTTTCGTGCATTGTTTTACTGAACACATCAGTATGGCCGAGAAAAGATAACAGGTTGTAGTTACAGCACAGTCTGTAGGTTTGTTGGCCTACAAAGCCTTGGTTTACCCCTCAGGTTATCAAGACAGTGATGTCTAAAAATGCATCATCCCACTAATCAATACCTCCAAAATGATTCTGGCTGTGGAGGTGTCTAGTTTCTCTAGCCATCATTATTGGTAATAGTCTCATTAATAGAGTGTTGATTCATTTTCTGCTGAGTGGATATTAACCTTTTGCCAGTAAACATTCATTATGTTTGTGAGAGGTGTGTTCTATTAGAGTGTGATGCTAGAATACCAAATGACGCTTGAGAGGATATTGCATTACTGCCTCTAGAAACTTACAGAGACGCACAACTTCCCCTGTTAAAGACCTTCATTTTGCAGCACAGTTCAGCAATACAGCACAAATTGATTCAGTTGCTTTTGCCCCTGGAACATTTTGTATCAACTTATTTAAAAGTGCACATTCTGCAGAAAAGTGCAATTATATGTGACAAATTAAGCTACATAGGAATACAGTACTGTGGCTAGAAGCACACAAGGCCTAGACAAATTGAGACAAGCTGTTCATGCACAAGACACGGTTTCAAATCTGGCTTGTGACTTGTCATTCTTATCATCTGTCTACTTTACCATTAAAATAAAAAAGGCCTGAAATAAACAAAACACACACTCATGATGGGGTTTTATGGGGACTTAAACATTTTCCATTTCCATGATTTTTTTTAAATCTCCTAAACCTCAGCTGTTTTCTTAATGGGGACCAAAAAAATTCCCCATAAGATCACTAATTTCAGGTTTTAATATCCTTTTTGGGGATATTCACACAATGAACAATGTATACTTAAAAATCATTATTTTTATTATAATTATCACTATTTTGTGAAGCTGAATGTTAACACAAAACCTTTACTTTCATATAGAGGTTTATTTAAATAAATACATACATACATACAAACATACAACCTTCTTATAAAGAGACATCATGGAACTGCATGTGAGCAGTACACTACATAGAAACATCGACTAACATTCCCATTCATATCAGTTGCAGTTCTGTGACTGAACTGACGCACGACCCACAATCAAATCCAAAATCATAGCTACATTTAAACCTCACTGGATCATTTAAACATGGCCTTGAATATTATCAGGTACAAGATATCCTCATTAAATAACATATAAAATAAATTAAATTAAATTAAATGGGTTGTTGCTCCATTCCTGATCATTTTAATCTCTTTTGGATTGCTAATTTGCCCTCAATTTTTCACCAGGCTTTAATGGGTCTAAATTTGCATTGTGGTTGCTTCTACACCCATAAAAAGTAATTATCCATTGTTTTACTTCCTGCTATATTCGTTTGCAGTTTTTATCCAAATATGAAACACAAATGCATTTCATTCATAAATATGAGAATGTTTTAATTACTGGTGTTGAACATGAAAATATTGACCATAGCAACTAAAACTGTTACATTTATGCACTCTGGTTTCCAGACAAGCTCATACATCCTTTCATTTTACACATGGAAACATTATTAATTTAATAGCATATAGACACTGGAGGCAAGAAAGGTCTTTATGTGTGATTGCATGTTCTCCTCTTATTGCTTCGCCTTATGGACAAAGCTTTTCACAAATTCAAACAAATGAACAAAGTGACATCTTTATGTGTAATTTTAAGCATAGCCATTTTCCCTTGTGCAGTAGAGGCATCTGCATAATGCAGCTTTTTCCCAGGTCAGTCAGCCTGAGCTCTAAAGGAAACTAAACAAGTGTGGATAATGCGTTTTAAATGATTTTAGAAGCCTCAATTATTAAATAGCACCCAACTCTGTTGTTTTATGTGTAGCTTGAAACGAGGACTGATATCGGAAATGTTAAATACAGTTAACTTCCACTTTAAATTGCCCGAAGCATTGCTTTAATATACAACCAGTTGCTTTTTCTGCTCTTATGTTTACAGTCATGGTGTAATGTCCTTAAAGGTTTTTCCCAGGCCTCAGAAAATTGCATATATATTATTCATTTGTTTGTTTGTCTTGTTTATTTATAGTACTATATATATATATAAATCTCCGTCATTTGCTGGGATAAAATGGTTTGTATAACTTTTTACAGAGCGCTGTCTTTGTACTTGAGTGAATCGCCCGGCAACTTTTATGATTGCAGTTGTTGTTTTTGTTTGTTAAATATGAGTATTCAATAAATACTATTGAATAATTATATAAATTTAGTAGTATTCGTATTTGGAAACGGTGTGTATGTGTTCCGAACAAGGTGTTCATGATGGTGATTTTAGTTACATTGTTCTGGCATTAGAAGGCAACAAGAGACAAGAGTTTTTATGTGTCAGCATTAAAGACTTTTATATTGAAAAAGACTGAATGAAGTTATTTTTATTTTTAACACAGCTTGTAATACGCAACCAACAAACTGCACTGAGCAGTAGGGGTTGCACCGACTAATCGACTAGTGGACTTTAATGCTCTGCCATGACGCTTTTAGCTTGACATCGACTAGTCGCTGGTCGTATAGAGGGTGCAACAGGATAAGAAATATTTGAAGGACTTCCAAATTTACGCTCCGTTTCCAAACAGTTCAAATGACAAATAAATGCATCTGAAAGCGCTCCACAAGACATGTGAGGTTATATTACTGGATGCTCGAAATTGAACGGGAGAATGCACGTTTTAAACCGCTTATTGTACAGGTAGGTAAGTTAATTGCCGTTCTAATCTAATGTGCTGCTGCACTGTATCACACACACATTACAGACAGTAGCTCATACATCACGCACAGATCGTGCGCACAGAATAATTCAGTGCAGAAATGTATTGTCAACACTGTTCTGTGATTTCTCAATAAAATAGCTTTGAAACTGAAAAGTTCAAGCATACATTTCTTAATAACTAAATTCCATTGCTTCACTACTAGTAGAGAGATGCTGCCAGGTAGAATTAATTCAGACATGCAATCGCTCTCGCTAATGCATTCATATGAATGTAATCTTTACTGTGCTACTTTATCTGTATCTGATTTAGAATGAGCAGAAATCAGTGAGAAACATAACCACTCAAAGACAAACTGTTAAAAATGAGCTGTTATGGGAGCAATAGCCATGTGGGCAGCGCTGTGTCATATGCCATAGCTGTGCACAAGATGTTTGTCACGCCCGCAACTTATTTGTTCATTAATGACGTCATCAGCGACTAGTCGACTTCGACTCGACTTTCATCACATAAAAGTTATTCAACCCCTACTGAGCAGCGCTATCATCGGAAATCACCCTTAACAGATGAAATGATAGTATGACAAAGATATTGCTTTCCTCAGCGGACTTTCAAACTAATGTTTTATTTTGAATATGAGATTGAGCTGAAGAATGAATTCTGTATCAGATGCAGGTAATCACACTCGCTTAGACCATCTCTCTCACAGAATACTCTATTAGACATAATACACAGCTTTTAATACAGTAATACAATAAGCTTTCAATGAACGAGGCTTGGGCTCAGCTGTTAAACTGTCAAACTGAGATTGTATGAGATTTTATTAAGATTTTGTGTCATATAATCTTGTTTCTACAGTATATTGTGGTATGTAAAGTTTTGTTCTGTAAATTTATGTTATGTAAAGTTATGCTGTTATGTTCTTTAAAGTTATGTTTTTAATATAGTTTGCATAGCTTTGTAAATTAAAAGACCTGTTTATTACAGCCATAATGTAAAAAATCTGCATGAACCAAATTTTAAACTATGTGAACCAAAGTAGAGAAATCCACACATCACTGATTCTGTTCACATCTGTACAGTTTGAGAAGTGAACTCTCAGAAGAGTCTGATACAGGAGGGTCCAGTCATGGTAGAAATATCTTTATGCAAATATATTCCACCTCAGGAGCAGAGACTTTCTCACCCTGATTAAATAGGCAAGAAATCCACAGCAGCCATGATTCCTCCAAACACGGCAGAGGTCTTTGCCAATGGGCTGTGTATCTCTGTTGTATCTTGCCCTGGCAACACATAAATGATGCAAGACAAAGAGACGCCAGATCTGATTGGTATGTGTGCCTACACCCAAAGGAGGAATTTTAATAAGCTGTTGAATAGAGATTTACATGCTCTAGTATAACACAGTCTCTGTTTTCTTTCAGTTCATTTGAGATGTTAGATGAGTGGAAACTTTCATTCTTATGAATAAACCTAATCTGAAGGGTTCTCAATTTCGGTTCTAGCTATTAATTTCTTTCATTTTCTTTTCATATTTTGCAAAAACTGAACAGTATACTGCTTCATACTTCCTTTTTTATACTGCAGATCTTATCCCGAATGTCCTTGAGTCTCTAAAGACATTTAATAAGGTGGTATATTGATTTTGTCTGTGTGGAAGCATAAATACAGGTGCAATGATAAAAAAAAAAGCTCATGGACCTTAGCTACAGAGTTTGGTTACTTGTTGCCAGAGATTTATTCCAATATAACTAATTTAACAATTCTCTACTTTACATTCGAGCTGTAAGATCGTACCCTGTTACGGTAATGAACCTGTGCGGGATTATTTTCTAGCCAAGACTGACTGTTATTAGTCTGAGATATGTTGATGTATGCAACAAATAGATCTGTAGGGTTATGAGGATTTGCCATAGTAAAAATTGTTTTGAAAAACAGAAGACTGAAAAAGAGCATAAATGCACTGAATTGAGCAGAACCCAAACAATTAGACATGCCAAACTAACTCTAGCAAAGTACTAGCTAGCAACAACACGCTTCAACATTCTAAAAATAATATTTGGTGACATGCTATATCTACTGCAGTAACAAGGACGAAGAGACTTCCTAACTAAGGAATATACAATATCATCTTCATCCACATTAGCGTCTATAGCACGATTGCATCTTCACCACGATAATAATCTCTTCTAAATCCAATTGTTAATTACGATATTTACTTAAAGTATGGTTGGTCGGATGGTTGGTTAGATTGCCTGTCAATCATGCTTCCTGCGAAGGGTCACTAGCAACACTAGCAAGGGTTAGGACAGACACAACACAAAATAACCGCAAATGTGCAACATTTACACTGCTCACTCATTCCCATGCAAAAGATGCTGGGAACCAACAAAATGTTATTCAAACAGCTTAAAAAGTATGTTTTACATATTTGAATAGACTGCACACAATGAATATAAATCTAACTACAATTTCAAGGATTGTGTTGAATTAGCTCATTTGAATGAAGCCAGTAGCACAAATCTATTTTGTGTGGTTTGTTTGGGTTCTTGTGTCCAGTGGCCAAGTCCATTGTGATAGATTAATGCAAATCCAAAACAACAGCAGTGACAAACTTAGGAAACCTGTGAGAGGTTATTTCATTTTAACTATTCATCTGTCATTATTCAAGTGTGCTTTTTTGTGAGTTAGTCTTCTGGTCCTTGAGCTACGAAACATATTATCTCAGTTAGATTGTCATAATTTGATCTTTCCTTTTAGTATTTGTGGATGTTTTTTTTTTTCAGAGCAACACATTACTGTTTTTTTCCTAATTACTATAATGTTTCAGATTCACACCCGCCTCAGGGTGGGAGTTTGCAGCTGCTGTCAGGATGTGTCTAAGTCTGTTTGTTTTGAACAAACAGATGTCTCTCAAAAGGAATATGAAATGCATTCACTTGGAAAAAAAAGGGGAGTCTAGCAAAATAATTGTTGTTTCGAGACCACTATGTTATATTCATGAATTCAGAGAATTCCTACATCACATATGGATGGTCTGGAACAGTGCTTATCACTTAATTGCAAGTAAAACAGTCAGCAGAGGAAATCACTAGAGATTGTGGGTTTGACATACAGAAACAAAAATCCCTAAAATCCATCAGAATGAATTCTATTGAAAACAAGAGTTGCAGGCATCAAAATGTGTGCTCAGATTCTGAAGTTTCAAAAATCCTTGAGCAAACCTTAGGGGTGCATAAAAGTTTTATGACCACATAGTAACAGAAAAATAGCAATAATAACACTCACTCTTGCTCTCTCTCTCTCTCTCTCTCTCTCTCTCTTCCTCCTTCTCTCTCTCTCTCTCTTTGTGTGTGATTTTTCCAGAGACTCATAGTAAGATCATTAATCACTGGGCTGAGGTTGAGCAGAACGCAGAATGTGTTCAGTAAGGTTGTGTTCTGTCCCCAATTATAATGTAAATACACTGCTTGCAGTAATAAAGTCATTGATCAGATTTTAGAGGGAAAAAACACTAATGCTGAGCAAAATTTGGACTTTAAAGGAATAGTTCACCCAAAAATAACATTACATCCCTTGCTCACCAGTGGATCCTCTGCAGTGAATGGGTGCCGTCAGAAAAAGTCCAAACAGCTGATAAAAACATCACATTAATCCATTGTTTCCAATGTAATCCAATGGTCGGGCTCTCATTCTGACGGCACCCATTCACTGCAGAGGATCTATTGGTAATTTAATGCAAAATTTTTCCAAATCTGTTTTCATGAAGAAACTCATCTAGATTGTGGATGGCCTGAAGTTAAGCAAACTTTTATTTTCTGGGTGAACTTTTCCTATAAAAATGTTTGTGTGAATTTGAAATTAATTGAGTACTGCAGAATGTTTAATTGAAATGTGAATGCAATCACAGGAAGAGGAATTATTTAAACTGCAAAGAAACATACATTTCTCTCAACTAAACATGTTCAATACTGTTAAAATACTACAGTCATTTAAGCCATCTGTATGTATTCTTTTATTAAATATAATGAGTTATCTGGCAATGAAGCTGACCACATGTTCAGAGCTACTATAGTGTCTATACTGTGCTAAAGTTGTAGCCTCCTTCTCAAGTTCTGCAGACTGAATTTAATTGTTTCAATTTCTACTGACAAACATTGAGCTATGTAACGAATCAGCTCATGGGAAATATGAATAATTAACCATAACTAGTTATAATTAATTATGAATATTTTAGATCCGCTGTAGATATTTAGCTGACCTCTCAGGGTCAACTGTCTTGTCAATTCTAAGAACGTTAATTTCCTGGTTAAAGGAAATAACTTTCTTTCTGTACAATTCTACAAAAGCTTGTAGAATAAATCTGCATTATTAAGTGACTCCAGTTTTGAGCAAACAATGAACAACGTCAAGTTTGATACAAGTAAGACTTTATTAACTATTTAAACACTTAAACTAGTCTAACATACTACATAAACACATAAACTGGTCTAACATCCTACATACACACATAAGCTGGTCTAACATACACATACACACACACATACAGTTGGTATAGGAAAGGGTTAAAGTTTAACTCAATACAGAAAGAGACATAAGGAATGGAATTTATGAAACCATTTGCATATTCAGCAGATCTACACCTTTAGGGATACGTCAGATTCTTAGTTCAAACACACCTTTGTAAAAAGGTGTCACTGATACTTCATGCTCAATAATAAGACTAAGTTTGATACTTGCGAGTCTCGTATGTCTGAAGAGATTCCTGATGCAATCTTAAGGGCCCAAGATCTTGCTGAAGTTGGTTGATTGAGAAAGAACCAGTTTGCGTCAGAGTAACTTGAAGAATGGAAAGGACAAGGCCGAAGAAAAGCCTGGCACAATGCTTTGGTATCCTGAAGCGTTTTCTCACATCTTCATCTGCATCTGACCGAACCACCGACTGGGGCGGGTCACATGAAGTGTGGCCTTTAAAGCCTGCAGAGATTCACGCCTCTCAAGATGGGCTTGTACAATGAGGAAGTCCGGAATCTCAAGTTGGAGTTCTGCGTTTTTATGGCCCTTTATTTCTAAGCATGGTATTTCGCATATGCAATTCGCTTGGGTGTTGTACTAATTTATTAGTTGTAAGGAATTAATCGTTATTAATTTATTCCGGTTTATTTCTAGCTCAGTTTTTAAAAGAACTCGATCTGAGAATTCGAGGTCCACTTGATCAAAACTGACTTTGACTTTCAATATTTTATACTTTTATCAGCTACTCGGCCAGCGAGAAGTTGATGTCAGTGTATATTACCAATTGAATAAGTAAATTTTGTATTCTCCCTGGCCACGGGTGAAATACAGTTATGATGATTTGTCAGCTCTTGAAAGAGAGGTAATTATTATGAGTAAGCTACGAGCTAGGCAGCAAGGATCTTTTGGCAAATGTTTTAACCTTGAAATTATATGACACTAGACAATTGATTATTTATAAATGAAACATGAAATTGATTGGCTATTCTAGATCACATAAACTTAAGCTAAAACACCCAAACATACAGTTCAGAGGAAGGAAAATCTGTTAACGGAGTTCTGAGTTTCATAGTTCTACCTCGTTTTCACGAGGGATGGGAATTCACCTTAAGAATTCACAGAGCAACGAATCTAAATTCACCCGTTCAGCAGATCATAGAAATGTTGTTTACTTGCGTTCCGCTGGTTGACAGCTGAGGTGACTCCGTGGCTGCTGTGGGCTTCCTGGAGGTCTTTGAGGGAACCCCCGTCACTGACGGGTCGGTGACGTCAGGATGACGTCGTTTGGGAAACCCTCGTCGGTTTGTGATGACGCAGAGGCTTGAGCAGTTCTGCTGAAAGTTAGTTTGCAAGACTTTAAGTTCTTTGTAGATTTCAATGAAGTATCACTGAAGTGTTGAGTTTTAGTTTGCTGGTCGCTTTTGATGGTAAATGTGAGCACGCGTGCAGGTGCTCTAACACAGCGACCAGCGAGAGCAGGAGAAGTTGCAAGCCAGCTAGCTAACCAAAAACTCTTGGATTCTGTTCTGCATTCGGGTTTTGCTCTGTGGCATAAGTCCGTCCCCTGACGTTGGCTTCCAATCGACTTCTTGCGGGGCGGAGTGTGCATACATTAACCAGAGACTCTCATTTATATGAGGCCACCTATAATAATATATTGATACGTCTATAAAGTCTCTTAAATGCAAATATTGTACATACTATTAAAGTCTACTTCATTTCAACCTTCTGCATTTCTGGTTTTCTTTCGTTCAAGATTAAACTTCACATATTACACAGTTTTAATATCCTTATCTCCTAAAAAGGGGTGATTAAACACTGGTTAAAGTTGCACCGTTTACATGAAACACGTCAAGCATATATATACAACATACAACCTACTATTTGTGATTCTATGCTCTGATCATTTTATACTTTCAATGATTAGCAACGATTGTCAAACGAAATCTTGTCTCTTTCCTTGGAATGCGGGGGAAATGGGGCGAGTCCTTCGGTCACTCTCAGGTCAGCTCTGGGCATCTGCTGGAGAATCTCCTGTGGGACAGGGAGCTATAAAATTGTCTCTTTTGTTGATCGGAGTTTAGCAATTTATGCGTCCACTGGTCATGAGGGTATTTCTATCTGCTCTTTGCAAGCCCGTAAAACAATTTTAAGCACCGTTAAAGTACTGTCCTTTTTAGCTTATCTTGAGATATAGCCAAACAGTCCAGGAAATGCTTCACCTTACTTGATCCTGCATGAGTTTTACGACTGCAGATGGCTGGGGAGACGAACCTCAAAAACCCTCCATGGAATGTGCGGGTTTGATGTGTGTGTCTCCATCATGTAGGTGGGTCTGTTGTGAGACATAGATCCTACAGTGTTGATGCACAAATTAGTAAAGATTCTTAGAAAATCAATATGTTGCATAGGTATCAGCATGTAATATGCACTCTCATTTAGATCATCAAAATATGAATTCATAGATATCAAACATGGTATAGGTGAGGTTATATTAATTAGTGGTCTATGATAACATGAATAAATCAGCATACACTACAACAGACAATATAAAAGACAGTAATGGTATACACAATGACAAAAGGATATGGGTATTCAATCAAAGACAGGTTTTCCTATGAATTAATTAGAGAACAGATCCCCATTTCTCTGGCATTATGTTCTTCTCTGAGGAAAATGATGGAGTTTCTCTGCCCGCATTCCTTTAGGCGATAAAACCAGTGATATCAGCATTGGTTTCCATGGAACCAGAGGCCTGTTCTGCCATCCTGAGGTGTTACGCATTTCGGGGGAAGGGTCCATAGACCCTCGTAATTGGCCCTTTGTTTAGGTGAGGGGGCGTTAGATCTTGATTTGTTAAATATAATGAAAAATGTTGTGTCTGATTGGTCCAAATGCTACAGCTATTTCAGTTTGACTGAGTCTTTGATCAAACTAAAAACAACTGCAGTTTTTATTGCACTTAGAAATGGCTTCTGTTTGCCATCGGACCAAGAATAAATAAGAGAAAACGTCTCTAGGTTACATATGTAAACATGGTTCCTATAGTGAACGGACCTGGCCGTCGAGATCGCTTTGGAACGCCCTTGTGTGACCGATTTCTGCAGCACGTGTCAAATCAGTCAAGACAGCGAGACTCACTAGTGGGGTGACGTCAAGCACAGAAAGATAAAATCGCATTCAGCATCGCGCAAACCACTTCGTTGAAGTAGCACCTGCGGATGCAGATAGTATGGCACGATACGCAGCATCTCGTTCCCATCGGGGAACCATGGTTACATGCGTATCCTAGAGACGTTCCCCTTCAGGAACTTTAGCTGCGTCGAGATTCACTTTTGGAACGAGAATACCCACTGCGCCATACTACCAAGCCCCTGTCTGTGTGTGTATCTTATGAGCACATGACGAAGAGAGAACTTGGGAACCTGGGTTAGATGCCAGGTGTAGGTTGTAAAAGTGGACAAAAGTGTGCGGAGAAGACCAGCCTGCCGCAGCATAAATGTCCTGCAAGGCCACACCCAAGTTGAAAGCCTTGGTGGCCGCCATACTCCTGGTCGAGTGCGCTTTGACCCCCATGGGTGACTGGAGGCCAGAGGACTCGTTGGCTAGTGTGATGGTCTCGACCACCCACCTACTCATAGTCTCTTTGGTCGCCAGAGATCCCTTCCTTGGCAGACCAAAACAAACAAACAAAAGCTGATCTGCCTTATGCCACGGGGCAGCTCTGTGTGTGTAAGCGTCCAGTGCTCTAACTGAACAGAGCAGATTAAGCCTTTCTTGCCCTACTTCCTGGAACGGAGGAGGACAGAATGCCTTAAGTACTATGGGCCCTGGTGAAGTGGGCACCTTAGGGACATACCCTGCCCTCGGGTAAAGGAATGCCCTAACCATGACTGGAGCGAACTCCAGGCATGAAACAGGGAGTGCCTGAAGATCCCCGATCCTTTTCGGTGAGGAAATAGCAAGGAGAAAGATAGTCTTGAGCGTGAGCAACTTGACCGACACCTCTTCTAAGGGTTCAAAGGGGGCATTGCATAAGCCCTCCGCACCTTAGTGCGCTGTACTGGCCTACGCCTCAGGGTGCCACGGAGGAAACGAGTGATAAGTGGGTGTCTTCCCAATGATTTACCACCCAGAAGGGCGTGGTAAGCAGCTAAGGCCGCCACGTATACCTTCAGGGTGGAGTGGGTCAACCCAGCAGAAAGACGGGTCTGCAGGAACTCCAGCACTGTACCAACTGGGCAGTTGACTGGGTCCTGCAGTCACTGTCCGCACCATGAAGCGAAAAGTTTCCACTTCAAGGCGTACATTTTCCTCGTGGAGGGAGCTCTGGATTGGAGTATGGTCTCAACAACCTCAGTTTAGAGACCAGATGCTAGGAGCTGTGCCCCCCTCAGGGGCCATGCCCACAGCTTCCATTCCTCCAGGCGGGGGTGAAGAATGGCACCCCCCGCCTGAGAGAGGAGGTCCCTCCTGATCGGAATCTCCAGCGGAGAGCCGTCGAGGAGGACACCACGTCCCGAGACCATACTCTGGCCGGGCCAGAACGGGGCTACACAACAGAACCAGAGTGGACAGTGTGTCTTTTCCTGTGACGCAAATAGATCCACTTCTGCCTGGCCAAATTCCCTCCAAATGAGCTCCACCCCCTCGGGGTGGAGACTCCATCCCCCGGGCCTCAGCCCCTCTCTCGACAGGATATATGCCCCCTGATTTAGATACCCAGGGATTTAAACTGCTCTTAGAGAGAGGAGCTTCCCCTGAGCCCACAGAAGGATCTGGCGCACCAGCTTGTACAAGGGGCGCGAACACAGACCCCCCTCCCATTGATGTAGGAGACCACCGATTTGTTGTCTGTGCGGACAAGCACATGATTTCTCCTTAGGTCTGGAAGGAAGTGTGTCAAAGCTCGAAACACGGCCAGCATTTCCAGGCAGTTGATGTGCCAAAAGAGATGATAGCCTTCCCACAGACCCTGGGCAGAGCGGCCACTCATGACCGCTCCCCAGCCCGTGAGAGAGGCATCCGTCGTTAGCGTTACGCGACGACAAGGATCCCCTAACGTCGGGCCTTGAACCAGGAGCCAACGTTTCTTCCACATGTCTAAGGCACGTAAGCATCACCGAGTGACCTTGATCATGCGAAGCGAAGCGGATTCCCCCTCAGGGAAAAACCCTTTGGTTCTGAGCCACCACTGCAAAGGTCTCAAGTACAGCAGGCCAAAAGGTATCACATTGGATGCCGCTGCCATCAAACCCAACAGCCTCTGAAACTATTTGACAGTGAGTGACTGGCCTTCTCAGTCGTGAGGATTGACTCGATTCGAGCAGGAGACAAACGTGCCTGCATCGTTGTAGAATCCCACACCACGCCTAATAAGTGGTTCTCTGTAGTGGAGAAAAAACACTCTTCTTGGCGTTTAGTCTTAACCCCAGCTCTCCCATATGGGCGAGGACTAACACCCAAACATACCTGATGCCTGAGCCGCCATCTGCTCCGATTGAGCTAAAATCAACCAATCGTTGATATAATTTAGTATGCGGATGCCCTGGAGTCGCAGTGGAGCCAGAGCAGCATCCACACACTTCGTGAAAGTGCGGGGTGAGAGTGACAGGTCGAAGGGAAGAACTTGATATTGGTATGCTTCACCCCCGAAAAAGCAAACCTCAGGAACTTCCAGTGTTGAGGGAGGATGGAAATATGGAAATAAGCGTCTCTGAGATCTATCGTAACAACCAGTCCTCGGACTGGATCTGAGATACTATCTGCTTGATAGTGAGCATCTTGAACCGAAGCCGTTTGATAGCGCGGTTCAGAAGACGGAGATCTAAGATCGAATGCAACCCCCATCCTATTTCGGAACGATGAAGTAACGGCTGTAAAACCCGGACGCTCTCGAGAGAAGAGGAACACGTTCTATGGCCCCCTTCCTCAAGAGAGTATCTACTTCTTGTTCCATTACCAGAGCCTGCTCGGGGCCCACTAGTGTGGGGATGACCCTGTTGAAACGAGGTGGACGAGAACCGAACTGTATTCTGTATCCTTTCTCTACAATCTGCAGGACCCAATTTGAGATATTTGGTAGAAGTTTCCACGCTACCAGAAAATCTACTAAGGGAACCAGCCTCTCACTGAGCCCTGAAGCACCGAGGTGGCAGGGGTATCAATGAGCCTCCATGACGGCACTGAAGGAACAACCGACCTGACTGCTGTAGCACCCTCACTTGAGGGGGCGAGCTCTCCCGTGCTGTACCGTTGCCGGGTGGCAGCTGGGAATTTTGCTCGTTGGAGCTCACTGATCCCTGAAGCACCGAGGTGGCAGGGGTATCAATGAACCTCCGTGAGGGCACTGAGGGAACAACCGACCTGACTGCTGTAGCACCCTCACTTGAGGGTGCGAGCTCTCCCGTGCCGTACCATTGTCGGGCAGCAGCTGGGATTTTCGCTCGTCGAGCTCACTGAGCCCTGAAGCACCAAGGGTGGCAGGGGTATCAATAACCCTCCATGAGGGCACTGAGGAGGATTGGGCACCGTATACTGAGGTTTTATCCTTTCCTCCCCAGGTGGGCTGCACTCAGGGACCTGACAATGGTAGGACTGTTTAGCTGAGGTCCTCTTAGACAAAATAACAGTCCGCAGATCCGTTTTCGGTCTAGAAGACCCCGACCCCCGATCTTTCTGTGGAGGGGTGCGGGTTGCAACGCTCTGTTTTTGAGACTGGCGATATGAGGAGCTTGATGGCTTGGGCTGCTCCCGCTCAGCAGCCCCACTCCTGAGTAGGTCAGCTTGGTATGCTTGTAACACTGCCATGGTGTGCAAACATGCACCAGCCTGACCTACCGCCGTATAAGCTTTCCCAACCAGACTCGATGTAAGACTAACGGGTCTGGTGGGAAGCTTCGGGCCCTTCAGGGATGATGCTGAGGAAGGGGAGAGATAGCTCGAAAGCGTCTTCTCCACCACTGGCATCGCCCCATATCCCTTATCATTCAGCCCCACAATGTTCTTTTGAATAATTCGAGACTGCGGGGCTGTAATACGGGATGAGTACGGTTTCTCCCACGATCTTGACACTTCAGCATGGAGATCGGGGAAAACGGAATGCCCCCGTCATGAAGGCTGTGATCTGATTTCAGAAAACGCTCGTCTAATTATTTTTTAGGATGAGCGTCCTGTTTCTAGGTTGGCCAAATTATATTTTATTTTGGCGAATGCACGAAGCACACCCTATAATCACGAATCACACCTCATACGCTAGGG
This sequence comes from Sinocyclocheilus anophthalmus, assembly GCA_018155175.1. NCBI lineage: Eukaryota > Metazoa > Chordata > Actinopteri > Cypriniformes > Cyprinidae > Sinocyclocheilus > Sinocyclocheilus anophthalmus. Next base: position 96,201 of record JADLZN010006913.1, on the reverse strand, counting down.
ATTGTGGTGGCGAGTCCACAGTCTCCTCTGTCTCGACACTCATCACATCCACCTCCTCAGAGGAAGATAGATGAAGCGTCTGGCTCTCTCTCCTTTTTTTCTTTTTTTTCTCGGGGGGGAGAAACCGCAGCGCGGGCTTCCGATCCCTGAGAGGGAGCCGTTGATCTAGCGGGTGAGGACCGAGATAAGGATGAGCCCGTCTCGGATCCCTCCGCTAATCCACCCGCGATCCCCATGACAACAGTCTGCGCTGTACCTCGGCAACAGCGGGATCGCTAGCCTGGCCGCTCTCATCAAACACGGCCAGGTGAGAGCGGAGCATACGCAGCGAAAGTAACTCGCAGTGATGACAATCAGCTGCTCGAAAGCTGACCGTGCATGCTCCGCTCCCAAACAAACGACACACAAATCGTGTGTATCCCCCACCGCCAGATATCGTGGGCAGGGAGGAACACAGCGTTTGTAATGCCGTTCGCTCGCCATAGATTTTCTCATTGTTTTATATATATGAGTGTTTGTGCGGACAGACAACAGTAAATAGACAGACACATACACAGAGCGCTACTGAAGAGCAGAAGCTGGTTTGCGCTCTGCTGGATGCGCTTTTATACTTTCTGGTGCTTACGTCACCCAGCTCGTGACGTCTCGCTGCTCCATTGGACTGATTTTACACGTGCTTCAGAACGCGGTCACACAAGAGCGTTCCCAAAGCGAATCTCGGTGCATCTCGAGTTCCTGAAGGGGAACAACCTTTGTCAAGATCTTGAGAAAATAACTTTTGTAGTTAAAAATATTAATAATAATAACACATGGCCTCTTGGGGCTTCTGTAGGTGTATTTTCGAACATTGGTCGTTAACATCATCTAATATTTCTGGAAATGAATGCAATTTGAACACTTTTTAAAAACTACACTTACAGCAGCTTTATGAATTTTACATTAAAATTCCATTTTATTTCTACTTTTCATTCAAATGCACAACCCTTGCTCAGAGGCTATAAAGACCCTGTTGTGTGTTTAAACAATATTTGCTGTTTCAATGAAATGTGCAGAGCCAGTAGAAGAGAGGGGTTGTCTTGCACATTAAAGGCTTTTGAGTTTAGTTTTCACTTCAATGGTTACAGTGGTAATTACACAATAAAACATACACAGTCCAGTGCACTAGGTAAAAATAATCATACATTTATATAAAACTGCACATTAATCAACGACAGCAGTGAAAGTAGCATTGCAGTATGGATAGATTTTTACAGTTTGCTTGCGAAATCATGTCGCACCTGGGCTGTTAAAATGGACAACGACTGTGTAGAGTGTCTATTAAGAGCTATAGTCTGTGGTCCACACATTGATTTCAGACCACAAGTTTCTGTGTATTTCCTGAAATGTCAATTCACTCCTTATACTGCTAGGAACAAAATGTCATATGGAGCCAAACTTGCCTGCAATTATTCCAACAATATTGGATTTAACCCTCAAATCTACAAGTGTGACTGTCAGCATCAGATCTTGGTTGTTTGGTACAAGTGAGGAAGCTTGTGGTAGGTGAAACTCTTGAAAACCTGCAAAGAAGAAATCAATCGAAATGGCCCAACATTGTTCATGACTTCATGTTATCTGATGCTTTTTTTATTTTTATACTACAACTAACTAGATAAGTGTTTGACAGACTTTGATGATGGCTTGACAAAACCTCATCTTAAAATCATTTTAAAATCATCTTAAAATCATTTTAAAAGCTACGGATGGATGACAGACAGACAGACAGAGCGACCAGACAGACAGACGACAGACAGACAGACAGACAGATAGATAGATAGATAGTAGATAGATAGATAGATAGATAGATAGATAGATAGATAGATAGATAGATAGATCCACTATACAGTAGGTGAGGCTAGCTGGGCTTTTTCAAGAGTCTTTATTAAAAGCAGTCTGATACAGCCCAGTTTCCAGTCATTTCATTACTGAATAAACATCATTACATGAGATGTCAGAACGGATCAATATGCCGAGAGGCTGAAGAGCTCCAGCCCCCACCCCATCTCCTCCAAACCTCAGTACCTCCCTCACACGCTCATCCACACGTATTAGACAGATGAGGTCAAGATTTGTTCATATCAGCACCTCCCTCCCTCAGGCTAAACTAGAGTAGGTGGATGGGAAGAGGGGATGTGTCTGCTCTGAAAGGCAGACCCTACCAAAAAGGCATCATTAAATTCCTTCTTACTGGTTTCTGTGCATTATTCATATCGGGCCGCTGAAATATAAATGGAGCTGTGTTGCTGAAGCTCTCAAAGACTGGAGCCCCATAAACTCTTCTGCAGTGAGTCCGTTGTGTTTGGTCAGATTTTTCTAAAGAGCCTAGAGTACGAATACTCGTGGAGGGTTGTGTTGGAAGTTCTTGTTGGTCCAGAAGTCATCAATTTTGAATAGAGACCAAAGACAGCTGCAAGGAAAGCTTCATTGGCTAGTCACTCATTTAGTCACTCATTTCAAAATATGGATCATAAAAACACTCCGCAACATTAGAGCTGCATATAAGTCAAAGTGGGTGAAGGAGACTCAGAACTGGAAGAATATTGAGCAGAGACGGCTGGATATGTTGACAGGTGGAGACAGGCTTTCCCGTTGGAATGAAATGATTGAATCATGCACGTATGAACTTATCTCTTCATACTGCACTGAGTAACTGAAAGCTTTTTCACTCCCATCAATTGATATGTTAAATATAGACCTTTTTTCTAATTTCTCAGTTATGTTTATGCATCACATTCTCTTGAGTGTCTTGGACAAAACAGAACATAGCAAAAATAAAGTGGTATGTATCAAGGAAATATTTAGGATTTATCTGTTTTATATATATATAGAGAGAGAGAGAGAGCGAAAGAGAGAGTCGATGGCGAGAGGGGGTGGTGTTGGTATGTTTTGTTGTTTTTCCTTGCAATAACAAAAATTGTTATTTGTTAAATGTACGGTTATTCCAAAAACTGATCACAAATATGAATAAATATATCCATATATTCATTCAAATGCATGCATGATTAAGGTATGGTTTCAAAATATTTCACTAAATAAACAAAATATTTTAAATGACATTTTAAATTCATTAAAATGTATATTATCTGTCAGGACACAGTAGTAATACGTGTGTGATAAAAAAAAAGTCTGATTCAAATGAATGAATTAACTAATGAACAGAAGGATACACTTATGAAGTATGGTATAAATGAAATCAAGACAGCAGTCAGGAATGATGGTTTACTGCAAAAATAAAATTTATAATATATATATATACAGTGTGTACGGAGAGTATTCAGACCCCCTTATATTTTTCTCTCTTTTTTATATTTCAGCCATTTGCTAAAATCCTTTAAGTTATTTTTTTTCCTCATTAATGTACACACATTACCCCATATTGACAGAAAAACACAGATTTTTTGACATTTTTGCAGATTTATTAAAAACTGAAATATCACATGGTCCTAGTATTCAGACCCTTTGCTCAGTATATAGTAGAAACACCCTTTTGATCTAATACAGCCATGATTCTTTTTGGGAAAGATGCAACAAGTTTTTCACATTTGGATTTGGGGATCCTCTGCCATTCCTTTTTGCAGATCCTCTCCAGTTCTGTCAGTTTGGATTGTAAACGTTGGTGGACAGCAATTTTTATGTCTCTCCAGAGATGCTCAGTTGGGTTTAAGTTAGGGCTCTGGCTGGGCCATTCAAGAAAAGTCACAGAGTTTTTGTGAAGCCACTCCTTCGTTATTTTTGCTGTGTGCTTAGGGTAATTGTCTTGTTTGAAGGTAAACCTTCGGCCCAGTCTGATGTCCTGAGCACTCTGGAGAAGGTTTTCGTCCAGGATATCCTTGTACTTGGCCGCATTCATTTTTCCCTCGTTTGCAACCAGTCGTCCTGTCCATGCAGCTGAGAAACACCCCCACAGCATGATGTTGCCACCACCATGCTTCACTGTTGGGACTGTATTGACAGGTGATGAGCAGTGCCTGGTTTCCACACATACCGCTTAGAATTAAGGCAAAAAGTTCTATCTTGGTCTCATCAGACATGAGAATCTTATTTCTCACCATCTTGGCGTCCTCCATGCGGGCTTTCATGTGTCATGCACTGAGGAGAGGCTTCCGTCGGGACACTCTGCCATAAAGCCCAGACTGGTGCAGGGCTGCAGTGATGGTTGACTTTCTAAAACTTTCTCCCATCTCCCGACTGCATATCTGGAGCTCAGCCACAGTGATCTTTGTGTTCTTCTTTACGGCCTCTCTCACCAAGGCTCTTCTCCCCCGATTGCTCAGTTTGGCCGGACGGCCAGCTCCTAGGAAGGGTTCTGGTCGTCCCAAAACGTCTTCCATTTATGGATTATGGAGGTCACTGTGCTCTTAGGAACCTTAAGTTGCAGCAGAAATTTTTTTGTAACCTTGGCCAGATCGGTGCCTTGCCACAATTCTGTCTCTGAAATCTTCAGGCAGTTCCTTTGACCTCATAAATCTCATTTGCTCTGACATGCACTGTGAGCTGTAACATCTTATATAGACAGGTGTGTGGCTTTCCTGATCAAGTTCAATCAGTATAATCAAACACAGCTGACTCAAATGAAGGTGTAGAACCATCTCTAGGATTATCAGAAGAAATGGACAGCACCTGAGTTAAATATATGAGTGTCACAGCTAAGGGTCTGAATACTTAGGACCATGTGATATTTCAGTTTTTCTTTTTTTATAAATCTGCAAAAATTTCAACAATTCTGTGTTTTTCTGTCATTTTGGGGTGCTGTGTGTACATTAATGAGTTAAAAAAATTTACTTAAATGATTTTAGAAAATGGCTGAAATATAAAAAAGAGTGAAAAATTTAATGGGGTCTGAATACTTTCCGTACCACTGTATAGATGAATATATATAATTTATTATTATTATTATTATTTTATTATTTTATATTGTTGTTTTTGTTGTATTTTATATTTAAGGAAAAATAGCTTGCCACAGAATATTGGTAACCACTAGAAATTAATTGTGTATTGTATGCAACAATTCCCATCATGATAATCCATCATTACCTGTCAATGCAACAACGCCCACATTTTATCTTGTGACCTGCCTTGTGATCAAAATCCAAGTGAACTTGAAATGGTTTGAAATGATGATCTGTGATTGAGGTGGTTTTTAGTGAGCACTCAGCTCAGTTAAACTGAAGCTGCACCTCCGTGCTTGCAGCCTTCACAACACATGCGCTGTTTACTGAGAATCTGATGACTAATGATCTGAGAAAAGGGTACTATTAATATTAATAGCCAAACTACAGCTGGTGGGAACAAATAAAAGCAAATATACTTCACTGTATTATTATTAGTGTTATAGGTAGGGAAATGCCATGGATGCACCCATCTGAGGCCAAAAAATGTGTATGTGCATGTGTATTTCACTTTCCCATTTCTCACATAAAAAAAAAATCATTACACAGTCCACTACCAGCATTTTCAATATTTCATCTTTGATGTATCTGTGTAATAGCAGAGTCCATTAATGCATTTAAACTTGTGCTTATTACGATCTTAGTTGCCCGTTAAACAGCTCTGTCTTCTATTTATTCAAATAAAAGCATCTCTCAAACCTTCATATTTGAAGTACAAAACCAGGAATATAACTTTTAAACAGCATGTTGTCATTTTCTCAAAAGGCATAACGTGAAACGCTGACTGCTAAATGCAAATGGATGTGAGTCTAATCAGAGCAATACAGCTTCTGCAGCACTCACGCATGGATGACATATCAGCATGCTCTGAAGACAACACTGAATGCTTCTTCAGATGCAACCAGGGATTTTGTAGCATTTTTTTATGTCTGTTTTATTTAATGAGGCAATTCTGTATCATCATATAATATGTATTAAAATCTGAATAAAATTAATGCCATTAATGTGCCCCTATTATGGTATTTTAACTATCCAAGGTAAAAAAATAAATACAATTTCTCATAATACACATTGCAGCATCACCTCTTTTCTCACATTTTCTGAAATGGTTCATTTAAGCATTCATTTTCTCTAAAGCCCTCCTTTCCAAGAGCCTACTCTGCTCTGATTGGTCAAATGCCCAGTCTGCTGTGATTGGTCTACTCCTTACAGCTCATGTAGGAAACGAAATACCCATTAACATGGGGTAACATACTGTATTGTCTAACATCACCTGACCAAACTGGAAAACAGGTCTCATCTTATCCTCTTGTCAGAGAAAGTGTTAACAGCACTATGAACTAACAGCAATATCTATGGGCTCTTAAAGGGGTCATATGATGCAATTTAAATGTTTCCTTTCTCTTTGAAGTGTTACAAGCTCTTGGTGCATAAAGAAGATCTGTAAAGTTGCAAAAACTAAAGTCTCAAATCCAAAGAGATATTCTTTATAAAAGTTAAGACTCGACCACGTCTTCCTAAAACGCCTCGTTTAAACACATCCCACATGTCTACGTCACAATGTGAGAAGATTTGCATAACGCCGCCAAATGTTCACGCAAAGAAAGAAGGTGTAACTTTTATTCTCGCTGTAGTATTGTTGCTGCCGCCATGTCGTGAAGTCATGTGTGTGTTTGTGTTCTGTGTGTTTCGTTGTGAAAGCGAAACTACTTTGTTTGGCCTTCCAAAAGAGGACGATATCACTTCCTCTTGTCTAGAGCTGATCCATGCTGGTTGCTGATGAAATACATCAACTTCATGCTGTGGATCGCCGGATCGGCTTTCACCGTGGACGAAGCGTAGTCCAGCCCGGGGTCATCACATGTGGTTGCCGCAAGCCCGCTGGCCGCTCTACGTTCGAATTCCGCCCCCTGTGCCCTTCATCTCACATCTAGCCTGCCATGTGAAACTACTTTGTTTGGCCTTCCAAAAGAGGACACGACTAGAAATCAGTGGTTAAGTTGTATTTACAACACTGTTCCAGAACAGTTCAACCCAAATATCCAGATGTGTGCAGCACATTTTATGGAGGACTGTTTCCTGATCCTGGGAGAGTAGACTCTCCTAATAAAAAAATCACATAAGATTACACATTTCACTGTTCAAACGTGCCATCCGCTCCTAGTGTTTCACTTGCCACCGCAAACCAAGCCGCTTCTCTTTTTATGTGATTTTTTTGTAATCTTTTAAAGTTGTGTTGTATAAAGCAGGATTATGCGACACTGCTAAAATGAGCGATTCCTCCATTTCTGTACCGAGAGGTCACTTTGTGAGGTTTTGATCTTCTATTGGTCTCACGCATTCACGTGATGCGAATTTGCAGGTCAGAGTTCACCATACTTGAACTTTGCTACGCAGCGAAATATCTTCGCACGGGCTTGCGTTTTTCCGGTCTGACACATTCGCATGCGTATGAATGGAAGTCAATGGATCGAAAAGTCTAGTGTGACCGCGGTATGGTAGGGGCGTAACATTTCCATCACATGCTTGAGGTATTCGGTCAATCACAACGCACTGGATAACTGGCCAATCACAGCACACCTCGTTTTTCAGACCGATGAGCTTTGTAAAAATCGACGCATTTCAGAAAGGCGGGGCATAGAGAGAAACAATAATGTACAGTATGTGGAAAATAATGTGTTTTTTGAACCTTAAACCGCATAAACACATTTCATTACATCAAATACACAAAATAATGTTCTTTTTAGCAGCATCATATGACCCCTTTAAGGTAAGCCGCTAACATGCTATTGTTATTTCATTTTATTCCATTTTAACAAATTTAAACCCTTTGATGCCCATCATGGTTCTAGTTTTATATATATATATAATATAGATATGACATTATATTTATTCGTATATATATTATAAATATCTATATCTTTGCAAGAAATCCTTTCATCATTCAGAATTCCGGAATTCCTAAATTAATTAGTTTTTTATCATCATAAATTCTTATTAATTTTTTTTTTCTTTCTTACTTTTTGAATAAAAATTATTTTTGTGTCACTATACCCTTCTGATGCACAACATGGGTCTAAAATGACCCGTATTAATTTCCTATGTAATTTCAGTTATGGATGAGTGCTTCTTTGCCGAATCTCTTAAAGAAATGTTTTTCTATCATTTATTATTCCAGATAGTCTTTAAATATGTTGTTTTTGACTTTTTTGATTTTTGATCATTTTGTTTATTTTTCCTTCCTTACTTCATAAACAAACACAGTTTTTGTATTTCTACATCAGTTTTACACACATGGGTCTAAAATTCATATAGGTATTAATTTCCTATGTTATTTCAATCATGCCTGGGTGATTCTTTGCTGAGTCTTTGAAAGAAATGCATTTTATCATTTATTATTCCAGGTATTCATTAAATATCTTGTTTCAAAAATGTATCAAATTGTATCAAAAATGACCCATATAGAAACCTTTGATATTTGCTAAATTTTGCAAGTAGGAACATTTTACTGGCAGAAGAACTTCAACCTGCCCCCCAACACCATTCATCCACAACAAAATTGATATACATTTAGTCTTATTTTATAAATGATTACCAAAGAAAATATTTGATATACTCTGCAAGATAACTGGACATCATATTTGAATGTTAGGCTAAGGTTACCTTGACTTTGAAATCTATTACTAGTGAGACAGAGAAACATGCCCAATACTATTAGCTAGCTTGTTGTTGATATATTCTATTTTAGCTGGTCACCTTTTCTGTCAGTGTTCCTGAAAAGTAATAGTTTTGGACATACAAGGTTTCTGTCTGACAGCGAAGATATATAATCAGTACATACATAATCAACTGCTCTTTATCCAGAGTGTTAGTATGGCTGATACCAGACATTCTACATTAACGCCTGAAATGTTTGTAGAGACACTGCATGATGAGGAAGATCAGGCAATTCTTAGTCCTGATTCGGAGTCTAAAATATCTGATGCTGATGACCTAGACTATGTGCCACAGGGTCAATCTGGAGGTGTGGGTGTAAATTCAGCTCTCTTAGATGAAGAAGACTCATTTGATTTCAAAAGATAAAAAATAAAAAAATGCCCAGCGAAGTATGAAATAACATAGAAAATCAATATGGGTCATTTTAGACCCATGTTGTGCATGTTTTCATAGCTTGTGCATCAAAGGGTTAATGTCAGAATGTTAGTGAGAAAAAGAAAAAACTTTCAGATATCAATCTGCATAAGTCATCGGTTATGATCATCTTTGGTAGCTCCTTTGAAGGCATCTAGAGTTAAACAACTTCATATTTAAGAAAGCACTTATAAAAGACCTGAACCAGAAGCGACGCAGCCTGTTTTACAGAATACAGAAGTTTGTTGAGCATAACCCCCATTTCAGCTCCTGAGGTTTAGCACTTGTGATATGAACAGTAACAATGGTGTCATTTTACCATATCAACTCATGCCCGAATCCGACAATGATACACTGGAGGGAATAGCTGATTAATCTGAACCACCATCACAAACACATCTTGAGGACATTTCTCTGTGGTAAGCCGTTTTTAAGTTTGTTGTACATTGTAGATGAGATGTCATAAGTGTGTCATAAATTCTTCTCCATCAGTGGTAACAAGTGTATGTCAATCAACAAACCAATGTGTACAATTCTAATTTATTGATGTGCTTGTGCACCTGTGGGAACTGTACCAGAATGCCAAGCAAAGCTGAAAACCTCGGGGAAAAAAAGAATTTAGACAACACAAACCAAACTCTTACAGGCCTCATCTACAACTGACATGCTTAAGGCTGGTTCTAAATATACATTCAGTGTTGGGCAAGTTACTTAAAAAATTTAATACATTATACTTATTACTGTCTTTTGAAAGTGATTAGTTACATTACAATATTACTGTCTCTGAATTGTAATGCATTATACTACTTTTGTGCTACTTTGAGTTACTTTCACTTTGAAGCACCAACCGCAATTACATTCAGAAATAGGGGTAAATAAAGCGGAATGGACAAACAATAAACACAATAGCTAGCCTATTTTAGTTCTCCTCACTAAACATTAAATCCTTTAAACTTAACGGTATTCAGAACCACTTAATTCTGAGTTAATATGTTGTAGTAACGTCCATTACTGAGATTGTAACGAGTAATAATATTACCCAAATGTTAGTAATTAGTAATGCGTTATATTACCGCGTTACAGCAAAAAGTAATTTTGTAATGCGTTACTCCCAACACTGTACACATTGTTCGCGGGAAGCTAGTGAAGACCATAGGTGGGCATTATGCAAATTAGTTGCAAGGCTGTAGGTTTGTGCAGGAACTAAGACTGGACTTACTAGTGACTTGTTTCAGCCAGTGCAGAACTGTTTTTTTTTTCTTTTATAGGAGATAACAGTCCATCCACTGTTGTCTGCTCACATCAAAATCTACCAACATATTTGTTTAGAACTGGTACAGACTGATATGTGCATATTTCTCTCCTGATTCAGACAGAAAGGCTTTTTCCAAGACCCTTTGTTGTGCACTTTGATCTTTGAAACTTTGCAGACCTTTTACATTCACAAACTGCTATATTATATCTAAAGCAAAGGAAATATCAAAAAAGCATAATAGGTGCACTGTAAGTTGGTTAATATTGTATAAATTTAAAATTAGAGGTGAATTACAGAAAGGGAAAGGGCTTTGATTTGACCGAGTATACTCATTTAATCTTGGTCAACTGTGCAAGACCACATACATTTTAAAAATGCATCCATAATGAAGAATATAGTGAATGTGAGATGTAATATGAAGAGATTAGAAATATATATAACTTACAGTTACTGATATTTGGGTGGATATCATATTTATACATTTAAGTTTAATATATATTCCATATGGCATTAAAAATTATAATAAAATTGCTGCTTTTGAGAAACAGTTGATGCAAGATAATTTCATATCCTCAGTACATTTTAGCCAGCCAGCCATCTTAAGCCAGTGTTTCAAAGACCATGTGTAGTCATCATCAATTAAAATGATGGTTAACTTCTCAAATTTGTTTGCCCTGAAAGTGCAAAACACACAGGAGCTACTAGAAAAAAATTATGTTGAAAATTACTTGATCAATCCTCATTTTATGAAAGCTTTTCCAAAATGGATCGGTCAAGCTGAATGTCATATTCTTCTGCATAATAAGCAGCATTATTTTACCCTCTCGCTGTTAAAAGCATCATTGGTTTTTCTTGTGCAAGACTTGCCGGCTAGCCCATTAAGGAGTCCATTTGATCTCTTTACTTCAAGCATGTCCTTTTCCTCACATGTAGTGTAACATCTCTGTGGTTGATGAGCTCCCTCTCTGAGCTGCAGTGTCTGCTCTTTGCTGGGCTTGCCTTGGGATCAATACATCCTCAATTTATTCTCCTTTAGGTTGGACAGATTTAGTGTCCCTTGTTTTCTGTGCAGCTCAGTGAGTGAGCGCTGCTCTTGTGCTGTGATCCCCTGAGTGTTTCCATATGCTCTCTCTCTCCCCATTAGCCGCTAAATGCTAAGTTGCATGTAAAATGCTCATGAAACTATTATTTATGTTGACATATCATATTTACTTACACCCACCAATTTCCTGTAGGAGAATGGAGATTCTATTAAAGCCTTCTATTACATATGCATGAGCATTGTGACTGACACTATTACAGGCCACCAGCATTTTTGGTTGCCAGATAGTAATTTATCAACAGAGAAAAGAAAATTTTTGCTACAAATAGGAATTTTTCCCTATTTCTTTATTTCCTTATTCCTTTTATGTCATATAAAACTTTGATGTACAATTTAAAATAGTGTACAACATATTGTTAATTTAAAGCCTGGCTGAAAGGCATCCCAAGCGTGTTGATATAACAGCTCAACAGCAGGACATTTCACTATTTGTATCACTCCGCTTGTTTGTGTTTGTGTTACAGAGAGACTGTTTATTAGTGGTGGGAATTTTTCAGTGACTCTTTCCCCATGTTACATCGATACACCAGTAGGGTTTGTCTTTGTGAGTGAGTCATTGAATCGTTCACCTAACATATTTATTCAAAAACACTAGCTGTTTCTCATCCTGAAGGTCCTTTAACCTTCCTTTAAAGGAATAGTCAGCCTAAGGCCCAAAGAGAGCATGGATAATGATCAGGTAAATTAAATTGTATGTGTTTTTGATTCAAGACAACATGACTTTATCAGAAAAAAATTAAGTGTAAAGTATGGATTCTTTAATGGTTAAGCAAGCATTTAAAGGTGATATTCTTCATTAAACAAAATGCAAATGACAAGGAAAGGACAATTTCTCCTCTAGCAAAGGAAAAGAAAAAAGACAGGTCATTCACAGTTGGCCTTGAACTGTGATGATTTACTTTTCACCTTTACTGAAGTATTAATGATGATGGTGTGGGATGATATAGTTAGTGCGGTGTGCTGTGCTGTGCTGTGCTCATCCATTTGCAATGTGGACTCTCCCCACCCTGTCACTGCACTGTGTGGAGAATGCATGTAATGAATAATATACCAGAGGACTAACAGCGGGGTAATTACAGGATAATGAATGCACCTGCGTTTTGCCCACAGTGTCAGCACTAAAAGAAAAAATTATATAAAAAAAATCTGGCAGTATGTTGCTGCTCTCCCCAAGCCAAAACACAGAGACTGAAGCCCCTCTAATGGTTCAGCTGAATGAAGCCTCCGATTGTTTATAGAGTCATCTGGACTCAAGTGTCAAATGTCAAAAAAATGTTCAACCCACTTTACGGGTTAAAATGAGTGTGTGCTTCAGTTTCCTAAGAAGACTTAAAATTGGCACACACTGGATTTTATCACATATTTGAATATGGCTTCAACCACAAAATGTTTTATTATGTTTGTATGGTAAATATACCAGTTTAATTATATTAAACCATTACAGAGATGCGTGAAAGGATCTGAAAAGGATCTGGTTTTCACAGAACAACTTAAATGTCAATCTGTTCCTCATACAAAGTTTTAAAAGCCATGAAACAGTGCACAGGTCAAATGGACTACCTTTATGATACTATGGTATTGCAACAGCACCAACAAAAACAACAAAACATATTACTTCAAGTATTCTGAGAGGCTATAAAAATCTATGTAAAAAGGATAATCCGGACTGAATCTTTCAGAGACAGCATGTCTAATAGGTTACAGAGTTGTGAGTATATATTTTATAAGCGCACTTGAGCTTTAACTTCCAACTAATGCTTTACGATTTCTCTTTGGTAATTAACATTGTTCTGAGATCACAGATTCACAGAAGAGGATTTACCCTGGTGTATTACTGAGCTCTAGAGAGCAAATTATTAAGAGGAACGGCAGTTTGAACATCACATCTGACATATTATTCTCCTGCTGAAGATTTGGAAATAAAAAAATAGACATTTAGACAAGAACCCACTGATATAAGCATACATCAACTGAAATGTTTCAGTGGAATAAATCTGTGAGAACACTATAACACCATAAGTTTATGTTTTTGTGACAACTGCTGGAAAGAAGAAAAAAAAGATCACTTTTGTCTTTCTGGTGTGCCAGTATCAATATACATTTTTGGAAGGGCCTGTCCAGAACCTATGTATGAATTATATAATAGAGCATATATTATTAATGAAAACAGATTTGTGAAACTTGTAAAATCATTCAAATTGTATTACTTATTAAGGGGTGTGAGATAGATATCATAAGTTGGAAACTTGAAATGAGAGAAACTTGAAATTTTATCATGATTATGTTTCTTTTAAACTAGTCCTGTAAGTTCCTGTAGCACAAACCGTAGAGAAAGGTCATAGGTTTATTTCCCAAGGAATTCATGAACTGACCAAAATGTATACCTTCGATAGACTGTTCCTTTGATTAAAATCACCTGCCAAATGCATGTTTTCTTTTATTGATTTGTTTAGGCTTGTTCACAATTCACAGTTGTTGGTTTTTAAATCATTAACTCATTTTAATTATCAAAAATGTCCCCTATTTCTTTCTGACATCCAAGAACTAACATCATTTTCTGTTGACAGCATTCATCAAGCTCAACCACTCAACCGTGCTACCAAAGGTATTGCAAGAAAAAAATGATCAAATAATTTTTTGTTCATTAATCTGTGGGAAATATAATAATATATTCATCAATAAAAAAAAACAACGTTTACAAAATTAGCCAGCGTCTACTGAGTGGCAGGTTCATTTAGGCTAAATCTGCAACCCTGTTATCCATTTTGACTTGTTTATTCTTTAGTTTTAATGTTTATCCCATGCTTTTGCTAGAATATAACAAAATTTGACAAATCATTTGGTTTACTCTTCCGAGGTTCAAAAGGTTCGATATATTCTGAAGGTTAAGCATCTCCTTTCACTGATTATTTGCTGCCAAAGAAAACAAGACTGCATTTTATAGGGCTGGGTTTATTTTGTACTCTATTCACTGAACATGTCAGTTATTGCAGCATCTATTATGTCTTTCAAGTAATTCAAGCTCACAAAAACAGTTCACAAAGAAAAAAACATGTTCCTGTGGCTCAGTTGTAGAGCTTTGCATTAGCAGTGCAATAGGTTGTGGGTTCTATTCCCAGGGAACACGCATACTGGTAAAAGATGTATAGCCTGAATGCACTGTAAGTCTCTGCTAAATGCATCACCGATTAAATTATTATTATTATTAATTATGTATAAGAGAGGGAGAGAGAGAAAGTTTCATGATCTATGGAAATTATCAAAATCGACATCTTTATCAAAGGAAAACCATAGAACAATTTTACATCTGCCAAAACACTGAGATTGAATGGCTGTGAATTTTAACGACTTTGCACAATGTCCAAGTTTTGACATTCTGAAGAAAAAAATGTTCAGAATTAATGAATCCTGCTTGAGAAACAGAAAAGTATTCAGCAGCAAAGAAAAATAATCCTCGGGTTTGCATTGCTCATTCATTTCAGAGTCTGCAACTACAAATAATACGTTTGAAAAGAGCATGCTGGCAACATAGCTGCGGGTCTGGAATAAAAGTAACTAATGATACAACAGCAAACATGTCAGTTCACAGTGGCATGTGTAATAGTTTGTATTAGTTCTACAAAACGCCTGATTACTTGATGTTAAAAAGAAAGATGGTAAAGAAACAGATGGATTTAATTGTCAAACTATTAGCACTTACAAAATGGGGGGGGGAAATGCTTATAATAAAAAAGCCTAGTTGTTTCAGTGTTTTTAGATTAATCCCTTGGAGTCTATTATTTATTTATTTATTTACTCTATAAATAATATTGTGAATTTTCTGCAGATATCTCCCTGACACTAATGAGCAATGATTTGCGTTTATACAATGCCCATTTCTAAATGATGCCATATGGCATTAGCCTTCTTGTCGGATTTCCAAGCAACAAATTAGGCAAGCGATGACTTCCATCCAGCTTTTAGATGCTGCTGGAAAACATATGAATGAGAGGAGGAACAAAGATAGATCTGATGGCCACAGTATCAGAAAAGGGGATGGGCAGATATTTTAATTTTGTCAATAAACCGACCTCCATCTAAGCATAATGATCATCAATCATAAGTGATATGTTTCTTTTTTTAAGTAGCAGAGGACATGATGACTTTGGTGACTGATATAATCAGATTTCAAAACCTGAGCTGCCTACGGGAGATATGGAAAGCATTTTAAAGCATCATAGGTGCACTCCAGACAAGAAGGCTGTGCCGAAAGCAGGCAAATTAATTATGCTGCAAATTATAGCATATATCCTTTCAAGGAGAAGGCAATCCCAGAATGCACTACATTTAAAAAAAAATCAATAAAATATTACTGAAAAATTCACTTTTTATTGCCCAGCAAAGAGCTTGTTATTATAATTTTTTATTCATTTATGTGTCAATAAAACCTTTAAATAACCCGTTTTAAATTAGGGGGGGGGGGGGGGGAAAACATTAATTGACAACATTGTTTTTGTAACAAATAAAAAGGTGGTCTATGTAGATCATTCCAAATTGGTCATTTATGAGGTTCCACGATGGCTAGGATGCTATATTATAAGCAAGATATCTGTGTAGGCAGCATGTATATTATTGAAAGTTCTAGTATTTTAGGCAAACACACTCTCAGGGAGAAAGAAAAGGTACAAAAGCTGTCACTGGGTTGATACTAGTGTTGGGTTCGAGTCCACCTAAGTCGAGTCCGAGTATTTAACCAATCGAGTCCGAGACAAGTCCGAGTCCCAAACAGCCGAGTCCAATGAAACTCTATTATTTATTAGTATCTTAACATTGTTTTAACCTTTACAACTAGAAAAATGCAATGTCCATTTAAATGTAACAAAAGCAAACCTATATTGTATCTTGCCATTTTTATTTTTGATTAATAATTAGTGTCTTGCTTTGCTTAGCAAACTTAAAGTCATGCAGTGGTGGGCCGTGCATTTTACACCTAGGCCTTCAGTGGCGTCCTACATGAATTAATCCATCTCTTCATACCATCATAATGATGCCACGGCTATAGAAAACCATAAATATTACACAGTAACGCAGTATAACATGGCACTACATAACAGACAGGTACCTTATGTAGCGAGAATTAATTTCCAATTACTAAAGAAAGAAACCCAATTAACAACTTGCGCAACACATCATCTGTAGCTGAAGCATTAACCTAACAAAATGACACAAATACAGTTCATCCGATGTTCTTACAGACATTTATTCACCCAAACGCATTTATACCTTACAGATAGCATTGGTATAAAACAAATAAGGTGATTACATG
This sequence comes from Sinocyclocheilus anophthalmus, assembly GCA_018155175.1. Lineage (NCBI taxonomy): Eukaryota > Metazoa > Chordata > Actinopteri > Cypriniformes > Cyprinidae > Sinocyclocheilus > Sinocyclocheilus anophthalmus. Next base: position 79,480 of record JADLZN010006913.1, on the reverse strand, counting down.
TGTTTTAAAGTTGACCTAACAATTTAATGTTCTCTTACTGCTTTATTTCCTCTTCACGAGTCTCCCCGCCGGTCTGCCATTTTCCTATGGGAGGAAAATACTGGTTAGCACAGCTAACTATAGGAAAGGGAGCAAGTAACATTAAAATAATTCACACAAGACAATGAAGAAAAGTGTATAGATGTGTTTTAACGTACCTCTGTGACTCTCATCTCCCCGCTGGTCTGCCTCGGAGGAAAAGACCGGTTAATACAGCTCCACTCGGGAAACTGAGATATTCTTACGGAAACTTAAACCTGGCTTTATATCACACAAATAACATCAGCATACAATGCATCAAGCAATAAAAGAGTCAAAAATGAAAATTAAGCTACCATACTCTAGTGGTTTTTCATCTTCAGGAGTCTTTCACAGAGCCGGTGCCGAGGAGGTGTGTGGTTGTTTTTCGCAGTCATTAGGACTACTGTTTTATAGATTTACTAAATATAGTAGGCAAATATTTTTTCAAAATGCACTGAATATCTAAACCTGAGAAACAGTAATAAAAGTTTTACTAAGTTTTAATAAAATGATTTACAGTGATGCTGTTTGCTAGCTAGTATGCTGACCATCCAATCAAAGGACGAGAAAATGCTGACGTTATCGTTAGCCAGCTAGATGGCCCTGGTGCTGCCAACTCGAAATCTGATTGGTTAAAGCAACGGTTTCATTGCCATTGATTTAAGCTAACAGACGCCTGCACTGTGGATTCTGAAGGCCTTAAGGCAGATTTCTTTGACCCTGGCAACACGATTGCTGAAATATGATTGGATAAAAGCTCTAATATAAACATACACTGAAGCAGTGCAACCAAGAGAAAAGCTATATGAAATGTAGAGAATAGACTATTGGAAATAATTTAATACACATTCATGGAAAAATATATTAAAACTAAATCAGTGATTCTGATAGTGTTTAGGCCAGCAGAGAAGGCTTTGCTGGCCCTGACGGCCCACCACTGAAGTGATGTAACAGAAGTTATGGCTGAATTGATTTATGTATTGTGACATATTTCAGATTGAAACAGGTTTTAGAATGTGAAAAATTAAAGGGCGGGACTTGACTTTATTCATCGTTAAAGTAAATGTATAAATTCAAGAGTGGGGGTAAAGGAGTAGGCAGTGTTGGTGGTAACGCATTACAAGTAACGCGAGTTACTTTTTTCAAGTAACTTGTAAAGTAACACATTACTTTTAAATTCGCAATAAAATATCTGAGTTACTTTTTTAAATAAGTAATGCAAGTTACTTTTTTTCAATTTATTGACTGGCAGCTCTCCTGTCCCAATGTTGAGAGAAATCAGATTTTGTTACTGTAGTTCTAAAATAAATATGCATATGCATTAATCATCTCACTCGCACACAAAAAAAAAAACAGATTCAGTATTCCTCAAATGAATAAAAATAATGCAACTCAGAAAATGACGCAAACCTGCAATAATTAAATGTTAAACAACACAAATATCCTTTATGTATCTAATCCCACTCTATTAAGCAATGTCTTTGCTTCTGACCTTCGATGATCCAGTTCAACCATACTAATAAGCAAAAATTACTCTAGACAAACATTTGTGTGTCTTTTTTTTATTGCTGAAGTGTGTTGAAATGTCTCCTTCTACATTCTACTGTACAGATGTAAATTTACTTTCCCTTCAGCCTGAGGCTTATTCATTTCACTTTTGGTTTGAAAAGGCTTTTATATTTGCCAAAATTATAACTTTTTTATTTTAAAAACAAACAAGCAAGCCCTGTCCAGATTTAAAAAGTAACACAAAAGTAACGTAACACATTACTTTCCATAAAAAGTAACTAAGTAACGTAATTAATTACTTTTTTATGGAGTAACGCAATATTGTAACGCATTACTTTTAAAAGTAACTTTCCCCAACACTGGGAGTAGGTATCTTGTTGAATGGGACCTCAAGAGCAGAAAATGCACCTTTTATCTCAATAAAAAACAAGCGTTATATAATTTTTAATGAAATATGTTTGAATAATTAAAATTAGTATGTGTCTGCTTATTCTATGCATCAGTGTTTGAACCATTAAAGAAGAAACAACATTTTAATTTCTGGGTTAAAAAAGAAAAGAAAAATGATTGGACGCCAAAGTACACGGACCCCTTAGACAAGGCATTTTGAATTATTTCTTGGATGAAAATGAGGCTGTGAGGTATAAACTTAGTCTGTACAATGGCACACACTGTGTCTAAAAGACCTACATATACTTTGCATAAGTCACAGTCAACTCACACCTGTTTTATTTATGAATGCATTTACAGTTACATTAATTACAGTAAATTACATTATGTAAGGAATAATTTATGACGGGCTGTTGAATTATTAGAAAATATTGCAGACCCAAGGTGATTTTGGACCCATAAAAACTATTGCCGCAAAGATGTTAGAAAAAAATTATTTTTCTTTGAAGCAAAAAACTGCCACTAATACAAAAGCAAAAAAAAAACTAATGTAATAAAACATTCTCAAGCTTACTGAAGGCAAGTAAACAATCCAAGTATTACTTACAAACTAAATGATAAATAAATATATTACTCAAAAATTAAATTGTTTTTTTTTTGTTTTTTTTTAAGTGAGTGATTTTCTCCTTTTCTTTAATTTGATTAGGCCTAACATTTGTGACGCGGTTGGCGGCTGCAGGTTTACGCTGTTGCTTTAAGATCTGATGCAAAGATCAAATATTTTGACACATCTGTATTTCTCCCAACTGTTCAAGGTCACTTAAGACAAAACCGACTGCATTTACATTAATAGTCTACAAGACGGGCATTTTGACATAACTTTTTGTGTAAGTGTGTAGCAATAACAGAACTTAAGATAACTTAAAGGAGACATATTTTGACCCTGAGGTACAATGTATAATACAAGTCTCTGGTGTCCCCAGAATGTGTCTGTGAAGTTTCAGCTCAAAATACTCCACAGATCATTTATTATATAATTTTGAAAATGCCTATTTTGAGTGGAAGCAGAAACAGGCTGTTTTTCTGCCTGTCTCTTTAAATGCAAATTAGCTGCTGCTCCCCGCCCCCTTGTGGCTGTGCCATTACAAGCTGTTAAAAAACATCTGTTTTGGTTCTGATTTTATGAAATCATGTTTATCGCGCTGAAATCATGCGTTTTAAACCATATGAGTTTAAAATTCTGATATATGGTTTTCTGAGAGCACACAAACGAAGCACACGCACAGAAAGCGGCTGACACAGCATGCGAGTACTAAACTAAGTTCTCATTCACACACAAGTTTACTTTAAAAACACACATGAGTTACAAAAATAGTCGGTTATGTCTGTGAAGGTAAACAGCTGGGAAATAAATCGCATGTTTATTTTAGATCTGTGTGGCAGCAGCAATATACAGTAAATAAATCAATAAATCCACTGCTCTGTTGTCTCCTCTGAGGCTGGGACTGTAAATAGTGTTCTGTGCTCGTCTGTGCAGCCAAAGACAGAACAGTTAGCATGTTTTGCTCAAACTTTCGCATTGGCATTACACCGTTGTCGCTTGCAAAATCAAAATGACGGTGCCGTGGGTGAAAATTTACAGATTAAGGGGCGGTAATATTATAATGAGATCCCTTTGCCACGTCACCAAGGGAGCAAAATCAGATGCGCTCGTTTTTTCAGATGCTTGCAGAAAAAGGCTTACCAAAACAAAGTTACTGGGTTAATCTTTTTCACGTTTCCTTGGTTGGTAGATGCACCGGGGACCTGATTATAGCACTTAAAACCTGGAAGTCAGATTTTCATGATATGTCACCTTTAAGCGAAAGAACTCGGCTTTGCACACTGATTTGGAGACACGTTAAGCGGGGATTTTTATTCCTTTCGCCTGGCTCCGACTCCGCAAGCCTCCACTGAATGAATGGTCACCTTCGCAAGGGACGAGGCTTTTATAATGTCGCGTTCGCCGTTGTACTATTCTTTGAAACGACAGGGGGCGACGAGGAGTAATTGTCCTATAAAACCATCAGGAATCACAGGTGAGAAGAAGTAATTTGTCGGTACAAGCCTTCTCGAATGATGAACGAGTTCTTGAATTAATAATGTCTTTATGTACAAACTTAAAACAATCTTAAACTATTGACTTTATTTCACATCAAACACAAGACAACTTTAAGCAAATATTGTATAAATAGTATCTAAATGAATTCTAATTACATTTTTATACGTACTTCAAATAAAAAGCCTTGGACAAATTATGCAAAAAAAAAACTATGCATTGTTTTCCGTCAAAGTGTCAAAAAGCACCTGATGGAGTTTGAACTTGACATCAAACTGCTTCTGTTTCACACAAATGCCGGCACAGACGTGCATGTTCGGCTAGAATCGCCCTGAACTCGTGCATCTTCAGATGTGGAGCCGCATGGAAAGTTACAAAAAATGCAGTGTACACCGCCACGTGAAATGAGTTTGCGCGCACTCAAATGGCTCGTTTCCACTGAGCAGTGCGGTACGGTACAGTACAGTTCAGTTCAGTACAATTCGGTACGGGTAACCCTGATCAGACTTGCGTTTCCACTGCCAATAGTACCCTTACTTGGTTGGCGTGGTGTATGCCGGAAAGTAGCGATCGACGATGAACCGCAATAAGCAATAAGCATAAATCTGCCTCTTTTTGTTAAATGTCAGTTTTAATGAACAATAACAGCCATTATAAAAGTATAAGTACAAACTATAAGAGGCTTATATAAGAGGAAATAAAGACAAAAGCAAACAGTTCAGTCAAACGTATGCTACAAAGTCAGCGCTGTACTACGGTAAAGTTCAAATTAAATATATAAAGTTAAACAACTTTGTGCTCAGCCAAAACGATATGACCAGGAACAAATAATAGATTCATGAGACCACGAATGCCTGTTAAATATAGCCAACCCAAAACGAATTGTATCTCATATTTAATCACTACAGAGACATCAGAGCCAGCAGCAAATGTCGGAAGGACTAGCCGAGCTAAGGCTGCTCTATGCGGATACATGAGCACTGAGTGCCTGGTGATCGCCTGGAGCTCTGAAATCGGCATAGCAAATTTTCAAATAGGCGCTATCTTTATAAATAAACTGCAGATTTGAGTTTTAAACAATTACATTCTTGCCTGAAAAACTCTTAAAACTACATTTCATGACACAATAACAGTAACATTTAGAAAATTACAAGGGTTTTTGGGCAATGACGTTTCACAAGTCCACAAGAACAGACAAGAACACATATTGAGAAACAGCTATTGTCTGTGTGAAAATATAAAATTATAAAATACACGGTTATATTTTTGTGTTTGTGCACTGATGTAAATAAGCCCAACACTCACGGACAGCAAAGCGGAACGAGTGAAGGACACTTTATGCCCTTGTATCACGCAAAAGCGACGATTCTAGTCAACCAATCAACGTTCTACAGTGAGTTTAGCTCCACCCTTTTGGTAACCTTTGCTGTGGTAGGTACCCCAATGGAAGGGTACCAAAAAAGTGGTATGGTACGGTTCGCTATTTTGGTACCATTCACAACTTCAGACAGTGGAAACAGAAATAATTGCGTACCGTACTGTACTGTACCGAACCGTACCACTCAGTGGAAACGAGCCAAAAGCGAACTTCCTCCAAACACCGCGATGATGTCATATTGCCGCGTGCACCAAGCGAACTTGCGGATGCATCGAGTATAAATAAGCCTGAGGCACGTTATTCTGTGAGTGTGCTTTCGGTGTGAGCACAGAAACCCGTCGGCTTTCAAGTAATGGACAAGACACATGCAACACATGCAAATACTGAATATCACTTTATCACTACATGATAATGCATTGAGTCAGTGACATTTCCATCAACTGTCCCTGGACTCGGTTGGACTCTGACATATTTTCCGAGTCCGAAAGGCTCGAGTCCAAGTAAAAATGCATCTGAGTATGTGACAAGTCCGAGTCCTTTAAAAAACTGTACTCAAGACCAGACTACTCCAACTCTAGTTGATACCATTTCAAAAGTTACTAATTTATCAATTTTAGGCACTCATACATTTAAAGGTAATAATGTGCACCCATTAGGGGTAAATCAGTAAATGTACCCGATCCTTGTATTTAAAAGCATCTGCCAAATGCATTTTATTTATTTATTTATTGTTTGTTTGTTTGTTTATGCATGCATGTTTACAGTTCACAGTTGTTGTTTTTTTAAATCATTACCTAATTTTAATTACCACAAATGTTCCCTATTTCTTTCTGACATTCAAGAACTAACATAATTTTCTGTTGACAGCATTCATCAAGCTCAACCATTCAACCGTGCTATCAACGGTATTTTAAGGAAAAAACAAACAAATAATTTTTGTGCATTAATCTATGCGAAAAATAATAATGATATGTTCATCAATAAAAACAAAACATTTGGATCCAAATTACCTAGCTCTACTGAGTGACAGCTTCATTTAGGCTAAATCTGGTTTATTATTCAGTTGTAATGTTCATCCCATACTTTTGCAAGAATATACCATAATAAGACAAATCATTTGGTTTAACCTTTTGAGGTACTAATACCTTTAAGGTATTAATATGCACCTATTATGGGTATAAAAAAAAGTACAAACGTGTTCCTTTTGAAAAGTTACCACCCCAGTGACAGCTTTTGTACCTTTTTTTTCTGAGAATGCAGGTTAACATAAACGCAAGCGCAGTTAGTATTTTTAATACGATGTTTCCACATCCTGTGTTGTACAGTGAGAAAATACATTGAATGTCCCATTGTTCAGATGTCCAGTCACATTGTAACATCTGATATAGAAATATATATATATGTTAGCACTGTAATATAGTACTGGTACAGTAAAATGCTCTGAACCAGTGCTCTCTCTCTCTCTCTAGTTTGTCTGTTGGGGGGCTTTGTTCTGACGTTCATCTCTTTTTATCATACTTCAGATCTTACCACAGCCACCTTCTCTGTATCCTAGCAACTAGTACACTTCTTTTGGAAGTGAGAATGCCCTGACATAAGTGTCTAAACTATTCTTTTTTTTCACCTCCACCTTGAATAAAAGAGAAAACAGCTACTCAAAGGATGTCATTGAAGCACATTAACAAATGGAAAAGCTTGTTCATTTAAAAGTATAAGCTCTAAATTCTGTATATATTCAGCACATGCAAGGCTTTTTGTTTTGGTTTATTTATTTGGCAATTTATTTATCTTTCAGTTGGAGGTGTCCCTGAAATACTATTTGTTTTCAACGTGTAAGATTGAAAATGTTTAATGTTAACTTAAGGTCTGTTCACACCACATAGAGTGCAATTAAAAAACATGAAAGAACTTCATTCATCATTCATTGAGCAGATGCATTTATCTTAAGCAGCTTACATTTGCATGTAAATATAATACATTTATTATCAGTAGGATGTCTGGGAATTGAACCTATGCCCTTGCCATTGCTACTGTAATGTTTTAGCAGCTGATATACAGAAACAAATTGTGTTTTTTTTTTGCTAATTATTTTTCAGACCAAAACCGTTAACACAAAGTCCAATGCCAAATTTTCATAATTTTTGGAAGAGGTAATATAAGCATATGATAATTAATTGTTCAGCATTCAAAGCATAAAAAATGCTCTGAATTAACAATACTTCTGACTCAGTCTGGAAAATATGTATATACACATACACACACAGTGTTGGAGAATGTTACTTTTAAAAGTAATTCATTACAATATTGTGTTACTCCATAAAAATGTAAATGTAAATTGCGTTACGGAAAGTTATGGAAAATAATGCATTATGTTACTTTTACATTACTTTTTGTCACCTTGCTTATTTATTTTTAATAACAGAAAAGCCAAAAGTTATATTTTTGGCAACTGTAAAGGCCCTTAAGTCAGATACTTTCAAAAGTAATGCGCTACTTTATACTAGTTACTTGAAAAAAAGTAATCTTATTACATAACTCACATTACTTGTAATGCGTTACCACAACACTATATACTGTATATGCCAAATAATCTGACAAACTTTATTCTGCACATATAGATCTATAAGAATGTTTCCGCAATACATTTTAATCAATACAGTAATATATGTACAAAATGTAGTTAATTCCCAAAAAAAAAAAAAAAAACCAAGTGATTTTTTTTTTAGCACACCAGTTACTGTTTTTTATTATAAAATTCCAATATGCTGTTAAGATTTATGTCAGAAAGTGCATCCCAAGAGGAATAACCAGCAGGGCCTATCGTTTGATAATCTCTGCCTTCTTGTTAGTTGATTGAAGCTTCCTGTGAAATCAGCGTGCTGTGCTGTGCTGAAGAGAGCAATGATGCAGTATCTAAAAGAACTGACCTTGTCTGAGCCAATCACTCACAGGTATTGAGTCAGGTTACAGATGACAGCTGAGAAATGTTGGGGTGGATTAGGGAGTATAAATCTTGGGGTGCATTCTCTTCGCGCTGACCTCCCGAGAAAGGATGGACTTTTGACTCGCAGTGGGACTTCATCTGAGGCAGAGGAACATCTAAAGCTGCCTATTAGGCATAGAAGAGAAATGAGGCCTTATCTACATCTACACCTTATCATTATCTGTCTGCTACCTTATAAGGTCTCTAGTCTAGTATAGTATATACATTTATAAAATATAATATTTACAATATTTATAAAATATTATACCCTTTGCCTTACCAAAATTGTTATCAAAATCAAATGTGGGATAAAAAATACATTTGCTGAAATAACCATGATGGTGTTTTAGCTTCCTTCTATGATGCTCTGAGCTCTTTTATGAAGTGTTACGACTCATGTTTCACGGGAATCATACTCAAGCGCTACACATCACAAGTGCAATCTAGTCAGAAATGAAAAGCATGTGGAGCCAGTTATGTGATGTAAACACCACAATATATATTTTTACAAATAATGCATGGTGGTAAAAGTGTTTTGAGGTCATAACATAGTATTTTATTAATTGATAATCTGCCCGTTATCATCATGCTTATTGAAAGGCACAACAGTTGTTGGGGTTTACTGGCTATAGTGTTCATTTCAACTGCTGTGATTATTATGTATAGATATATTTATAGAGATTTGCAGAAATAGGAAGAGACGTGTATTTCCAATGAGCTTCAATAGATAACTTCTGTGTCAGGAGCTCTTTCAGTCTTATCACTTGCTGTGTTGTAGGTTCTTGGCTTTTTCTATTTCTTGTATTCTGCTCTCGCATCGTGGAGAAAAAAACAAACAACAACAATGTGGTTTTGTGATCTGGTCACTCAATGTTATGAACAAAATCCTATGATTTTTTCCATTGGATTGCACTTGGCATCTCTTGTTTCTCTCCCCAAATCCTCACTCACATCTCTCCCTTCCCTTGGTCAAGAATTGACCACAATATACCAGATATACCTTATTTTTTTATCTGTTAAAATGCCAGAAAGCATTCTCAATTATCCATCAATATTGGTAAATGGTGGTAACTATTCAGTTTTCTTACCCTCTGATGGCATACATAATTGCCGTTTTGGCATGTTTTGCATGATTAAATATGCAAATGCAAACCAGAATATCAAGATAATATTTGGATAGAAACCACATGTTAATGACAAGTGTAAAGTGAGCCACACTTCAGCCAATTCTCCCCAGCAGGTGTAACTTATCACTCCGGTCTGCCAATGACCCTTAACAACCAATGCAAACAACCAATTATTCCATATTGCCAGATGTGGTGTTTTGGAGAGAAAATACTACTCTTCTTGCCTTTCTCAGCTGCTCGCTCATGCATGAGATCTGATATGTTTGAAAACTGTAAAAATGACTCTGATGTGTTTGCAGCAACATCTATCACCTCCAATATTTTTACAGTGAGTGATCGCAGATAGGGCTTCTGGGTTCCCTTTCATGGGAACTTCGAACTGCGTCCTCTAGGGGTCGCTATGGGGAACGCCTCGTCGTGACCGTGTCTGAAGCATACATTGAAAAAACACCAACTCGTTGGCCGGCGACAGCCATGACGTCACTACCGGTGCGACTACAGTATAAATCGGCGCCGGGAGCTACACATCATTCTCTTCTTCGTCTTCATTGACTGTTCTGTTTGAAGCGTGCATTTCCAAGGAAAAAGTAAGAGCTATCTCTATTTATTATGGTGAGCACTAGTAGAGCATTTAGAAGGTGTGTGCATCCGTGTCATCGCTATTTGACACCAGATGACACACACAATCTATGTGTTGTTTGTTTGGGCGAGGAGCATGCACGCGATGTCCTCGAGGGGGTAATCTGCGTGCACTGTGAGAGCTTTTTGCTGAAAAAGCTCCATTCTCGTTTGTATCTCTTCTCGAGTGGAGAGGGACAACTATCGGTTTCCCGCGGCTCGGGACCTGCCACTGCTGAGGCACGGAGGAGAATGAGCTCGTGGGGATCTCAGGTGGACCTGGCCGATGAGTTTAGAGAGGGGCTTTCCTTCTCGCGCTCATCAGCGGGGGGCGAGAGACAGCCACTGGAGGATGATGTTCTCTCTTTAACATCATCTGATCCAGGGGCCAGTGCTCTGCTGGGTCCAGCCCAGAAAGAGCAGGAAATGGATGAAGAGAGCGAAGAAGCTGAGGCTGAGCCTTCTCAATCCTCCTGCCCTGCATATGACAAGCTCTTAGAGGTTATGGATCGCGCCACAGCAAGACTTGACTTGCCATGGAAGCGCACTAAGGAAGTGGCGTCGCGAGGTCGTCACGACGAACGTTATCTTTCTGCCCATAACCCTCCAGCTCAGATGAGCCTTCCATTTCTTCCTGACTTGCATACTGAGATCGAGAAGGAATGGAAAAGGCCATTTTCCTCACGCATCCATCGATTCCAACATACAAGTTATGCCAACATCGAGGCAAAAGCGGTTATGAGAAGATGCCCCCATAGAGAGACACTGGCCAGCTATCTCTCTATGGGTGAGACATCGTCTCTCAAAACTCCATCCTTGCCATTCGTGCCTCTTCAAACTACATCTCGCTTGAATGGCAAGGCATACGCAGCAGCAGGTCAGGCTGTTGCTTCGCTGCATACGATGGCGGTGCTCCAGGCATACCAGGCTGATCTGCTGAAAGACCTGGATAAAGGCGAGGGCCTTTCTTCTGATGAGATGGCTGAGTTACACCGCACCACGGATCTTGCTCTTCGTGCTACTAAGCAGGCTGCCTCTGCCATGGGCAGATCTATGGCGGCGATGGTAGTAACGGAGAGGCAGCTGTGGGTAAACCTGGCAGACATCGGGAAGAAAGAAAAGGGGTTTTCTTCTCGATGCCCCGGTTTCGCCCTCAGAACTTTTTGGTACCTCCGTTGAGATGGTGATCAAGAAGTTCGGGGAGGCGAAGGCGCACTCAGCGGCCTTCAAAACCTTCATTCCACGAAGGTCCAGGTCTGAGCCCGAACAACCCAGGGGTCCTGGCCCGTCTCGGTTTGAGGATCAGAGACTTGCTCAGAAGGCTAGTGTCGTGGCTCGCGCTCCTCCTCCGCTTGCGGGTAGGGGTAGGAAGTATCGTGTGTCAAAGGGAGGTAGGCAAGACCTGATGGATGTGATCCAGACAAGGCGTCAGCTCTTTCGTCCGGATCAGAGTAATACTTAGGGATCCATCTTTCCCTCAGGGGGTGTAACATCTACCCTTTTCTTCACCTTCCTAATTCCCCTGTAACCCCCATATCTCCACCTGACCGAGGTTAGGTGGAATCTTCCTGCATAACAGTCTCCTTCTGGACCTATTATGTTTTGGTTGGTTCTATGGTTAATCATAGTAACCACCTTACTGAAGGTCCGGTCTGGAGGCTTCTCCGGACAGAGCTCCAACGCGGGAACCATGGTGGGTGAGTACAATCCATTTCTATATATGGTAATAGAAATAGTGTATGTGCTAACATGAATGGTGGTTGGTGTACCTTCTGCTAGTTTCTTTGCAGTGTTTCTCAGGACCTGTGTGTTCCTGTCCCTTTCTAGGGTAGGTCCTCGGTGGGCACCCCCGCTGCTGGGTTCAGGAACCGGGTGCTCGACTTGCAGTGTTTTTCACTTGTCGATATATGTCCAGACGGTAAGAAGCCGGGTTTTTGGCTTCATACTTCCTGGATCATGAGGCCATAACACAGGCTTCTGCGGGAGTTTTTATGATTATCAGGCCCCCGGCGCGTCACTACAAAAATTACGCTTGGGGTTACGCTTTCATGCTACCCTGACTGGTCTACCGTATCTGGGTCGCCCTGAGGGGTTTTTCCCAATCACCAGGATATCCTCTTGAGGCATCACCCCCTCACCATTGAGGGTTATTGTGAGTGTGATGTTTCTTTCGAGCGTTAATCCTCTCTGAGGAGTTGATTCCTCTCTCGCTCCATGGGCTGTCCTCGTGGTCGTATTGAGCAATGCTCCCTTTATCAAAGGGTTTCCTGGAATGAGCAACGTTATTCCTCTGAATTCAGAGTTCTCCTCTCACATAAGAAGTTGAGTTCTCTGTTTTTCCAGAGCACCTGGAACCAGCAGCATCAGGTGAATTAGGCCTTTCCTCTGCCTCCCTGATGCGCTGAGTGTTTGGCTAGATTGCAGTAGGCTTACCCCTCTGACTTTACAATCATGCTGCAGGTCGAGCCCCCTCTCGTTGAGAGCTGGGTTTGTGCTCCCTCAGCCAAGGTAAACTACTGCTAGCGTTCCAGCATTGGAACATGCTGTAGGTCGAGCCTCCCTCTCGTTTTAGAGCTGAGTGTGTTGCGCCCTCAGCTAAGTAAATTATTGCTAGCTGTTCCAGCTTTGGAAAATGCTGCAGGTCGAGCCCCGTCTCGGATTGAGAACTGAGTTGTGTGCTACCTCAGATGAATAATATAGCCGTTCCACCATGGGAACATGCTGTAGGTTGAGCTCCCTCTCCATTGAGAGCTGGATGTTGCTCCCCCAGCTACAGATTTACTGCTAGCCACTCCAGCATTATAGCCGTAGATATAGCATCTGGGGATACGCTATTTTTATCTATAGGCTGCTCTTTCAGGGTGCCACGAGAACCCCTAGAATGGTATTCATGTGTGTGCACGTTATGCTTTGCCCACTTTTCTAAAATCCACATAGCTGGTAAGTGTGCACGTTATGCTTTGCCCACTTTTCTAAAATCCACATAAGTGGTAAGTGTGCACGTTATGCTTTGCCCACTTTTCTAAAAATCCTGTATGGTAAGAGCTACACGCAACAACTTCGTGCTCTTTTTGAGTGGTTTAAAACCCCGGTTCCGCCTTGGGCACCACTCCTCCTATGTATCCTCTGGATACCTACTTAACAGGGTATTGCTACTAAGGATCTGTTGAGACAGTTCCTTCAGCACATGCAAAGAGAAACGTGCGGTAGCCCCTGTGTGACAGGCCAAGACTAGTATGATTCTAGGCTCTTGGTCGTATTCCCTTAAAGGAATCTATTTCTGATTCCAAGCCTTGAGCTCTACCCCGGGCCCAGGAGTCTGGCCCTAACAGGTAAGTATTTTTGGGGTATGTAGCCTAGGCCTTTGGCCATAGGGAATAACGTCACTGACAACCGTCTAACGTCCCAGGGGCGACTCCCATAGCAATATGGTAGAGTTGGTACTTAGTGCTCGCCATGGTTCTGGCTTGCACTCCCCTCAGCATGGTGGCGTGGGTATACTACATAGCGACCCCTAGAGGACGCAGTTCGAAGTTCCCATGAAAGGGAACATCTCGGGTTACTTATGTAACCATTGTTCTCTGAGTAGGGAACGAGACACTGCATCCTCTAGGTTTCTTGCCATGCTGCGGACGCAAGCTTCAGACGAAGAAGAGAATGATGTGTAGCTCCCGGCGCCGATTTATACTGTAGTCGCACCGGTAGTGACGTCATGGCTGTCGCCGGCCAACGAGTTGGTGTTTTTTCAATGTATGCTTCAGACACGGGTCATGACGAGGCATTCCCCATAGCGACCCCTAGAGGACGCAGTGTCTCGTTCCCTACTCAGGGAACCATGGTTACATAAGTAACCTGAGACGTTTGTCATGATTTGTATCTGCTACAGCAAGACTATTATTTGCTAAAACATGTCATTCGACAGCAACGTTAGCTGCTGTGTTTGTATTTGTTTGTCTGGGCCAAGTACACAAAGCAATAACTAGAGGTCTACACATCACTGAATTTTACAAAAGGAGAGCCAGTCAGAGTTTTAGTATATGTCTACTGCAATATGCATAACATCCATATGTGGGAGAGATGGTTGTTTATATCCTTGAGCCTGCTTTTACGCTTCAAACTAAATTATTTATGAAATGATAGTGTGCAAGTTTACTGTGATCATGTTGTAGTGAGAACCTGCATCTGAACACTGAAGAACTTACCATATATTATGGATGATGAAAAAAGCCATTGAAAATCTAGCAGAGAAAAGAGTTCCTCTGATCCGCCGGCGTTAGGACATGCATATGTGAAGATGCTGAGGCTGCAGAGTTTCTATAATTAACAGAGAAGCATCAAAGCTATTATTTTTGTCTAAGACATGTGCTTTGAAGCTGGAGATACCATGTAAATAGATGAAATAGCTGACTATTATTGTGCCACTACAGGGAGAAAAAAAACTGGCTTTTTTAGATTAGCAAAATGCTTATTCATGTGGCCAGCTCTAATCTTCATGGTCTGTTGATGGTCCTGAACAGCAAACACTATCTAAAAACTATTTTCATGGGCCTGTTTTAACAGATCATCTTCAAGTGACCTTGCATGGTTATCTGTCTGATTTTGCCTTCGTGACGTAAATATAAAATCGGTTTCTATACAATCACACCTGAAAGGGCTGTTTAACACAATTTTTTTTTTTAATGGTACTTAACATGTTACACAAGCTGGTATCTAATTTAATTTAATTTAATTTAATTTAAATTTTTTGTTTGTTTGTTTATATTTCAGGGATGTGTTGGAATATTTTCTTCGCTGGATATGACAGACTATAGTTTTTCTGATTATTCTGTTATTTGTACGTTATATTGTAAGAATATTTCACTGTATTTTTACTGTATTTTTTAGCAAATGCAATTTTGGTGAGCATATGAGACTACTTTTAAAAATATATATTTTTTTTAAATCGTACCTACCCCACATTTTTGAAAGATAGCGTTCAAATCAACTATCGATTAGCGATCTATATGACAAAACATGTTATAAGTGATGTAAACATGGCTTATTGTGTGTCTTAGCACATCAAACCCAGCCAAGAGTTGATCAGACTTCTAGTACTCTATTTACTTTGCCACTATGGTGGCTCTAATGGCTTGTTTCCTCAGCTCACCTCTGATGCCCAGTATGCTGTAGGTTTTGCAGAGAAAGCAGGCTGTGAATTCTTCAGAGGAAGCCTCAAGATGACTTAAAAGATTTAAAATAGGTCAAGTCACCTTTATTTATATAGGGTTTTATACAATACAGGATGTCTCAATTGTCATTTTATGTCAGTGGTTCTCAACAAGGAGGCCTCAAAAAACTTCAGAGGAAGCCTTGAGATACACTTTGTATTACAGATTGTTTCAAAGCAGCTTCACAGTAATAACCAGGAAAACAAAAGAATCAATAATGCAACCTTCATCAAACATGAGACTAATCCAAATTCTTCTGTAAAGCAGCTCTAACAAGACAACAGTATCATTGTTCAGCTCAAATCAGTTCAGTGTTAATTCAGTTTAGTTCAATAACTGTAAAGTTCATCAATTGTGAAACAAGTTCAATTCAGCTAAGCAGCTCTACAGAAGACAATAGTGTCCTTTTTTAACTCAAGTCAGTTCGATGTTGATTCAATTGAGTTCAATAACCAAAAGTGCCAGTGTTGCAAATATACTATATTATATGCGAAAACAACTAACAAATTAAGATATGACTTATTTTAATTCATGCCTTCAACAACTTTTTCTTTAAAGAATCAGGGTTCCCATAGTCTTGAAAAACATGGGCATACTATATCAGGTTGCTTATTCTAGACCTGGAAAAGTCATGTAAATTAATAAACTCTTTAAATCCATGGGGATTTTTCATAATAAATACAATATATATGTTTCTAGTTATGCTAAACTCTACAATGGAAAAAGTCAATGAAAAGGGGCCCTTGAATATTGCTGTGGACAATGGAGGGCCTTGGAGTCGAAAATAATGAGAACCACTGTTATATTAATATTATTTATATACTATTATAGTTTTTTTTATTGATAAGTTGAATTAGCTTTCATTTTTAGATTTTCAGTTTGCATTTTAATTTGAGTTTACATTGTTAGTAATTTTGTTTGGATATTTTGGTACATATGTATCCAGCTAGCAAGCAAGGCAGCCAGTAACTATGAACTACTTCATCAGATTGGTGGCAAAGAGGGCTTTGGTTTAATTTTCTACCTGTTAAAGGCAAAGCTGCTTCCATCTAGCAGCTACTTCTCCTCAGTATTGAAGAATGGTAGAATGGTGCAAGATGTCTTCTGGTAGATCCAAGTCTCTAACATGCCTTGAAAGTCCATATTAATAGCAATCCACCAGATGTTGTAGCAGTCCTAATGCTACATGCAGCTACTGACTGGTGTTCTGGATTGAACATAACATTCCTGAGCTGGTTAGATGAGGCATGCCTTCAAGGGAAAACTATATTTCTTAACTCCCCTCTCATCAGCGGCTAGCAGTGACTTTGAATCTGCTCAGTTGAAGCACAGCCAAACCCAGGTGATGAGCTTCTCAGGGCCCCGTGGATCTACCTACACTGCAGCACTGATGTGGTTGTTAGTGAACAGTCATACATGAAGGCTCTGATAGGCGCTGACAGATGCCAGATTTAGTCAGGAGCCCTTCTGCTGATTTAAACAGTGCAAAGAGGACCAATGCAATGGTATCCAGTAATGATCCCCTTCACCAACCAATGCTAGTCAGAACTGATGGTGCCTGAGGTGCATGTTGCACTGTGAAAAACAAATTCGGTCTATGAATCTTGAAAACATTTTGTTAAGCTTACTTTACACCATCCTTGTCTTTCAGGCAACTGTATAATTATCTGCATTTCACAAGTTCATACAATATGTAACCTGTATTTACTTGCTTTCCAGGAATAGATGAACAAGCTCTTTCTGAATTCTTCACAAAATACCACCTCATATAAAACACCTTGCAGAATAAAGTGAAAAATAAGTATGTTTGATATAACAGGATGGGTGTTGTTTTACAGACTATATTACAATTCATCTGCTGTATACAAAGTTGAATGTTTTCTTCAACAAAGAAGTGTTTGTTCATTAAAAGAGATATAACATATCTTTGAAAAGATGGCTTTGGTATATATTTTAGCCAGTATTATCCATCTTTGTTTAAATGCGTATTTAAGATTTGATTAGATTACAGTATGTAGAAGGAAAACAAAACAGTCACTGCATAGTAGAATGCATCCAAGCACCATTACTGAACTCACGGTGGAATCGAGGCTAACTTTAAACCACACAGTGATTAACATTTCTGGACCATTCACCTGCTGTCTAAATTAGGAAGCCATTATTGATGACTGACACAGATCTGTTCTGACATTGTTAAAAATGACTGCAACGGAGTGCTGTAGACATTACATATTTTTGTACGCCAAAGCTTGCAAGCATTTAGCACTTCCGATTCCATCACCCTGAAGTCAGTGGTTTTTTTAATCTTTTTTTGTTAAATGCCTGAAATAAGTAAACACAAGCTGAAGATATTTTCATGTTTTATTCTTAGACATACATCAATAACAAACCTTTTGTCACACTTCTCGGGAGGCAAGGAGCGAGGAACGAGGAAACACGGAGATAACTTCAATTCAGTCTTTAATGGTCACACGGGGAACGTAGGAGATGCTGGAACACAAGGAATGACGTTTGATGACCGACAAACACTAACTGAAAGGACTGGGGCTTTTAAACCATGGTGATGGGAAAAACAGGTGTAAGGAATGGACTAATTAAAGGGCACACAGCACAACTGGGAGGGAAAAACACAACACAAAGGTACAGGGGTGTTACATTAATCCCCCCTCCCGGAAGGTGTGTCCTCACACCGTAGAAACAGAGGGAGGGGCGGAGGGAGACTAGGAGGAGGGCTCAGGAGGGAGGAAGGACGCCCGGGAGGGGGTCGGCAGACAGAGTCCAGGGAGGAGACAGGAGGGACCCGTAGCACAGCAGGACCCAGGCCACAGCCACAACAGCAGCCCACAATGGAGCCGATGGAGGGAGGAGCCATGGAGAAGGAATGGCCGACGAACGGCGGTGGAGCAGGTGGTGGAGGAGCCCGAGGCGGAGACGGAGAGCCAACGAGCCATGGGGATCCCGAGGATCCGGGGGGCCAGGGTGGAGCCGAGGGCTCTGGCGACCAAGGCGGAGATCAGGAGATCCGCAGCGGAGCGACTGTGGACCAAGGTGGATCTGGTGGGAGGAATGAGCCCAACGGAGCCGGAGGGACAGAGTGACGAGGCGCAGCCAGAGGAGTAGAGTCCAGAGGAGTAGAGTCCAGAGGCGATGGCGGGTCGACGCCCGACCAAGGCAGAGCCGGAGGGACGAGGGAGCCCAGTGGAGCTGATGGATCGATGGGTGACAGTGGAGGCCGGGCCTCGGAGGCGGAGGTGAGGGAGACTCCAACCACGGTGACGCTGGAGGATGGCAGTCCCGCGGGGCTACGACCGTACAGATGGTGGGATGAGGGTGAGCAGAGGGGCTGACTGCGGTGGAGGAGGCTGGAGCGGGTGGGAGGGCAGGCATTTTCGAGGAGCGGCCACTGGAGGGCGCTTTCTAGGAGCGGGCACTGGAGGGCGCTCTGAGCTTGATTCGGGGGCTGGATCCCTCACCTCTTCGTTTTGGCACTTATGTCCCACCATTCTCCGCTCGCCCTCAGCCATGATGCAGGGGGCGGAACTCCTCTCCGCGCTCACACCGTCCACAGCTTGCTCCCTCCTGGTGGGCACTGTCACCAGCTCTCGCACCTTGTCTGACGGGTTGGGCTCAACATCCGAGACGATCCTCCGCTCAGTCGCTTGGCTTCGCTCTGGCTCGCGGCATGAAATGGCTCTCCGTCATCTGTGGGCTCAGGCTGATGCTCCGTACCACGGGGAGATGGTGGGCTGGGCTCTGGGTCAGAGTGGGTCCGGCGAGTATCCTCAACGGGGCAGAGGTGAGTGGGATCCATTTCTCGCCAGAGTCCACTCCACGAAGGTGGCGAAATTCGCTCGAGGATCATCTTTGGACGACAGCGCTCTGCACTCGGCGTTCAGGCTTGCGTCATAGAAAGAGCAAAGCACGTCGTCCGGATAGCTGGTGATGTTCGCGACCAACAGGAACAGTTTGGTATGGTCCTCGAGAGCTTTGTCTCCCTGCTCCAGCAGGAGGAGGAGGAATTTGGGGCGAGTGAAGGGATCCATGGGGACACAACGGAAAGAAAAACACAGAGAAATAAAACCGGAAAACAAACGGAAGGGAAAACACGGAAGTTACTGTTTTGGTCAGTCCTTCTGTCACACTTCTTGGGAGGCAAGGAGCGAGGAACGAGGAAACACGGAGATAACTTAAATTCACAGTCTTTAATGATCACACGGGGAACGTAGGGGACACTGGAACACAAGGAATGACGTTCGAGGACTGACAAACACTAACTGAAAGGACTGGGGCTTTTAAACACTGGGTGATTGGGAAAACACAGGTGCAAGGAATGACTAATTAAAAGGAACACGACACACCTGGGGAGGGAAAGCACAACACAAAGAGTCCAGGGGCGTGACATCTTTGTGTTTGTTTGTTTGGACATTAAATACCATCACACAGAACAGAAAAATGCCAAATAAATAGATTTTTTGTGGCCAAAATATATTTGAAATAAGTGCTAAATATATGTTGCAAACAGTGAAGCTCAATAAAATGTATTTTTGAAATAAGAAATATTTAGTTTTAACCTTCATATACCAAAATATATTTCTAAATGTATTTCAGTGGCAAGAAAATACATTTCCAGTCTTACAGTAGCCTACATTTAGGCTAAACACAAACGTGGATGGCCTACTAGAGTTCAAAAGTACATTCATAATGATTTAATAATGTTTATTATTTTTATATATTCCAGTTTTGTTCTTTGCTGAAGTTTATTCAAATGTGTTATACGTTCACATATTTGAAACATATTTTAGCAAATATATTTTTGGCCCGTTTTTATATTTTATATCAGGAGATGACTTGGCCATGCAGAATAAATACACTTTTTTTACCTTCAATAACTCCTGGGTTGCTTTTGCTGTATGGTTTGGGTCATCGTCCATTTATACAACGAAGCGCCGTCCAATCAACTTTGCTCCATTTGACTGAATCTGGGCAGAGAGTATATCCCTATACACTTCAGAATTATTCCGGCTGCTTCTGTCCTATGTCACATCATCACTAAACACCAGTAACCCAGTGCCACTGAAAGCCATGCATGCTCATGCCATCACACTGCTCCACCATGTTTCACAGATGATGTTGTATGCTTTGGATCATGAGTTGGACCAAGCCTTCTCTATTCTTTTTTCTTCCCATCATTCTGGTACAGGTTGATCTTAATTTCAGCCGTCCAAAGCATGCTTTTCCAGAAGTGGTCTGGCTTTTTTAGATGTTTTTTAGGCAAAGTCTAATCTGGCCTTGTTTGCACCTTGTGGTGAACCCTCTGTATTTGCTCTCTACTGTATTCTCTTGATTGTAGACTTTGACAGTGACACATCTACCTCCTGGAGAGTGTTCTTCTCTTGACTGGATGTTATGAAATGTTTTTCTTTACCATGGAGAGGATTCTCCGATCATCCACCACTGTTGTCCTCCATGGACGTCCAGGTCTTTTTATGTTGTTGAGCTGGGTTCATAGCAACAGCTTCCAAATACAAATGGAACACTTAGAATAAACTCCAGACCTTTTACCTGCTTAACTCATGCAGAAATAATGAAGGAATAGCCCACACATGTCCATGAAACAGCTTTTGAGTCAATTGTTCAATTACTTATGGTCCCTTGAAAAAGGGGGGAGGTACAAATTAAAGAGCTGTAATTCCTTAATCTTTCCTCCAATAGTGATCCCTCAAATTAAAGCTCAGAGTGTGCACTTTAAGCCCATATTCATTATATAACTAACTTGAATATGTTTTGGTCAGCAGATAAAATAAACGATTGTGCCTGTGTCCAATATATATGGGGGGGGGGGGGGGGGGGGGAAAAAAAAACCCCGTGGAACTGTTTTGAGCAAATTATATGTTGTATATTTGAAAACTATATTTGAAAATATTTGTCTTGGATATCACACGCTTCCAAACTAGCATTCTAGTATTCAAACTCAAACTGTCAGGGAATTGTATTTATTTTATTTTATTCATTTTTAGTAAGTGTTTAATTTTGATTGTTTTTATTTTTTGCATGCAACCATGGAGTTCATTCATGTTTAGCTTTTTACTTCTGGCAATTGTATTTAAGCTTCAAAATTCATAAAATTTGTTAATTTATCATGATGAACAAAACATGTAAGAATCATAAACTTGTGTTGGCCACAGAGCTTATTTTCTGCAATAATCCAAAAGCCAATAGAAAAATTATATTGTTTTTTTGTCGAGGGAATCAGGGTGACACTAATTTCTGGGCTGGCCTACACAAATACATCATCACTGCAGCAATGTATCACAAATAAAACCAAGAGAAGTGCTGTTAAAGACGCACACAGTGCACAACTCTGAACAGCTGT
Organism: Sinocyclocheilus anophthalmus; assembly: GCA_018155175.1. Taxonomy (NCBI): domain Eukaryota; kingdom Metazoa; phylum Chordata; class Actinopteri; order Cypriniformes; family Cyprinidae; genus Sinocyclocheilus; species Sinocyclocheilus anophthalmus. The sequence continues at coordinate 57,737 of JADLZN010006913.1, read as the reverse complement.
ACTGCAATAGTTCATGTTTTTACTGCAATACTAAGATTCCCTTTTTTTTTTTTTTTTGTTTTTTTTTTTTTTTTTTTTTTTTTTTTTTTCCCCATGCATTTAAAATGATCATAAAATGCTGTCTGCAGGCATCTGCTTCTCAGTCGAGGAAACACACACAGTACTAATGCATATTTATGAGATAAACCCAATTGTCCCTTACTCAAAAAAGGCCCAAATGAAGCCAATTTAGAACAAACGCCACACTAAGGTTAGCACAAACGGGGGACTTGCATGATAAACTTCTGCTTTTAAATGTATAGCTCTTTCAATTCTGTAATCTGAGTAAGATTACTGCAGTTATATTCCCTATGGGGAGCAGGGCCATTCATTCATCCTCAGCATTACTCTAAATACTTTAGATGAATGCGCTTTCATGGTGGCACTAGTGTACAAGTACATTTATTTATGAAGGAAATTATGAAGAATGAAAATTTCTGAAATATAAATAAATTACTTAGGGGTAAAGAATTCGAAGCAATCCTTTTCTTTGTAAAGTGACAGTTTGAAACGCAAAGGTATTCAAATAAATGCCTTGGAAGGTCAGAAAGTTAAAGCAGTTTCAGAGTCTGCACCCTCTTTTCTATCTATATCAATAAGCCAAAGCTATCAGCAATAGACAAACTAGAATTAATCTATATGCAGAAGAAACAATCATGCATTCAGCTGACCATGGGTTTTTTTAATACAATCTGCTGTCCTTCCCAACCTCAAACTCACTGTTTCACTCAGCTAACTTAATCCTCATCCATACACATAATACATAATATGAAAAAAAGCATTTCTTAAAGGGATAGTTCACCCAAAAATGAAAATGCTGTCATTAGTTACTCACCATCATGTCGTTCCAAACCCATAAGACCTTTGTTCATCTTCGGAACAAATTAAGATATTTTTGATTAAATCCGAGAGCTCTCTGGTCCTCCATAGACAGCAAGGGAACTAACACGATCAAGGCAGAGAAACGTAGCAAGAACATCGGTAAAATAGTCCATGTGACATCAGCGGTTAAACCATATGTTTACGAAGCTACAAGAATACTTTTTGTGTGCAAATAAAACAAAAAAATGACTTTATTCAACAATTCTTCTCCTCATCCTGTCTGCAGCGATGCGGCACCATTGTGGAGAGAGTACTACAACGCATACACTTGCTTCCGGTTGATGTAAACAATGCATGCGCGTACTGGTGCATGTGTGTGTTACGTAAGCAGCAGTGCCATGTGCATGTGTTGTTTACATCAACCGGAAGCAAGTGCATGCTTCGTGATAATCTCTCGGGCAGTGCCTGTCCCCACGTGTCTTCACGAAAGTTGCGAAGGAGGCTCTTGTTCCCTTCAGACAGTAAGGTGTTCGCATCCTCAACTATCTCAACAATTGACTTATATAGCACACTACTACTGGTGCTCAGGCACCTCAGCCAGTTGGGTCTTCGGGTCAACTGGGAAAAGAGCAAACTCTCCCAGACGCAGAGAATCTCTTTTCTTGGTATGGAGTTGACAGCCTGACAGCATGCCTCACAGAGGAACGTGAGTGGTCAGTGTTGAACTGTTTGAATTCATTCAAGGGCAGGACAGTGGTCCCACTGAAACAATTTCAGAGGCTCCTGGGGCATATTGCAGCTACAGTGGCAGTTACGCCGCTGGGGCTGCTTCATATGAGACCACTTTAACACTGGCTCCATGGCCGAGTTCCGAGGTGGGCGTGGCACTTTCCGGGTCCAAGTTACACCGGCATGCTGCCAAAACGTCAACCCTGGTCGACTTTGCAGTTGCGTGCCCCTGGAGCAGGTCTCCAGGCATGCTGTGGTACACACGGATACCTTCACCACCAGCTGAAGTGCCATGTACAACGGGCAAGCAGTGTCGAGAGTGTGGACGGGCCCCCAACTGCAGTGGCATATCAGTTGCCTAAAGTTGTTAGTGGATGCACTGGCACAGAGCTGGCCACAGGGCCTGCGCAAATATGCATTCCACCCAGTGAGCCTTTTCTGCACAGACACAGTGCAAAGTCATGGAGGCCGAGGAGCAGGTCTTGCTCGTTGCGCCCTACTGGTCCAACCAGACCTGGTTCCCGGAACTGATGCTCCTAGCGACAGCCCCTCCTTGGCCGATTCCTCTGAGGAAGGATCTACTGACTCAGAGACGGGCACCCTGTGACACCCGCGGCCGGACCTCTGAAAAAAAAAACATGTGGGCTCCCCCAAAGTCCACGGTATAGTTCGAACACTGGTTCTAGGTGACCTACCCCAAGAGGTAGCGGACACCATCACTTCGGCACGAGCACCGTCTACGAGACATGCTTACACCTTGAAGTGGAACCTGTTCGTTGAGTGGTGTTCTCATCGAGAAGACCCCCAGAGATGCCCGATAAGAGTCGTGCTTTCCTTTCTGCAGCAAGGGTTGGAGCAAAGGCTGTCTCCCTCCACCCTTAAAGTCTACGTTGCTGCTATTTCTGTTTATCATGACCCCGTGGAAGGGAAGTCGGTTGGCGAGCATGACCTGGTTATCAGGTTCCTTAGGGGGGCGAGAAGTTGCAAGCGCACTCTACTAGAAGTGTTGCATCCCCCTGGGCTCTGGCTCGTGGCGCCTCGCTGACAGATATTTGTAGAGCTCCGGGCTGGGCAAACCCCAACACGTTCGCTAGATTCTATAGCCTTCGTGTGGAGCCGGTATCCTCCTGTGTTATCACCTCAAACGGGTAGAAGCACCGAGAGGCCCCGGCTTAGTGTCGGCTTGCTAAACTGCTCAGAGGTAGTCCTGAGGCCACTGTCGGATCCACCCATCCCCTCCACAGCCAGACGTGGTGAATTATCTGGTGCCAGGCCCTCAGTCGATGAATCCACGAGAACCTAAGTGGATCCCATATGTGTAAAGTCCATGGTATAGCCTTGAGCCAGTGTTTCCCCGGCAGACTTCTCTGCCATTCCTCAAGAGGGTCACAATCACCTCTAAATCTTTCATATGTACCTAAACGGTTTTCCATATCTGTAAGGGTGTAAGGATGGGGCTTCCGCAACGTTCCTGTTCCAACTGGAATGGGTACGTTTTCCCAGTGTACCAATCTATGAGGGGGTAGTGCTAAGAACAACAGTGACTGCCTTCCTGCTGCGAGATCTGGCCTATACCAAAAGGGACACAGGAGGCTTGCACAGGACACTGGAAGGGGCAGCATCCGTGGTGCTTTGTTAGGGATCCCCAATTCCGTCAGTCATCGATGCGACGTCGAGAGTGACCGACTGAAAGGGATGTCTCAGTTATGTATGTAACCCTCATTCCCTGAAGGAGGTAATGGAGACGTCATGTCCCGTCGCCACAGCTGCTGTACCACGGCTGAGCGGCTTGGTTACCAGCTCGGCTCCTCAGCAAAAACCTGAGATGCATTGCACATGCTGCCTATTTATTCTCGTGCTGCGATCAGCGGCATCTGGATGCAATCATCGCATGCAGCATATTTAGTTGGATTCCACGATTCTGTCCGCGTTTTCCCTATAACAACATGCACAACTATGAAGTCAACCAGCATAAATAGAACAACCATGTTGGTTGACCATCTTAGCTATTAAGTTTTGCTGGTCAGTAGCATCTAGTCCACCATCTAAACATCCAGCAACAAACCAGCCTGGATCAGCATGAATTTCCAAAATTTGGTTGCGACGCTGTTGCATATTTTATTTATGTATTAGGTTTTTTTCAAGCATTAGTCATTTTATTTTCTCTTTCCTTGTCCCTCAACAGGGGTGAGCGTGATTTGACCAAGTACAACATCATTCCAATCAACCAATCAGAATTGAGAAATAACGTTTCAGGAAATGTCAGTTTTAGGCTTACAATCAGGATTAGGTGCTTCTACACCCTTGTTAATCAGCTATCATTTCCCTCTGATTTTAGGAATAAATTATGGGTAAGGTTAGGTTTAGGGGTAGGGATTGGGATTGGGTTTAGTCTATATTTTTGGACAGTAATGTTGATCCAGGATCAACAAAAGATATTGATCCAGGAACATGTCTTACTTGGCAAAATCACAGCGACCCCTCAACAGGCTCCCACTCATGGTCAGGATGATGTACGCAAGAATATATTTTAAATAACATATCCAAATAAACCAAGAGCATTGAACAAAGAAAACTTTCCCAAAATCCAGTCCCTGTGATTTATGTTAAAACCATACTTCTCTAAGACAGTTTGTTTCAGGTGCTTTCAATCCTTCCAAACATCTCCGAGCCAAGAGTCTTACTGTCGAACACAAGCAGCTGTTTAGAGAAAAGCAGGATAGCCAGAGGCACAACAAGAGAATGCAAATCTCACAGAAACACTGGCACAGCACCTAGACAAACATCTGTGATGGGGCACTGTCACACTGCGTCTGTGCAGTGGAGGAGGAATCCCAACTCCTTTAAAATTGTCTCTGTTTTAGGCTCATCTTGCTCCGGCTAATCCATCCTGACAGTGTAGATTGCTCATAACAGCTATGCTAGAGTATCTGCAAAACAAACATGCCCTTCTTCAGTCATTGGATTGCTAGTCAAACATCTTGAAATGGTGTGATTCTTGATTCAGACTCTGGGACAGGATAATTAGCCCTGCAAAAAAATACCTAGTAACTTTTTGATGTTTGCAAATAGCTTGTTTTATATTCCAGGTTCTCGGGTTTGTAAAGAAACACATATGGTAATTATCGTTGGTGAAATTAGTGAGTCTGAAATAGATGAAAAGATGCTGATGCATAAAGCTAATGTACTTTTTTTCCCCAGTTGTCTGAACAATTGTTCAGATCAGCTGTTTAGACAAAGGTTCTGCAGGGAGTCTGCAAATTATTGTTTGAGCTCAAACTAAAAAAAAAAAAAACATTAAATAATATTAACTTACCCTTAGCCAAAGCTAAAGTTAAGAAGGCAATTGTTTCATTGTACCTCCCACATTAAAAATGAATGTCAAATTAAAATGTAATGTCCCGGTTCACAGCAGGAGAATGGATGGATGGATAAATAAAATGTGAAGTATACTAGCATTTAAATATTTGGGGTCAGTGAGTTTGTTTGTTTAATACATTTATAATGTTACAAAAGATTTCTATATTAAATAAATGCTGTTCTTTTGACATTTCTATTCATCAGAGAAGAATCCTGAATATTCAGCTTTGCATTGCAGGAATAATTTACATTTTAAAAATATATTACAATCAAATTTGGTCATTTAAATTGGAATGTAATTTCACAATGATACTACCTACAACACTGTTTTATACTTGTCGTCTATATCGAATCACATAATACTTTGAGTATATGGCCGGTGCTTTTACGACCACTATAGTCCCCTTTTGCCCCGTAGACTTGCCTGCCAGACAACCTGATCCCATCACTTTTTACACTCTTATCTCCGATTCCCTTCCAATCACCTATTCCTTCAATCCGTCTGTTTACTATTTAAAGTATTTATCATATTAATATTCCTGCGACGTAAATGCTGCATATGTACTAACCTGCATTCTTAGATACCTTAAAATTACCCAATTACAATTACAACAAATTGTATTAAATTAACAGGTGGCTCGTATTAGACCTTCCCATAGCTCTCGGACTGACAGGTTGAAGACCCCAGTCTACTTCCCTCCGTGTCAATATATTTTATTTGTTTGACTGTTTTTTTGTCCATAACTTAGAATGTCGGGAAAACGTGACATTTATTTCAGTACAATAATTCATAGTAGTGTTTTTGTTATTTAATTATTTTTATTCTGTGATATTTCTCTCGTTGTTAATAAATTACAATGCACATTAGACGGAGTGATTCAAGTTTTGGTCTTTTAATTGTGATGATGTCAGCCACATTTAATAATTAAAACCAGGCCAATTCACTATTCAAACCTTCTTTTTGATTCTTTTATTGACTTAGGTGTTTTTTTTATTATCTTCTGTGATATGGCACTTAAGACAATGAAAAAATATTTTAGGAATGTTGGGCCTTCGGGAAAGTATTTCATTTTACTGTACAGTAATCAATACTTGGAGGGCTCTTTGCGAATTTTATTTGTGTATTGATTTTACATTGTTACCTTTTTTTTTTTTTTTTTTTTTTTTTTTTTTTTTTTTTTTTTGTTTTGTTTTTTTTGTTTTTTTCTTTATTTTTCGTTTTTTTTTTTTTTTTTTTTTTTTTTTTTTTTGGTGTTTTTGTTTCTTTCTGTGTTTATTTATTCTTATGTTTTTGTTCTGGTGCACTGCTGATTTGGTTTTCTTCTTTGGATGGACCAATTTCTGGACAGTCGCATTCAGCTCATCTGCATTTTTTTGGTCTCTTGTTTATCATTTTCCTCTTGAAAATACCCCATAGATTCTCTATGGGGTTCAGGTCTGGTGATTTTGCTGGCCAGTCAAGCACACCAACACCAGGGTCATTTAACCAACTTTTGGTGCTTATGGCAGTGTGGGCAGGTGCCAAATCATGCTGGAAAATGAATCGCATCTGCAAAAAGCTGGTCAGCAGAAGGAAGCATGAAGTGCTCCAAAGTTTCTTGGTAACGGGTGCAGTTACTTTGGTTTTCAAAAAACACAATGGGCCAACACCAGCAGATGACATTGAACCCCAAATAATCACAGACTGTGGAAACTTAACACTAAACTTCAAGCAACTTGGGCTATGATCTTCTCCACCCTTCCTCCAGACTCTAAAACCTTGGTTTCCAAATGAAATACAAAAAAAATCTGAAAAGAGGACTTTGGACCACTCGGCAACAGTCAAGTTCTTCTTCTCCTTAGCCCAGGTAGACGCCTCTGACGTTGTCTGTGGTTAAGGAGTGACTTAACAAGAGGAATATGACAACTGTAAATTCCTTGAGACGTCTGTGTGTGGTGGCTCTTGATGACTTGACCCCAGCCTCAGTCCATTCCTAGTAAAGTTCACTCAAATTCTTGAATCGATTTTGCTTGACAATCCTCATAAGGCTGCGGTTCTCTTGGTTGGTTGTGCATCTTTTTTTCCACACTTTTTCCTTCCACTCAACTATCTGTTAACATTCTTGGATACAGCAATCTGTGAACAGCCAGCTTTTTTGGCAATGGATGTTTGTGGCTTACCCTCATTGTGAAGGGTGTCAATTATTGTCTTTTGGACAACTGTCAGATCTGCAGTCTTCCCCGTGATTGTGTAGCCTGGTGAACCAAACTGAGAGACAATTTTGAAGGTTCAGGGAAACCTTTGCAGGTGTTTGAGTTGATTAGCTGATTGGCATGACACCATATTCTAATTAGTTGAGATAGTGAATTGGTGGGTTTTTGTTAAATGTGAGCCAAAATCATCACAATTAAAAGAACCAAAGACTTAAAACTACTTCAGTCTGTGTGCATCGAATTTATTTAATACACGAGTTTCACAATTTGAGTTGAATTACTGAAATAAATGAACTTTTCCACGACATTCTAATTTATTGAGATGCACCTGTACTGTACATGTCAGAAATATTGTCCCATGGCTTAAGAGCACTAAAGATGGCTACTGTCTTTGTTGTATTATCCATAATATAATTATATTGCAATGTTATGCTAGAATTTCTTTGAAATTTTTATTTGAAGTCTTGCCTTGAAAGCAACAATGGCAGCAACTTCTAGGCAGAGATGATTAGACTAACCTGAGACTGACAAAAAATGAAAAATGATTCAGAAAATAAAAGCTCTCTTGAAGAAGCAGAATAGTGTGTATAATGCACGATGATGACAGCTGGTAATGAGCGCTTCCTGCATTCTACCGCATTTGACAACTGTGCCTGGAATACAAATGCAGCAGAGGTGTACAAGCTGTTCTAAAGGTTTTTGGACAATTTTTTATCAGACAGTGCAATCTCAAAAATATCCATAATAGGAAATGACAAAAAGTACAGTAAACACACAGATACAATGTTTTGATGAGCAATAAAATGTGCATTGAATTGGCTTCATTAATGCATTGAAATCCTCCACCTGTCGCCTTCTTCACACTCTTCCTGTGGGGCACATTATTTTCTGAAAATGTGACATATTTTTTAACATAAGAATATGTTTATCTTTTTTTTTCTTTGTGCTGTTTTGAGATAAAATATCTCTACTAAAAATAAATCAATAAAAAATGGAGATATATTTCCACATACAGTACCACAATTAAACATTTGTATCAGTTAATATCAATGTCTCTGCTAATTCAATGCATGCCTATTTTATTAAATTAAATATTATATACTAAAAACTAAGTCATTATCAATTATCTTAAAATATGTTCTCAAAATTCCAACTCATCTTCACTGTTAGTGCTGCACTTCTTCTTGGAATTTCCATAGAATACAGATTAAAATAAATGATAATATCATTAATTATGCATAAATAGTATTATATTATATCATTCCAAATAAATAAATAAATTTGTAACTAGTTGTTATCGTTAACTAAAACAATTAAAAACACTTTTGTTAATTTAAATAAAGCAGAAATAAACTAAAATAATTATTAAATAAAAAAAAAAAAAAAAAATAGAAAAAAATGCTGAAATGAATGCATAATATATAAGTTGGGTACGGAAAAGTATTCAGACCACCTTAACTTTTTCACTCTTTGTTATATTTGCAGCCATGCTAAAATCATTAAGTTATTTTTTTTCCTCATTAATATACACACAACACCCCATATTGACAGAAAAACACAGAATTGTTGACATTTTTGCAGATTTATTAAAAAAGAAAAACTGAAATATCACATGGTCCTAAGTATTCAGACCCTTTGCTCAATATTTAGTAGAAGCACCCTTTTGATCTAATACAGCATGAGTCTTTTTGGGAAAGATGCCAACCCAAGTTTTTCACCCTGGATTTGGGGATCCTCTCCATTTCCTCCTTGCAGATCCTCTCCAGTCTGTCAGGTTGGATGGTAAACGTTGAAGGACAGCCATTTTTAGGTCTCTCCAGAAAGGCTCAATTGGGTTTAAGTCAGGGCTCTGGCTGGCCATTCAAGAACAGTCACAGAGTTGTTGTGAAGCCACTCCTTCGTTATTTTAGCTGTGTGCTTAGGGTCATTGTCTTGTTGGAAGGTAAACCTTAGGCCCAGTCTGAGGTCCTGAGCACTCTGGAGAAGGTTTTCGTCCAGGATATCCCTGTACTTGGCCGCATTAATCTTTCCCTCGATTGCAACCAGTCGTCCTGTCCCTGCAGCTGAAACACCCCCACAGCATGATGCTGCCAAAACCATGCTTCACTGTTGGGACTGTATTGGACAGGTGAAGAGCAGTGCCTGGTTTTCTCCATACATACCGCTTAGAATTAAGGCCAAAAATTTATATCTTGGTCTCATCAGACCAGAGATCTTATTTCTCACCATCTTGGAGTCCTTCAGGGTTTTTTTAGCAAACTCCATGCGGGCTTTCATGTGTCTTGCACTGAGGAGAGGCTTCCGTCGGGCCACTCTGCCATAAAGCCCAGACTGGTGAAGGGCTGCAGTGATGGTTAACTTTCTACAACTTTCTCCCATCTCCATGACTGCATCTCTGGAGCTCAGCCACAATGATCTTTGGGTTCTTCTTTACCTCTCTCACCAAGGTTCTTCTTCCCCGATAGCTCAGTTTGGCCGGACGTTCCAGCTCTAGGAAGGGTTCTGGTCGTGCCAAACGTCTTACATTTAAGGATTATGGAGGCCACTGCTCTTAGGAACCTTAAGTGCAGCAGAAAGTTTTGTAACCTTGGCCAGATCTGTGCATTGCCACAATTCTGTCTCTGAGCTCTACAGGCAGTTCCTTTGACCTCATGATTCTCATTGCTCTGACATGCACTGTGAGCTGTAAAATCTTATATAGACAGGTGTGTGGCTTTACTAATCAAGTCAAATCAGTATAATCAAACACAACTGGACTCAAATGAAGGTGTAGAACCATCTCAAGGATGATCAGAAGAAATGGACAGACCCTGAGTTAAATATATGAGTGTCACAACAAAGGATCTGAATACTTAGGACCATCTGATATTTCAGTTTCTTTTTTAATAAATCTGCAAAAATTGTCAACAATTCTGTCTTTTTCTGTCAATATGGGGTGCTGTGACAACATTAATGAGGAAAAAAAATTAACTTTTAGATTTAGCACAAGGATGCACTATAACAAAGAGTGAAAATTTAGGGGGTTATGATGAATAACTTTCCCCCTGCTACCCACTGTATGTGTGTGTGTGTGGTGTGTGGTGGTGTGTGTGACCCTGGACCACAAAACCAGTCTTAAGATAATTTTTTTAAATTGAGATTTATACATAATCTGAAAAAAGCTGAATAAATACGCTTTCCATTAATGTATGGTTTGTTAGGATAGGACAATATTTGCTGAGATACAACTATTTGAAAATCTTGAATATGAGGGTGCAAAAAAATCTAAACACTGAGAAAATCACCTTTAAAGTTGTCCAAATTAAGTCCTTAGCAATGCATTTTACTAATACAAAACTGAACGTTTGATATAATTACGGTAGGAAATGTACAAAATATCTTCCTGGAACATGATCTTTACTTAATATCCCAATGTTTTTCAAGAAAGTAGATATTTTGACCGCACCCCTAGAAAAATGGACAGCACCTGAGTTAAATATATGAGTGTCACAGCAAAGGGTCTGAATTACTTAGGCATGTGATATTTCAGTTTTCTTTTTTAATAAATCTGCAAAAATGTCAACAATTCTATGTTTTTCTGTCAAAATGGGGTGCTCTGTGTACATTAATGAGGAAAAAAAAATTAACTTTAATGATTTTAGCAAATGGCTGCAATAGCACAAAGATTGTGAAAAATTTAAGGGGTCTGAATACTTTCCGTAACCACTGTATATGTGTGTGTGTGTGTGTGTTTTTTGTGTGTGTGTGTTGTGTGTGTGTGACCCGGACCACAAAAAACAGTCTTAAGGTATACAATTTTTTTAAATTGAGATGTATACATCATCTGAATAAAAAGAAAGCTGAATAAATAAGCTTTCAATTAATGTATGGTTTGTTAGGATAGGACAATATTTGGCAACTATTTGAATATCTAGAATCTGAGGGTGCAAAAAAATCTAAATATTGAGAAAATCACCTTTAAAGTTAAGTTCCAAATAAAGTCCTTAGCAATGCATATTTACTAATCAAAACTGAAGTTTTGAAATATTTACAGTAGGAAATGTACAAAATATCTTCATGGATCAAGATCTTTACTTAATATCCTAATGATTTTTCAAGAAAGATCGATATTTTTGACCCATACAATGAATGTTTGGCTATTGCTACAAATATACCCCAGCGACTTAAGACTGGATTTGTGCTCCAGGGTCACAATGTAAAAAATATCCAGATCTACAGTAGAAAATGTATAGTAGACATATTATAGGTTATAAAGAATACAGTGTTTGAATAGCAAGTAAGCAAAGAAATATGGTATGTTGCCATATTACAAAACCATACCAAATAAGGTTAAATAGTACCATGTGGAAATGTTGACCTGTTTAAAAACAAAAATACATTCAATACATAACAAATAGCTCCATTGCATGCTTCTGTTAGAGACGAACACTAGATTCAGATGAACAGAGCGAGTGTGTGCCCTTGGAGTTTTCTCAGGCTTTCATTTTGTGGCACTGACACCTCGTCTTACTGCCTGGAGGTAGCTGAATCTTTAGTGTGGGCGTCTGGGCCGCGAGAGACAGGGAATGCAGAATCACATGCCAGAATACAAGCCCTACTCTGTGCACTGTCAAAGGTCCCAGTGCTTGAAGGCCACAATCTTGGCTTGTGCCTGCAATTCCTACAAGTCTTTGTTTTCGTGATTCATTACATTTTAACACGCTCAGCTGTAGCAGCAGCCTCGGCGGCAGAGACCCTGGAAATGTAGAAGCCTGTGTTGTGGGGTGGCAGTGCCATTTACACGGAAAGTGGCGGGACGTTATTGAAGGAGACAAAGAGGAATATTGAAGATCATGTGTTTTTGTAATAGCACTGCCAAAACAAGTTCCACTTGTTAGAAGATGACAGCTCAGTGAAATTCAGGAAGATTATGCCACTGATTCATATAGTAATGACTGCTTCTATAAATGCGCTGGGTTATTTTTGGTAAGGCTGTGCATATCACTCTTGCAATAATCCTGTCAGGAACTGTCAGCGTTCATTACATGAAAGTAGAGTTGAAAGCATCCCCATTAGATGTGTATGGGAGAAATACAGGCCTTTTTTATACTGCCGAATACGTTCATTCTGCATAATTTTCCACTTTTTATTCCTTGACGAACACCAGATTGACAACTGAATAGCATTTATGATCTCAAATGATTGCTGCAGCACTAGAAACCCTCAATTATGACAACGTTTGTCAACATCGCCTTTTGTCACTTAAAAAATAGATCATATCTGATAGTCATCAGTACTGCAGGCCCAACAAAGAAAACTCTAAATTGCTCCACCTAGGGATTCCCTGCAATTTGGCTCATTTTACTAAAGAGAGGGCAGGTAATTTACCAATTATGTTTGAAACGGCAGCATCCTGAAATGTACCCATAATGTTGGTGTGTTTCAAAGAATATTGTATCTTATTTGGAGTAATTGTGTAAAGATCAGAGGGATGCATGTAAGCTTTGTAAATTATATTTTAGTCTCTTCAAATTTGCAACCATAAAAGTTTTCCTTCAAAAAGAACAAATGACAAAATGTGAATATTTAACCTACTATATCAATTGTGACCCTGGAGCACAAAAGCAGTCATAAGTAGCACGGGTATATTTGTAGCAATAGCCAACAATACATTGAATGAGTCAAAATTATCCATTTTTCTTTTATGCCAAAAATCATTAGGATATTAAGATCATGTTCCATGAAGTTTTTTTTTTTAATTTCCCACCGCAAATGTATCAAAACATAATTTTTGATTAGTAATATACATTGCTAAGAACTTCATTTGGACAACTTTAAAGGAGATTTTCTCAACATTTTGATTTATTTATTTTTTTTGCACCCTCAGATTCCGATTTTCTGAATGCCCTGTTGTATGTAATCTACCACATGCCGTCTGTCATTGAATTGATAGTTTAGACTTTTTTAGCAAATAAAATTACTTTTAGTGCGATTTTAAAAACATCCACCTTCAGGTTGTTGTGCATGTGACTTTTTCTGTGAAATATTTAATGATTTTTATTAAGTAAAACGTATGAAATGATGTAAGAATAACTTTGTATATTGTTACTGGACTGGACTGAAGCATCTTAGGTTTAATTGATAGCATAGCATCATTTTTTTTTCAATATGTGCCCTGGACCACAAAACCAGTCATAAAGGTTAATTTTGTAAATTGAGAAGAATAAATCAGCTTTACATTGATGTATGGTTTGTTAAGGATAGGACAATATTTGGCAACTATTTGAAAATCTGGAATCTGAAGGTGCAAAAAAATCTAAATATTAAGAAAATCAACTGGGGTGAGAGGGTGTTTTGGGCCCTGGAGAAGTTTTGACATGTCCTGACATTTGTGCTTTTTTCAGTTGCTAATAAACATTTTAATGACTAAGTTTAGTAGCACCATAATCAGCACAACCTGGGCTACAATAATATGTGAGCAGCAATGTATGTATGTGATTGTGTTTTTGAAAAAACAACGTTTATGCGTGCTTAGTGAAAAAATAAAATTTTAAAGTCACTGAAATAAGACCATAAAACACATACAGAACATTTGTTCACAAGACTATTGAGAACAGATCTTGAAGTCTAGATTTTTTGCATCAGAATGATGTGAAAATAATCTTGTTTACTCACTCACAGAAAACAATAAATTGATTTAAATTTTCTAAGACACTTACTTTTTGTGTAGAAAAGGTATATGCGAAGAGGCGTGAATGATCATGAATAATGATGTGACTCACACCTGAGAAGACAAAGGCCTGCATAATGAGCTGCATAATGAGCTGTCAGGTGTGCGACTGAGAGGGAATTGCTACAATACATGTATATATTTATTGTTAGGAATTTTTTAAGGAAAAAGAAATGTATCTATTTTTTTGTTTGTAGTTTATTTAGAATATATAACGATCACATCATTTTGGGAGGGTGTGCATCACATGGTCTTAGCTGTGGTCCAGGTTCCTGTGCTGGCAGGAATCTCAGAGTCTGTGGAACATGTCAGTGTCAGTCTCTGGTTTCCATGACCAAGGGGGCTGCTTATTTGCTTTGGCTCTCTTTGCAACAGGTTATTTTACACTGTTATTCTCACATCTGAAATAAAAAAAGCAAGCATGCTGTTTACACAAACTACATAATTAACATTATCGTGATGTTCACTGATGCTAGTAATAATTTATCGAAACAAAGAACACAATTAACACATAGCAAACATATTTTACCACGAAATAACTAAATCAAATGAAAGTAACATCTGTAAAATAGTGAATGCACACTTACTCTAAAATTCTGAATGGAGTTGAAAACTGAACGAGTGCCCCCTTCCTATGAGAGATGCAGGTGAATGCAAGAGTGGTGTATTCCCCACAGTACCTTAGTATAGTATGCATACTTCATGAGAAAACAATGCCAATTCTAACATTTTAACACTATCAACCACAAATAATATTACCACATATTCTAGGAATAATACAATTACAATTACTATACTGTGCACTTAATCAGTAGGATTTTCCAGCGAACTCAAAACTAAACGACACGTATGCCTTTCTTGTGCAATTATGCGAGTGATGCAGCCACAGTCCTAAACGAAAATGAAAACAGTTTCAAACATTTCAGCGTCATTACTCCATAAGACACAGGTATAACACATTCAAAATATTTACACCAGAGCAGATCTTCATGAACAGAAGCTTAGTTACATTCATAAACACAAGCATGCTTTGTATGTAGGCCTATACAATCCAAAAACTATCATTATAAACATATATAGCTATATTCGTGAACAGAGAATATCCTATCACAGTAAAGTTTTGACTAATCAATCTTACTGACATTAGACTAGTAACATTATAACTCATATTACTTTTATATCATATTTCTGTCTGTTATTAGAACATTAAAAAAAATCCTGGCATCATGACATTTAGATGCTGTGAGTGAAACTTCATAATGTTTCACTTGATTTATACATTTAGTCAGGAATTATAGTTGGGAGAAAGTCTAACTAGTAAAATGTGAGAAAACTAATACAAGTAGGTTAAAAAAAAGACTTACTCATGTTTTTTCCTGAGGTAATCCAACGCTTCTTGAGGTGAATTTTGTCTTATTCCTCTCAGCGCGACTCGAACAGTAAAGCTTGAGGTCTTGCTGTTTTGTTTGCTGTGATGTGGGCGTTTACACGCCGCGCGCTTCAAGTGGATGATTATAATATCAATAGCGCCCAGCGTATCAAGACTTTGTGGGCGTCTGGTAAAATTAGAGCTAATGAAGGGAGATGTGAAAGACTGGACATCTCGTTGGTTTCATATGAATTACTTTATCACAGAATATTTGCTTTAAGACTTGCTTAGTTTAATAGTAGAAATGTCAAGCTTTCTATGGATATATCTCTCACGTCTTTGTGTCGAGTATTCGTTGAGTTTCAGTTCATTTTAGTGACGCATTTCTAAATGAAGATCACGCAGACCAAAGCGGCAGACAGCACACCCTGTTTGTTTTCTTTACTTTATAAATGCACAAAGTTCTGTTGTAATTATGTTTGTATACAAATAAAAGTAGACCCTTTACATATTCGATTGATGTATTGCTCTTATCTGTAATATCAAAACTGAAAGTGTAATTTAAGTTATTATTCGGTTGTGGATCAGGAAAAGATGCCTCCCCCAAAACGCGTATCCGCGTTAAGCGACCGCAGAGGGACCGAGTGTCCAAATGAAGTTCTTAGCGATGCATATTATTAATCAGAAATTAAGTTTTGATATATTTACAGCAAGAAATTTACTAAATATATTCATGGACATGATCTTTACTTAATACCTAATGATCTTTGGCATAAAAAGAAAAAAATAAGATATTTGACT
Source organism: Sinocyclocheilus anophthalmus (assembly GCA_018155175.1). Lineage (NCBI taxonomy): Eukaryota > Metazoa > Chordata > Actinopteri > Cypriniformes > Cyprinidae > Sinocyclocheilus > Sinocyclocheilus anophthalmus. The sequence continues at coordinate 41,715 of JADLZN010006913.1, read as the reverse complement.
CACACCAGTGATATTTTTGGGATATTGCTACACATATACCCCAGAGAACTAGGACTGGTTTGTGCTCCAGGGTCAGCCATTGTTTGCATTATATGTTTTGCCCCCAGATTTATATGGATGTATAGCATTTTCTGTAAAGTGGTGGCTATATATATACGATAAATGATCTATGGCCTATATAATCAAGATCTCATTGATATTTACATTGCAAGCTATCAGAATTGTATCTTATTTATTTGGCAATATAAATATCAACAAATGACCACAGTTTTTGCTCCGATTGAAGCTATGGAATAAAATGTTTTTTCCCGTTGTATGAGCCTCATTCGACTACATCATAGGTATATGTGCCATAAACACCCTGTGTTTCAAATATGATACTAAATTAAAAATAAACTAATTTATGACTTGCCTAAAGCTCACCTCACTTTTTTAAAGAAGAAGAAACAATAGATGCATATTTTTTTGTCAACATTCGATTTTTCTAGTTAATTTAAAATAAATTCCCGGGACAGCACTTACATATTGTTGTCCTTTTGTTGGGTTAATTGCTTCTGTTGTCCTCATTTGTATGTCACTTTGGATAAACGTGTCTGCTACATGATTAAATGTAAATGTATTTATTGTTTGTTTGTTTTGTTTCTTTAAAGATTCAATAAATAGTTTTTCTGTTATTTTCTAACTATTATTTCACATGTCAGGCTTTACAGGGTTAGCCCCCACTTCCATCAAACTGCCTAAAATGATTAAGAGATCAAAAACGTCTTCAGTCTTATAACGCCAACACTCGCACATGCAGAATGTTGGCTGCTGTCACATCACAGGTGCATTTTGGTTGCTAAAGTGAGCTCACATTGTGTAGTGATATAGTGAGTGAGAACGAAAGTCAGAGGAACGTTTTATTGCTCAGACGCTGCAGCAATGAAGTTCTCAGTGACGTTGCATCAAACAATTCTTGCATACAGCAGATATATAATTTGTTCTATTAAGAATTCAATGAGAAATTGAGATTATATCTGACTTTTGATAGTAGACTGGAATTTCAAATCAAATCTGATCACAGTTTGTAACTTCACTCATCTTACTTCAAGAAGACGGATGTGAGATTAATACAGCCTTTGTCTTTAGGGAAAATTATCTAAAGCAAAGTCTAAAGTTTTCATTTGCTCTCCATGTTATTGCTGCAGAAAAGAACCAACTGAGATATTGAACAGAAGATACCAAATTCATTTTGTAATATTGTGTGAGCTAGGCAAGTTACCTAAATCCAGGTTACAGATCTCTGATGTTGTGGCCATGAACAAAGTCTGAATCGAAAATTAAATCTTAACATAACATTTTGCATCATAAATTATGTTTTGTGCAGTAAATGTATGTGTGTGTGTGTGTGTGTGTGCGTTTTCGGTGAAGCAATCCTTCAATGAAATTGCTAAAAATAATGTTGTAATGAAAAACGCAAAGTCAACAGAAACAGTAGATGATGGTGGTACATCAAGATTAAAACCTAGGATATTAAAAGTAACAAAGTCTATAAACTCCAAAAGCAATTATTTAAACTGATTTAACACACTATATGTAAGTACCCAGTGGCCACTCTTCAGAGGCAGTTCTTATCTCCATGGCTGGTCATTACCCTGAGTGTTGATTGGATGATATATGAAGAGCAATTCTTGTGCTTTGGCCTTTCCATAATGTTGAAACTCTCCTGCAGCTCGACCAGCAAAGACTGCACAGTTATGACATATTTATGGCATCATTTGGCTAAGTGACATCCATTTATAGTTAATTTATTAGCCTTAAGCACAATGCATCAGCAAAATGACGAAATGACTGCACCCTTGGGTGAAGTGAATTAGCCATCTGATAACATTCAAAACGGAATGCCTTTGATAGAAAAACGCTGAACATTGATTTAAATAGTTTCAGTTACATCTTATCGTTTCAAGATAAATTAGCCATAATGAAGAACTGAGGTGAAACATTCTTTTCTTTTCTTTTGATTCTTGTCTTTTATTTTTCCGCATTAAATTAAATGAATAACACTAACTACATTTGAAATCTAGATGAAATATAGTGACATATAATTATGTGTTTTAAGCTCTGAATCCACGAGAAACTCCAGGACTTGCGGATTTCGAAACACTCATGACAGACATCACTACCAGTCTTTTCAATATAATGAAAGTGAATGAGGGCTGAGACTGCCAAGCTCCAAAATGACAAGAAAAAAGCACCTTAAATGTTTAATTAAAGAGGTCCATATGACTCATGCGCTGTATATAAATTGTTCAATCTACACCATTGTTCAAAGAACATTTTCACATATGCTTGATCTGCTACCATGCATGCTAAACAGTCTCATTAGTATCATTTAGTATAATTGAGATACCATTAGGTAAATTGTATATATATATATATTATATACCAATTGTATTGAATTATCTTTATTAGAAGTTATTATTTTAGTTTATTATTTGGTATATCAGATAAACTAAAATGAATATGGAATGTGCTTAAATACAATATTGTTGGGATGTTTATATAACTTTATAGAAAATATTACTTATATAAAATGATAGATCTATATATATCTATAGATTATTATATATATCTATATATATATATATATTAATAATATAAATAATAATACACACAGGACATTATAATACATGCGTGTGGTATGTGTGGTGTGTGTGTGTGTGTGTGTGTGTGGGTATCTATTATAGTGCTAAGTAAGTTTCTTTTCATTATTTAATTAGTATTACGACACTACTACTCTCTATTATAGGATTTATTATTATATTATTAATTACTTTCAATAATACAAATCAACTAAATCGGTTGATCCAGTGGTCACAATGAGGGGAAGGTTATGAATAAAGTCGCCAGAAGACTCTAAGAATATAGCATATTCTTAGAGTTGAAGTTAATTCTTTCATTATAATTTTTATGGCTTTTGCATCCATTTGAGCTTGAAAGCTCGAGTTGCAATTGAAAAGGATGTTCATTATTTGAAATGTCTCATTTTGTATTCCATGGAAGAATCAAATATTTGTAACAACATAAGTAAATGATGAGAGAACATTCCTTTAAACTTAAAAAAATATATAAATACTGTATATTATAAACAAATCTTTAAATGAACTGCATTTATATACTCAGATAAAAGAATTCCAGCCTCACTCTCTGATTCCATTTAAATGCTTGCCATTCATTAAAAATCGGTGTTCTCATCTCTCAAAACAGACAAAGAAAAAGAGTGAAGAGAGAGAGGGGAAATGATGAGAGAGAGAGAGAGAGCGAGAGAGAGAGATGAAGAAGAGAGCATATCCTGACAGCTTTCAAATTCCAGCCTTCACATGGTGTTGGAATAGGGCGAGTGTGAGGGAGGCATGATCAGGACAAGTTAAATTTGAGCAGTAGCTGTGATCAGTGAAGCAGGAAGAGGTGTTCAATTAAATATTTCACCTCAGCTAGTGCTGTACAGATACAGACCCTGGGCTGTCAGCTTCCGCACTGCAACATTCATCTGCGGCGGCACAAGATCTATTAATAAGAAAAAAAGAGAAATGTCTCTTTTGCCTGCCGTTGCCCCTGCCTTTCATATGACAACTTCAGCTGTTACCTTTAAATGTTAATCCTTACATGATCTCATTTTGTTTGTGAAAACCAGTGGGTCTGGTGGCTCTGTGGTTGATAATTCAAAGGTTTCTTGCTCAAAACCCAGTAGGAATGACTCATGCATAACCTTGACAGTCAGTGGGATCCCCTATCGCCATCATGCCCTTGAGCAGAGCACTTAGCACCAGGTCACTTCTGGGAATAAACAGGCTTTCACTTTCACTAATGCTAAAAGACTAATAATAATAACTTAGGCTGTGTTTCGTTATACTCCCATGGTGTGAATCAGTATAATCAACACTAATTCAGGCCTTGATCCACTAAACATCAGGACAATATATTTTTGTGGACGCACCAGTGAAAATGTTGGCACGTTAAATACAAATATTAACCATATGAACAAATATGGCTCAGTCAGGCAGAAATAATCCATGACATTGAGAACATGTCTATCAAATTAAATCCTATCAATATATAGCACAAACAGCATACTAGTATGTACATACTGATGTTTTCGAAAGAAGTATCTTATGCTCACCAAGGCTACATTTATTTGACAAAAAAATACAGTAAAAACAGTCATATTGTGAAATATTATTACAATTTAAAGTAGCTGTTTTATATTTGAGAATATTTTATAATGTAATTTCTTCCTGTGATGTGAAGCTGAATGTTCAGCATCATTACTCCAGTCATCAGTCTCTCATGATCCTTCAGAAATCATTCTAATATACTGATTTGCTAAAAACAAAGAAACAGTTCTTACTGACCCCAAACAAACAGTAGTCTAATTAGTATGTTTCCAGTATGACTTAAAGATTGATTCTGCAAAAACCACAGAATCAAGGTTAACTCATTTCCCTACTGTAGTCATAACTGATATAATATATAACAAATATAGATATGTTATAGTGCAGCACTCATTCACTGACACTACACTGTGATTCACTCGAACACATTTTCCAATGCATTTTACATAATTATTAAGTCAAGTGCTGTTTTCTCTTATTTGCTTTACGAATCTCTCTTGTGATGTAATATAAAAGCATTTTCTTGCATGAGTACAAAGTATACAAGTAAAAACCTTCACAAAAGAGACCACCCCCCCCCCCCCCAACAAAAAAAATATGTAAAAATAAATTTAAAAAAATGCTGTGAGTTATGTAAATAAATGCCTGTAAATTCACACAAGAGTGTGACACATATGCACGGGGTACGGTACTATCTGTGAACATACTGAATCACATGACACCCTCTGAAGTGCTTTTGTTTTGTGGGTTTGGAAAAGCTTTCCTGTAACGTTTTCTCTCTCTTTTTTTCACACAGTCCCATTATACAACTGTGTCTGCATTTCCCTTGTGTGAGGAACTATTTATTTCACCTTTTATCTTTTATTCCTCTCAGAGTGCATTTCTGGAGTGACAATAGCATTCTGTCTGTAGAGGAGCGGCACGCTGGAACATAAAGAACAAACACCATTATTACAAAACCACCGCCGCTTTCAAAAACAGATAACTTCCGACAGCTATTTTCATTTACATGAACAAGAAGAGACATAGAAGCCATCAGAGAAAATGGGACTGATTACCAAGCAAAAATTGCAAATCCACCCTGACCAATTTACAGAATTTCAGTAATCCTCTAAAGGAGGATAACATTTAAGCTGTAGATGCTTTACCATGCCACACGTGTGAAGCTCATTCTTAGATTTAAATGGGTTAAATGCAATTGTTTACAATGCTTTTTAAAAGGTCAAAGTGAATCAAACTTCTCATTTGAAGTTTTGCATAATTAATACATGCACTAAAAAAACGAAATAATGTTGAAAAACATAAACAAAGATTTGCTTTGTTTTACTAAATCATTGTAGTTTTTTGTAGTGTCATCCTTGTGATTAACTTAAAATTCCAAAATTCAAGTTTTTTTATTATAATACAAAGAAAGTGAATGAATGCGTGAATGAATGAATGAATGAATACAAATACAATTAAAATAGCATGCATTAAATGGGTCATATGATGCTGCTAAAAAGAACATTATTTTGTGTATTTGGTGTAATGAAATGTGTTTATGCGGTTTAAGGTTCAAAAAACACATTATTTTCCACATACTGTACAGTATTGTTTCTCCTCCATGCCCCGCCTTTCTGAAACAAGTCGATTTTTACAAAACTCATCAGTCTAAAAAAGCGAGGTGTGCTCTGATTGGCCAGCTATCCAGTGCATTGTGATTGGCCGAATACCTCAAGCGTGTGACAGAAATGTTACGCCCCTCACCATACTGTGATGCCTTGTCCGGCCGGAGCGACGAGACAAAAACATGAAAACCCATTACAAACGAGGCACTTGTTGCAATCCAGTGGGGACATAATTACGTATATAATGACTATACTGTCTTTTACGCATTTTTAAAATAAAACCATGTCTGAATTTGTGATCGGAGAAACAACAAACAAACAAGCCTACTCTACACTGCTCAAAAAACTCACGTTTGAATCGTCAGTGGCAAAATAAAAAACGTACTTACAGGCTTTGAGTCAGAACAGCCAGCATTGTAGTCTACTCTCCCAGGATCAGGAAACAGTAAAATGTGCTGCACACATCTGGATATTTGGGTTTGAACTGTTCTGGAACAGTGTTGGAAATAAAATTAACCACTGATTTCTAGTCGTGCCTCTTTTGGAAGACCAAACAAAAGTAGTTTCGCTTTCACAACCAAACAGCTTAGGCAAATCTTCCCACATCGTGACGTAGACATTTGGGAGCGTGTTAGAACGAGCCATTTTAGATAGGCGTGGTTGACTCTTAACTTTTATAAAGAATATCTCTTTGGTTTGAGACTTTAGTCTTTGTACCTTTACAGATCTTCTTTATGCACCAAGAGCTTGTAACACTCCAAAGAGAAAGGAAAATATTTAAATCGCATCATATGACCCCTTTAATGATTTCTAAAAATACCGCCATTATAAATAGGCCTAAAAATGTCCTAAATTGCAACTTCATCATCATAAATACTGATTAAAATATATTTTAATACATGACATAAGTTTTAAACATGAATTCCATTAAAGTATATTTTAGTTTACCATAAATGCTCGTCTGTACATTCAAGTGTACACTTTAACTATATTTCAAAGACAACAAAACTATGAAATGACATATAAAGATGTACTTAAGTCCTAATTACTCTAAGTCAAAAGAAGCACTCTAGATGTCAGCTAAATGCATTCTAAAGTTCAGCTAAATGCTAAACTATAATACATTTTCATTCAACACCATTATATTCAGTTCACACTGAATGTATAAGTATATTCTTTGTGAAATGTGAAAGTACAGTCTTTTATTTCTGTAATAAGTACTCTTTTGAAGTATCTTAAAATTTACTTTTTTTACACAAGGATTGTTTGTTCTTCTATAAGATGTATCAGCTTGTTGGTTTTTACCCTTGTCATGTTTCATATTTCAGTGTTCTGGTCTATGAGTAGCATTTCATAAATGTATATGGTTTTACATATGAGCAAGCACTCTGGATGATCTGCATTTCTCATCATAAGGCACAAAATAAAGTGAACAATCGGAATTAGTTGATCATTTTGATCAACTTTTAGTAAAAGATAGCTGTCTGTCTATGATAACCAGATCCATGGTAATGTCTGGAATGTTCCAGAACAAGCCTAGATCCTCTATAGTATCTATAAACACCCATGTGTGTTAACAACAAGGCTGATCACGCCTTCGTGATTGGCTGATTGATCACGTTTGAACAAAGAGCATCAAACAGTCTCTCATGCACTGAGGCGAGTATTACAGTGCTGTAGTTTCTCACAAGAGCAGAGACGACGCCTCTGAACGCAATCATGAGGTAATTAAAGACACATCTTATTAACACAATGAAAATACAAATTACATTCAGAAGTGTGAAGCTGAAGTTCCTCACCAAAACCTGTTAATTTAAAAACAGGAACTAATGACTTGTCATTGGCGCTCTACTGAGCTCTGGAAATATTAATGACTTTATTTTCAAACAGATTTACATATTCTTGTCCCTGACCATGCTGCAGGCAACATATACGGTATATTAAAGAGATGCATGGCCAATAATGTTACAGCACCAGTCACACCTGAGTGTACAATTAGAAAATAAACAAACAACACATTCATTTATAGCACGAGTACCATATAAACGCATTATAATTATGCTTATTAGAAAGAATAAATGCACAAAATATTCACAATAAGGACTTTATGGTTACAAAAACAACAAACAAAATAAGCCAAGTATGTTCAAATGGTTACTGTAATACCAATGATACTATTAACAAAATGTTCTAAAAAGTCGTTTTAAAAAGCACACAAGCATTAATAAAGAAAAGATGATAATTAAAACCAGTAATTAGTTTTTCTCTAATGAACCCTCAATCAACAATAAGAGAATAATATAAAAGCCTGTGTTGTAATATCGCCCATGTACTTCCTTGCGTCCTCACGGGGCAGGTTGCGTCGATGTATGAAATGCTAATGATCTATTTAATTCAGAGCCATCTAGAGGGACATGTAAGGAGGGATGAGGTATAAAAGGATTGGAAAAACCACTTAAAAGAAAATCAGAGTTCACACAGGGGAAAGAACCATGCGCAACATGAAACACTGACAACATGGTGGTCTACCTCTCAACAGGGGAAGAGCTGTGAAAGAGAGAGAGTGAGTGAGTGAGAGAGAAAAAAAGTAGTTGTAATAAGAAAAGGCATCTGTTAAATGACACTACTTATCATGAATAATCGTAGAAGCCGTTAAGTCCTGTTTGTCATTTGCTTTTTAATTAAACGGCATGTTGCAACTATCTTGTCCAGACAGATAATCTCCAAATAATGGGAACCTTGAAACTAGAGTTGTCCATTTAATGTGTTAATTTATTGTGACTAAGTATAAGAATGAAACGCATTTAGTTGTGCTCCCTGGCCTGCACGCAAATCCCATAATAAGGAATCCTGCAACTACCAAAAGACCAACATTTTGGCTGGTTTAGTTTGCCCTTGCTGGTAAATACCATAATGGCATACTCTGAGCAAATACCTGTATTGCATTGTATCACGTTTATTATAATATTTTAAAATATTATCATATTTTTGAAAGTATATATTGCTAATATTTTATTATAGTAGGCAACACTTTAAGAAAAAAAGGTACAAAGTCTGTCACTGGGGCGATACTCTTTCAAAAGGTACTTTTTAATACCTTTAAGGTACAAATATGCAAACTTTAGGTAATAATATGCACCTTTAAAGTAATAATATGTGCCTTTTTAGGGTAAATAAGTTACAAAAGTGTACCTTTTCAAAAGTTACTTCGCCAGTGGCAGATTTTGTACCATTTTTCTGAGAGTAGTAGATTTTTTACTGCACTAGGCAAACTACTGAGTTGAATGCAAATGCTAGTGAATGTCATGTTAATATTATAGACATCCTCGACTACAAGCAACAGAATAAATCCATTCATTTAAAAATCATTTAAAAGTTAAACACATACATAAAACAAACAGTACTGACTTCTAAAGCAACTTTTGTAATATCCATTCATTGCTTTTGTCTTTGAATTATATTAATTTGGCAGCTTTTCTAAGCAAGCGTTTATATGTGTGATTAACAACACATCCCTGCATTATATTTGCTGAATGAAATCCAGTACTTTTTTCTTAATAATTTTGGGGAGCTGTTTTTCTACAGTGCATCACATTTGATGTGAATTTCATAGCATTTCTGCTTTTCGACAACCATTTGTAAAGTGAAGAAGTCTTGTATTATCACTTAATCACCAGAAAAACTGCCACAAAGACATGATTCATCTCTTTCTCTGAGCCAGGTTACAACTGTGTTCAATTCCCAGCCGATTTTCATTTATGAATGCTTCTGAAGACTTGACGTCAAATTGAGAACTATGGTCAGTGACAGAAGAAAGTGCAAACATGAACCAGATGTTTTCTGCTACATCTGTGGGTGTTTTACTAAATCCTAACAGTAACAGAAAATTACAAATGTTGTAGGGGGGAAAGCTTATTTATTCATAAACCTGTGTTTATGTAAAGTTCTTCGAAATTAAATGGATGATTTGAATATATTTTTGCACTATTTTGCAGATTGTAGTTAAATGTATTGAAATTGCATTTCACTACTACTTTTTGTCATTAAAACAAATTTTTGACTTTTGACTGCTTCTGTTATTGTGATGAAGGCTATTAAGTTGAAACATAATTTGAAAAAAAAAAGTAAAAAAAACTGTTGATGGAGAAGTGTATGCTATTTTTGAACTCGCATCATCTAAAAATAGGAATATTAAGACTTATTGCAAAGCAGCAGATTTTTTTTTCAAGATGCATGGGGCAGCTATTAATTTGATTAATTAAAAGGTATATATTATCTATTATATATTATTATATATATATTATATAATATATAGATATTACATATAGTATATACTTATCTCTATATAATCTTGTAAACAATTCATGATTCCAATACAAAATACAGTACTTATAGTACATAACATTATAACAGATGCTGAAAACCTCATCTAGTTCATAAGCCTGTTAGCAAAACAAGTAGTTTGCTTTGACTGCGCTGACTGTCCATCACAGTCTTGGACTTTTTCAAAAGATTGACAACACAATAGTCAAGCTCTCCTGAAATTAATGCTTTCTTTAGTTTTGACCAAATATCATCAAAGCCCAAGGGAAAGCATGACACAGGCTTTGTGTAGCAGAGGAAGCTCAATCCGTACTGTCCTGGAAGCAATTTTGCAGTGCTAATAGAATTCAATAGCATGTTTAGAGCCTGCACTTTCATTTGCATCGATCCCTTTTTCATTATGATTTACTCCCTCCACAAAGAAACCAATCAGCTGTGTCTAAGTTGAACTGCCTTTAGTTTACAGTGAGAGCAGAGGCCAAAGGTAATTAAGTGATTCTGATAGGAAATTAACACTTTGTGCCCCTCAACGAGGATAATCTATTCCTGTGTGATAAGATTAAGCAAAGGAGATGAAGAAACAAACTCAATCACGATGCACGTAGACACATTACGCTATATTGACTTCATGGAGGTAGGCGTTAATAATCAGAGCCTGCTGCACATAACAAGCAGCGGTGTTCTCAAGCCCGACTGATTCTTCAATCCAACAGATCAATTAGACCATATTCACTTTACATTAACAACTATAAAATTATAACAAAAAAAAAAAACTATATATAATTTTTCATAAAATTGTTGGACTGACGGACTAGGCGTTTCTGTTTTCAATTGTAAAAGGCTTTTTTAAGACTACTGTTAGTAAATATGCATATGTACTGTATGTTTTAATTTTAATTTACTTCTATTTAGCAATGACACATTTCATTTATCAAAAGTTACAGTAAAGAACAAATGTTCTTTAGAAATAAAAAATGTTTCACGGTTTAGACAAAAGTTCTCAGGAGAAAAAGGTTTCTTGAGCACCAAATCAGCATATTACTATCCCAGGAATGAATAGTGTTTTAAAAATACATGTATGTTACAGGACAGACAGACAGACGACAGACAGACCAGCCAGGAAGAAGACAGATAGATAGATAGATAGATAAAGCAGACAGACAGACAGACAGACAGGAAGACAGACAGACAGACAGACAGACAGACAGACAGACAGACAGACAGACAGATAGATAGATAGATAGATAGATAGATAGATAGATAGATAGATAGATAGATAAAGCAGACAGACAGACAGACAGACATGTAGACAGATAGATAGATAGATAGATAGATAGATAGATAGATAGATAGATAGGATAGATAGATAACGCAGACAGACAGACAGGCCGACCGACAGACAGATAGATAGATAGATAGATTGATAGATAGACAGATAGATAGATAGATAGATAGATAGATAGATAGATAGATAGATAGATAGATAGATAGATAGATAAAGCAGACAGACAAACAGACAGACATGCAGACATGTAGACAGATAGGACAGATAGCTAGATAGATAGATGATAGCTTAGATAGATAGACGATAGATAGAATAGCTAAAAGGACCGACGAACAGACCAGACAGCCAGGGTCTTAGCGAGCCATAGACTTTCTGTCTGTTAGCCAAAAGTAGCCACAGGTTTGTTTTCTTAAGTGCAGCCTAATGCAATCATTTCAACATCAGAAAAACAAAAATCAATCTGTTCTCTTCCAGTCAAGGTATTAATATACTTCACTAAGTAAAACATTCATTACCTACTGCAGTTAATTTTTAGGATGGTTTTCCGCACAGTATTCATCATTTAGGCTCCTGCTTTTCCCCAGCGCACAATGTGATGCATTTTCCTGTAATCAGGCTTCCATTGAAACAATGTGCTTATGCATCAAAGAGCATGTAGGCGGTTCATAAAAACCCAGAGAGTTAGTTCCTGTCATTAAATTGGATTTCATCCATTGTGGAAAAAAAGTCAAAAAAGCTATCTGAACATTGAGTACCACAAGCTAATTGACGCTTTAATGCATGACACAAAAGATTCCCTGCTGCATGTCCAGGCCTAATGGACCGGATTTGCTGGGATAACTCCAATGTTGCTTTTTGTTTGCCTCTCGCTGAAGTAAATACTGCCGCTTGATCTCTATCATCCTTCACAATCTAACAAACATCCCTTAGGATCCAAAGAGAAACATTAATATGTTAAAAGCTAACAAAAAAATCAAGTTAAGTGACAGAATTTGCATTTAAGGGAATCGGGTTGTCTGAGACTTGAAAAATGTCAGGTTTGTTTGAAATGGACATGTATATGCGGTGCATTTCTCCTCCAGCCCAGTCTCTGCATAGATGGCAACTAGTGAAAAAAAAATACCACTGAGGCACAGAACAAGTTGAAACGGTTCCTCACTCTGATTGACAGAACAAGCTGTGATTTCCCCTGAGTTCTAGATGGACGGAGATGATAGCGCTATCCACAATCAATCTGGATGTGTGACTCTGGCCTTCAAGAATGACTACAGATAGCTGGACGCTGCTGGACATACTCTTTGCTCTTCCATGGAAACACGTATCAAGGGTATTTTAAGACAGACACCATGGCTGACATGTTTGACAATGATCACCTGTAAGGCTAAGCTAGAAAGCCCATTGTTTGACCACAAATAGAACTATGTTTGGAGACTTTCAAGCTCATATCTGACACTTCTGCTTTTCAGATTATGTCCTCTTTTCTCATATTCTAAGTCAATATATATATCATATTAGATATCTATATATATATATAATTTATTATTTATTATTTCAACTAACCGAAGCTGTGATTAACCATGGTATGACATGTACACTCTTTTACTAAAGATTAGTAAAATTCAAATCTTTAAAGTATATTGAAAAAAAGAATTTCAAAGGACAATAGAAGCAATTAAGAAACTTGCTAGCTTCTACAGATAGAAAGTAATTAGAACACCAGTATAGCAGCTGTCTTCATATAGACAGATATATCTATATATATAGATATATATATATCTATCTTATACACACTACAAACAGTTATCTATATATCTAATGTGTGTAGTAACAAGTCTCTTTAAAAAAGTATTCTAAAGTGTACTTACGATAGAAACAATAGAAAAAACGTTTTCGCACTAGAAAAGCAAACATAGAAACAAGGTCTGTTGAAATGATGGAGAGAAGACATTACACATGTCACTGTTGTTTCCTACCATTAACAATCTGCTAGTTGCATTAACTGCAGATCCTAAACTGCAAGTGGTTGAAAACATTCAGTGTGTGAAGTTATCTGTGCTTAGCTGGAAAAATACCAAAGACATCACTAATCTTCTGTAGCAGCCTTGGGATTTCAAACGTGAAATGGGAAAACGTTATCTGGATGAAATACTATGACTTACTTGCTATTCTTTAAGCAACTAATCCACTCTAACTAACCAAGTGTCAACTTGCTATGGCAACTTTGACAATGACTAGTGCAGTGTTGCGCAACCATGTTTAACATACAATTATATAACATTTCCAAAATGTGCCACAAAAGGGAATGTGTTGGCTTCAGTAAATAAACAATGGCGTTTGTATTTGTTAGGGTTATCTTGAGAAGTGGCTCAGGTCAATCTTTGCACTATAATGAGATCTTCCAGCATTTGTAACAGCATAGGTAATTGAACCAGTCTCACTTTAATTGAATTAGAGTCACAGAGGGAAAACACCTGACCTATAAAACACCACACTTTCAGCATAATTCAAATGCATCAGAGCACCATGAAATCCTTTTTCTTCCACTATAATTATGCCGGCTGACAAGAAGCTATTAAATGCTACGTGTGGTAAGATTTGTCTGCCCATTGATTGTCAACATTGCTGCCTCACCAGAATTGCTGCATAAATATTTCTACATGCATGTAACAGTAACCTATATATTTAACCCTACCATCACTTACAAGGATTTTGAACGTCTATATTATTAACATGGCTTAGAATCTGTGCTCTGTTGGTAAAACAAGTCTGGATTCATGATTTTCCTAGTGGATTTGTGAACTACGTTTACCCTGTACTTTCCCTCACTGCAGAATCCTGCAGTATGAGAGACGCTTACTCCAGAGGAAAAAAAACATAAACATCAATAACAGAGTAAACTTTCACCAAAGGTATTAAAGTAGCGAGGTAAGCAAGCACTAAATGTATTGTTCTTGTGAAATATGTGCTAGAACAAAAAAAGTAAAGCAAAGCCTCACAACCGACTATCCTGCCGGTGCATGCAGACAGCACAAAATATAAGACCATTTCACGCTTTGAGAGCCCTCCAAAATATCTCTCACTGGTAAAACATCTACTTTGCCTGCTAAAAATGTTATTTAGTCAGAATGCACAGTTATTTTTCAATGGCTGTCAATGGAGGTGGATATTTTTGTACGCATAATGGTGTAGTTATGGCATCTACAATTCGAGTCTGACTGTCCCATGCTAACCAGTCGAGCACCTTAGATGATAAAAGAAATCTTTGTACATTTATAATTGATAACTAGATCTTAAAGGAATAGTTCACCTAAAAAATTATATTTTGGCAAGAAGTTAAAAACGTCTTGATGGATTTGTTTTCTTACAAACATGCAGCTTTTCACTTCACAAGATGTTAACTGATGGACTGGAGTTGTGTGGATTACTTGTGGATTATTGTGATGTCTTAATCAGGTGTTTGGACTCTCATTCTGACGGCACCCATTCACTGCAGAGGATCTATTGGTGAGCAAGTGATTTAATGCTAAATTTATCCAAATCTATTCCAAGGAAGAAACTAATCTAGGGCAGCCTGAGTAAATTTTCAGCAAATTTTCATTTTAAACTATTCCTTTAACAGATAGGAAACCAAAGTGTGTACACTGTGGTATTTTGATCATATATATGGTAAATATGCATAACCAACTTATTTCAAAATCTGTGTAAGGAAATATTTCACCCTCACATGAAATTCCAGATTGTGTACATTCCCATTGAAATTACTGAAAAATTATTGAACAATGGTAAATGTGACCACACCTT
Source organism: Sinocyclocheilus anophthalmus (assembly GCA_018155175.1). Lineage (NCBI taxonomy): Eukaryota > Metazoa > Chordata > Actinopteri > Cypriniformes > Cyprinidae > Sinocyclocheilus > Sinocyclocheilus anophthalmus. The sequence goes on along the minus strand of JADLZN010006913.1, from coordinate 26,548 downwards.
TATAATATAAAGCCATTCTACTAGGACCATAGTATTTCAGAATAATGTAAAATGTACTAAGTTGACCTGACTTTATACATACTTTGTCCATGTTTTTTAGATTAGTCAGAGGATACTAATACACCATTACTGGCACAGATTATGGACTGCATCCAGAACACAGCTTGGACAGGGTCATTGTAGGACATTTACACTTGTTCTTGAGCCATTCTATTATTCATTTAGCCTTGTATTAAAACATGAGCTTTCCTGACAGTAATAAGGGAATTCTCAATCTCCATGGACCAGTTTGCAATGGCATGGTGCTAGAAAGTGCAAGACCTGTTGAAAGACATGACAGATACGTTTAGCAACTATCAACTGAAACTGCAGACTGTAGAAGAGAGAATTCATTTATATCAAGACTGAAAGTTGCTGAAAGGTGCTGTAGTATGAACATCGTTTGCCATTCGGAGAGGTTCAGGCTTCCGTGGACCCTTTTATACAAGTTGGTGTAGTAATAGAAAGCTTGAAACCTTGCAAAAGACATACCACAATTCCCTACAAAAAAGCCAGGCTCTTTTAACTAAAGTTACAGAGCTTCACCCCTTTTACTGTTTGTACTTCACGCATGCTTTGTGCTGGAAGATGAGTATGTCAAACAGTAAGCTTTCTTGTGAGAAAGAGTTTTTAATAGAAATGTATACTTTATTCTCTGTTGTGTTCAGTGCAAGGAAAAAAGAAGAGTGGTTTGTGTGAATGTGTGTCTGGGAGCAGGGGAGACCGTGGATAGCGTTTTTTCCATTTCCCAGTACAAAGAAAAATAAATAAATTTGCGGTACACATGTATGCTATTTGCTTAAAATATCAATGCTGAATTCTTACCTTGCAACTGGAAGATTGTGCCTGTCATTTGTCCCTGAGCTCTGCCCTGATCATATTTTTTACGTCTGTGATTTTTTTTTCTGTATTTTGTCTGCATGAAAGCCATGAACCCTCAACATTTTCAGTTGTATGTCATTTCAGCGGAATCAATGCACAAATATATTAAAGGGGTCATATGATGCTGCTAAAAAGAACATTATTTTGTGTATTTGGTGTAATGAAATGTGTTTATGTGGTTTAAGGTTCAAAAAACACATTATTTTCCACATACATTATTGTTTCTCCTCTATGCCCAGCCTTTCTGAAACGCGTCGATTTTTACAAAGCTCATCGGTCTGAAAAGCGAGGTGTGCTCTGATTGGCCAGCTATCCAGTGCGTTGTGATTGGCCGAATACCTCAAGCGTGTGACGGAAATGTTACGCCCCTCACCATATTGTGATGATGCCCTGTCCGGCCGGAACGATGATCCAACAACCTGAAACACCCCTTATAATGAGGGCAATCATTTGCACTTATAGTCTTTAAACCCAGCGCTAATAAACATAAAACCATGTTCTGTATTTGTGATCGGAGAAATGACAAACAACAAGCCCTACTCTACACTGCTCAAAAAACTTGCTTTAAATATATAAAATATAAAAACTCTTTAAATATAAAAAACGTACTTACAGTCTTTGAGTCAGAACAGCCGGCATTGTAGTCTACTCTACCAGGATCAGGAAACAGTCCTCCATAAAATGTGCTGCACACAAATTAATATTTGGGTTGAACTGTTCTAGAACAGTGTTGTAAATACAACTTAACCACTGATTTCTAGTCGTGTCCTCTTTGTTTGGAAGGCCAAACAAAGTAGTTTCGCTTTCACAACAAACAGCGTCACACACGGCGGGCTACAGTGAGCAGAAGCCGGAGGCCTAGCCGTGAGGAACGCTGAGTTTCGATGAGCAGAGCGGTGGGCGTGAGAACGGCACGGGCGGCGGATTCGACGAAGGAGCGGCCGGCGGGCTTGCAGCAACCACATGTGACGACCCCGGGCTGGACTCCGCTTCGTCCACGGTGAAAGCCGATCCGGCGATCCACAGCGCGAAGTTGTAGTATTTCCTCAGCGACCAGCACGGATCAGCTCCAGGCATGACGAATCGTCCTCTTTTGGAAGACCAAACAAAGTAGTTTTGCTTTCACAACGAAACACACAGCGTCTTTACAACATGGCGGCGGCAACAACAAAACTACAGAGAGAATAAAAATTACGCCTTCTTTCTTTGCGTGAACATTTGGGCGGCATTAGCGCCCATAGACATGTGGGGGTGTGTTAGAACGAGGCGTTTTAGGTAGGCGTGGTTGACTCTTAACTTTTATAAAGAATATCTCTTTGGATTTGAGACTTTAGTCTTTGCAACTTTACGAATCTTTCTTTATGCACCAAGAGCTTGTAACACTCCAAAGAGAAAGGAAAAATTTAAATTGAATCATATGACCCCTTTAAATCACATTTCCCTTATGCGGTAATGCACTTTCCTGCTAAAAACACTTCTTAAACCAGACTAAGCAGGTCTACTGGTCTCCTTGCTTGATCAGACTGTTCTGTAAGCTGGTTTTAAAGGAGTTTGGAGATTTTTTGTTTCCTAAACCTGGCCAGCCTGGGAGACCATCTTAAACCAGCTAAAACCAGCTTAAACCAGCTATGAAGAGCAAATCATCAGCAAATCAGCCTGTTTTTTTTTTCAGTCGAATCACGTATATCTCACAGTATTGAGAAATGAAACAATTCAGAGGGTTCTTGCAACAAATGTCAAGCTAATCTTTGCATAGCTACTAAGTCAAATAACAGAAGGTAAAACAGAAGGTACACATACAAAGTCAGTATGTTCAAATATCCAACAGCATCTTAGCTAGCTTCTCAGATTAGCTTACTAGCTAGCTGAGCATTGCTTTATTTGCAAATACCTTTTTTAATTAAATGTTTCCTGCCAATTTTGGAGCCACACGATTCACATTGCTTTAACACTATTGCATGCAATAACTGGATTTCATATCTCTATTATGAATTGATGCTGACATATTTTGCTAATTGTACCTAATTGTCCAATTATTAGTTTATGGCATTTGGGATTTACTAATTAATTTAGGTGCTCCAAGTGATTTTTTGAAAATGCCACACATAAAATGTCACTCTTACCTGACAGATGACTAAAACAGTTTTTCTAAGCTGTTTCTGCACCAAAACCTAAGCTCTGATATAAAAATAGTGAAGGGAGTGTTTTTTAGACCATCAGAAACATTGTCTGTCAGTAAGTCACTTCGTACATTTGTGTTTGTTGATGTCTTTGGATGGCAGGGAAATGGCTTAAGTTAGCAAAACAAACTAAAAACAGCATTGTAAGTACAACATGCAAGTTTGTCAAGACAAAAAAAAATCACTAAAAAGTTAAAAATGATTATCTCAGAACAGGAGAGCTGGACCTCCTTCTGAATTATTGTGATGTTGGCATCCCTTGTGGAAAAGAAGTGTGCTTAATTGTATTTAATGTGCACTTGTAGAGTACTTTAATATTACAGTATATTATCTGCAAGTACAGTTTTTTTATATATATATGGCTATTAATGAAATAAAAGGCCACTTACATGACTGTTTCTTAAAGGTGGGGTAAGCGATGTCTGGTAGCCAATGTTGACATTTTAAAATCACCAAAACAAACACGCCCCTACCCCAAAAGGGTCTCGCCCCTATTTTGATAGCTCCGCCCCACACATACGTACGCAACCCAGGCAACGATATCTGTGAAACAAGCAAAATCAATGTACAACCATGTCTACACCGGACATGGCGCTGCTGCGTCATACAAATTACTATAGAACTCATAATCAGTGGATGGCTGTCGACACATAAACTAGAATACATAATCTATGGTCTACACTGATGCGCGTGACAACAACACACAATCCCGACAGAACACTGCTGCTGGCATTCTATTATGCCGTATTGACACAATTTCAAATGATTTTCAAAACGTTCGCTTCGCGTCCAGTGTACTAGTCAGACGTTTAGTGGTGGCGGCCAGACAAACGGTGTTCTCACCTATCAAGAAGAAACATCAACCTCGGCTTCCGATCGCAGCCTCCGCTCCTTGAGTTGCTCTCCAAGCGCGGAGCTGATCCTTATATTTACAAACGGGTCCTGACTTCTTGCCTAAGCCTTATTTTGTTCCGCCATTTTCCTCTTTTCTTGTTTTTTATCCGCATCTTCTAGATTTCTGTCGCTCTCGGCTCGCTAATGTCCGTCCCTGTGCACTGAACACATCTCCGCCTCCCATCATGAGTAGACCCCCCTTACTGCTGCTTGGCTACAAGTTTGTTTTGCTAGTCTGTCCGAATCAGTTTTCTAAAGCGTTTTTGAAAAATCGCTTACCCCACTTTTAAAAACATTCAGTTTGCAATAATGTCAAATTAAAAGCTTTGTTTAAAGTACAATTTAAATCATGTTTTAATCACGTTTTAATTTAAGTACATTTTAAAGCACTTGTAAAGTACTATTATAATTTTAATTTTAACTGTGATGTGTGTTATTAATAGGGGGGGGGGGGGGTGTACATTTTCTGAAATAACAAATATATCGTACATAGATAATAGTAAATATTATTTCAAAGTACTACCCATTGCACCATCCTTAAAAAGTGTACTTACAAAATATATTTAAATATATCGCAATACAAGTTTAACAGACATGACATTCAAGTGTGAGTTTTTTACCATAAATGCTTTTCAGTACTTGTGGCACTTCATAAATTTGCAACTCTATAGCACCCTAATCTACGGATACATATCAAGATGTACCTAAGCCTATTTAAGTTCGAAAACACTCTAAAGTTCAACTTATTGCATTTAATTTAAATTTAAACTGTAATACATTTTCATTTAGTTGTAAATAGCATGCAATTAAGCATCCAAAAACATGGCATGCAGTTCATAATTAAGCACTGTAATAAGTTATCTTTTTTATGCTAAAGTGTACTACTTTTTCACAAGAGACATACAAAAATTACTGTTTCCAACTGTGTGGATCATGATTTATTTATTTATTTGTTGAACTATGCTATACTGTATTATCTCATAATTTTAATTCCTTTTCAAAATGTTTAACTCAAAATGTTGTTTTCTTAAGTTTAGTAATTAATTATTACCTTTAATTTTTCCTATGCTAGCCTAAACCTACTTAAACTTTTACCTTGCATACAGTAGGACTCTTTATCATGCGTTGATTATGTGCCATATAAATGTAGGAAACATAGGAATACACAGCAAAAATGCATGTAGTGCTAAAGGAATAGTATCTAATAAAATGCAATATTCACAAATAAACAGCATCAAATATTGATATTCTTCTGCTCAATCATAGACCATGTCATATAAGGATATAATCATGGTCTCTTGAGTGAGTCTGTGTGAGAACGGCATGACTGTATCGCTAACATCAATGTGTATTGCCACTGGCAAAATTGTACCCCTGAGCAATCGGTGACATATCTGATGACCAGGAGCTTAGCACATCCACACAAACCACAGCACAGCCTTTAGGTGATGTACTTTTAATCTAATTACACACAACTGTCCTCCAATAATAAAGCTGGGGTGCTTATCAAAGTGGATGATTTGAAAAATGACTATGGGCAAAATTTGACGTACATGCATTTCAAATGCAAAATTAAGTTGCCCTGAGAATGCTGGCAAAACCTCACTGTCAACAGTGTACACAACGCACTTCACAGCTCTCCGTGACCCCCATTATTTATGGTGACAGGCCAAATTGATTGTGGTTGAAAGATCCTAACCAGAATAAAATGAGCTTCTCTCTTATTGCCTATCAGGTAAATCTCCACTCGCCGCTTTTCCTCTGGGGAAAAGATGTGCAACCCTGGGTTCGTGACAACAGTTGTTTTCCTCAACCTTGCAGAATGCTTTATTACCTTTTTGCATTTTCATTCTTGTGAAAATCCACCAGATCAAACATCAAGCCCCCGTATTTGCTACTTTCTTGTGTTCTTGTCATTCCACTGCCCTATTCCCTTTGACACTGTTACAGCACGCTTTGTTAACTTTATTAAAGCGAGCGTTGTCTCATGTGCATAGCATGTTTGTCATCGCGCATCCGTGTGCCTGTGACCGAGCACTCCATACATCTGTATTGTGCTTACGAAGCAGATAGGAAACCATTTTCAAGTCGATGACAGAGGGTTAAAGCTTTTATACAATGTCTTGTAGCATCTTCAGAAGATAAAACTGAAAAAAACACCCTCACAACCCTTGACATATGATAGAGTTAGCAATGCATCTCTAACAGCATTATGCAACCACCGGTTTTTCCATTACGCCAGCAGTGGCTATTTGTTTCAATGAAAACACTAGAGAGGGCCAGAGAAAATGACTGCCTGATCAGACTCCGTATCCATAGAGGGCCCGGACAAATTTGCATAATAGAGAAAGGGTGAGGAAAGAGGTTAAGGCCATCTTAGATACTTCAGCAACCGCAGCAGCTACATACAGAGCTCTGGATCCGGCTAATCGAATACAAACATACCCAGAAAGCCAGTCTAGCATACAACTATCTCAAAATCTGTTTACCCTCACATGGTGGGAGGGGAAGATCGCTGCCTTTCAATCACGCATGTTCAGCAAATAGGAAGGGAAAATGAATCTGCTGATTTAAATTGATGAAAATACACGCAAACAGGGTTTCATTTTGTTTCTGATTGCTTTGCATCAGGTATCGCTGATTGCCCTGAGAGATCTGGGGAATGGTGTGGGATTGACGTGGCCTCCATCCTCCAGTGGCGGTTGTGCTACCCTTGACCCCGGCCCGTTTAACAAGGCCTTCACTCAAGCCTGAGCGGGCCATCATCACACTTCCCCTACACTCAGGGGTTCCCCAAGGAGTTTACACCTCCTCCTTCACCGGCCACACATGAATTCCTGCTGTTTTCAGTGTGTGACATTCCTGAGTCACGATAATTACAAGTACTTTCACACCAAAAATGGAAAGCCAAGCATCATGGTATTTTCCTGATGTCATTACTGATCCATCTGATGTTTTTCTTCCTTTGAGAACAAAAGGAGATGTTGAGTAGGATGTTCATGCTGCTCTTTTCCATTCAGTGAAAGTGGATGGGGACTAGAGACACCCTTGTAAAAAAAGAAATACATACTTTTAAAAAGGGTACTTGTATATAAAGTGTCATTTGCCAAAACAGATAACTCCGTTTTTAACAATTTTCAAAAATCATGTTTTTTTCATTGTTTTTTCATTTCATTTATATATAGCATATAGCTAGTATATATATATATATAATATAAATATATATATATATATATTAGGGTGCATGAGGCCTTACAACGAATACAGGCAATTCACCCCCAATCCAGAAGGGGCGCCCGCAGCAATGCAATGCTGTTTGATAACCGGCCGCCAGCAGAAGAACAGCGATTGCCATGAGTTGCGCACTTGAAAACAAGGCCTACTAGACAGTGACCATGTGCTGATTCTGAATGTGTCTCTCACAGACTGACAAAGGAGTATACTTTAAAGGCTTGTGCACTCTACTGTTTGCGAAATGGAGCTTTGTGCTCGTTTATCCTACCTCTCTCATTCGGCACAAATCCAAATATTCCATAATATTTCCATATTTGCATGTAACGTATCTGAATGCTAAACTATTATTTATTATGTAAATTATAGGCTTTGTACTTCAGTCGTGTTCCAACGGTGACAGAGGCGGGCACGCTGATATTTGGTTCACTGTATTTTATTTTGATAAAGTACCAACTATGCTGTCAAGTTAGCAATGCTGGAACTGATGTGTTTTGTGTGTGTGTGTGTTGTGGTGTGTGAGTGTGTGTCGTGCGTGTGTGTGCGTGTCTGATCTATCACACTCAAACTGTTTCCTTTACTCAGCAGAATCAACTTTAAACACTTATTGTTTTATTAATAATGCATCAATGTATAAAGGTCTGCTTTTATTTGTGTACACTCACAATGAAAACAAAACATTGTGCTTTTGTAAAATAAAGAAAACAAATAGTATGTCGCTTTCTTCCATTTGAGTTTCCTTTCTTTGAACTAATTAAGCCTGTCACAAAAATGAACTGAAACTCAACGTATATAGGCTACATTATGTGTCACACTGTTTTTTTCTCTTGTTTATCTGTAAACTAAATCAAATATATTTCAAGAATTTATTCCTTGTATGTATATATGTACTGCAGATTTTATATATATATATAACAATGTAATAATATTTAGTATTTTCAAATCTAGGTGGAAAAAATTGTAATTTGTACTACTTGTCTGTTCAAAATAAATGAAAAGAAACAGAGCATAGTAGATTTTTTTTCCTGTTGTACTGAAATAGTATCGAACCGTGACTCCCGAACCGAGGTACGTACTGAACCTTGACCTCTTTGTACCATTCCCACCCCTATATATATATAGATATATCTATAATTATATATTATATATATATATTTATAGATAATATACACCACACACACACACACCCACACATATACTGTATATATAAATATATATATCTATATATTTTAAATTTCCATTTTAAAACCTATTTGGCATCACTTCAAAAATTCATCCCCTTCCACCCTAATTGCTAGTATTTCAAGACTATGTTCATATTCAAAAATACGAACTTATATCCATCTCCTACTGAACTGGACCCATGGCCATAATTTTATTTAGTCACTGAATCTTTACTCATCCATTTCGAAACTAATTATGCTTCTGATCTGAATAAAGTTTAAGCCATACAGAGCCGATGCCTACTTATTAAGATCCTTGGTGTGAGTCACCTGATATGCCTCCATCAGGTAGTTAAATGGCCACAGTCGATGCTGCTCATGACTGATATGTGTAACCGTTTATGTACGATGCTTTGCAGCAGAGTTAGCGATTACACAGATGAGATGCATTGCTGTTGTCAAATTGTTAACTCACAGTTGCAGAGTGTCGGTTTGGCTCCTTGTGCGGTCCATTAATAAGATTAATAATTCATTAAATACAATCGCTGTTTATGTTTCATGAGACAAAATTGAATGATTAATGAGACATCAAGGTATGAGGCACTATATTTGGAGATTAATAATAGAACGCCTGAAATATTTTATTACCATGCATCACTTCTCATAGGAGAAAGCACTCATAACTAGGAACAGGTCAAATGGAATGAGTAGTCAACTAATCTTACAACAGCTTATTAGTTATATTTACTAGTTTTTCTTATTTAAGCAGTTTTTCATATGAAAATATAGCCTACTAAAGTGTGCATCAGATGTTGTTTTGGGGTCCATTTGGTAGCTGAGCATTGAGATGTTTTCACTAAAAAAATACAATTCTTTTACTGTATGTGCAAACTCTTTTCTTTTTTTTCCAAGTTGGTTGTTGTTAAAAATGACATTGTTCAGCAAACAACTAAATAATTATTCAGAACTGACAGGTTTATTTCTGACAAATTTGCATAGTTTTAGCATAAAAAGCACTTCTCATTATCAGATTTGCTTTTGTAGAGGTAGCAGATTGAACATAAGGATAGCACATCTGAATGGGTGAAAACAAAGGAAAATGTGTCAGCCACGAAAGCAAGAAGGGAATTCCCCATAGAGTTAAACGCAGTATCACTGCACCTGAAATAGCTGTATTCATCCGTTCAATTCAAAGTTAAGAAAGTACTAATTATTTGGACATGTGTACTGAATGCAGTAATTACAACAAAATCTTATTACAACAGGAACTAACAATGCTAGTGGCATCAAATGTATACCTTGAACGCATTGTAAGTCACTTTGGATAAAAGCCTCTGTCGAGTGAATAAATGTAAGTGTGCTTTTAGTGTGTTTGGACTGTTTCTCTAATGCAGTGATTCTCAACCGGTGGGTCGCAGGTCTGTTCTGACAGGTCACACACAGCAAATTAACAAATGCTAAATTGCAAAGAATTATATGCAAATAACCACATAATCATGCATAGATAGTATAGCAACTAAAAAACTACACCTAAAAAAAATAACACTTCCCATATCAAAAGCTGATGCAAATACGCCTGTCACTTTGTTGTTTGTTCACAACAATAAACATGGTTTGTGATATTGATGGACACAGAGAGAATGAATACAAGTTTCAGTTTTGAAAAACTAATAACCAAAAATTCAGCTTTTGTAATGCAAATTTCTATAAAGGTAAAAGTGCTTGGCTATTTATAGTGTACATAACTATACTCTGTTGATTTATTTTGCGGTGCTTAGTCAGAAGTTTGGGAGAGGAGGCTAATTTAATGTAGTAATTATAATAATAATGACTAATTTTATTTAAATCTATGCAATTAGGTTACTCAGACAACATGCAAAGCATAAAGCCCACATTCCAGTCATCCAATCTCACTCACAATGTAAATCCATTTTTATCTTATTTTAATTCAAGTGAACTTGCTATGGCCATTTCTAAGGTGTGACAGGTAATTACTATTGTGTGAGATTCATCTAATGTCTTCAAGTCACCTGTTGTTTGTGCATCATAAATATTATACCTCCAGTTCAAGAAGCTGCATGATTCGACTATACTCTCATGCCTGAATTATTAAATCACCAAGAACATGTACTGGACGGAGTTATACAGTACATGTCCGCTACAGTTGCCAGCCTGCATTCGGGGGTGTAATGGAATGTGAGCCAGTGCTGTTCAGTATATGCAAGGGACCATTAACATACAGTACTACAATTCTTATATAACACTTATAAAATAACATACTATAATAAATTATCCCTCCATAAGTGAAAAAAAACTGACTGTATCAGTATCTGGGGTGTTCTCTCTCACACACACACACATGCATATGTCCTTATTGTTTCTTTACTAATATACCGTCTATATATCTATAATATATCATATATATTATATATATATATCTATTCCCGACGTTTCCACTATGCTTTATGTATAGGATTTATTTAAAGATAAAATAAAAGATTGAAGTTCAATCCTTTGAAATATAGATATATCATTATTTCAATTGTCTGCACTTACTATACTACAGTAAGTTGGAGATGTTTCTTTGCCTGCCATTAGGTGCGACAAGTGCATCTCTTTGAAGCACTGAATATTCATATTAACAGATTAGTTCAGGAATGACAGTGATATTTTATGATGAGTCACTGAATTATTCACTTACCCTCAAAAACACTTTTCATTCAAGAACGACATCCACTCAGTGGTTGCACAAAGATACGCTAGTTTTGGTTCTGAGGTGATATTTGTAATATATACTGTACATAGAATATATATATATATTTATTCTATATATTTTTATATATACATATGTACACTATATATATATATATATATATAAGCTTGATAAATATATATATATATATATCCGTGGGCAAAGTATTTAGTCCGCCACCAATTGTGCAAGTTCTCCCACTTAAAAAGATTAGAGAGGCTTGTAATTTTCATCATAGTTATACCTCAACTATGATAGACAAAATGAGAAAAAAAATCCAGAAAATCACATTGTAGGATTTTTAAAGAAGTAATTGGTAAATTCCTCGGTAAAATAGTATTTGGTCACCTACAAACAAGCAAGATTTCTTTGCTCTCACAGACCTGTAACTTCTTCTGTCCTCCACTGGTTACCTGTATTTATGGCATCTGTTTGAACTTGTTATCAGTATAAAAGACACCTGTCCACAACCTCAAACAGTCACACTACAAACTCCACCATGGCCAAGACCAATGAGCTGTTAAAGGACACCAGAAACAAAATTGTAGTCCTGCACCAGGCTGGGAAGACTGAATTTGCAATAGGTAAGCAGCTTGGTGTGAAATCAACTGTGGGAGCAATTATTAGAAAATGGAAGACATACAAGACCACTGATAATCTCCCTCGATCTGGGGCTCCACGCAAGATCTCACCCCGTGGGGTCAAAATAATCACAAGAACTGTGAGCAAAAATCACAGAACCACACAGGGGGACCTAGTGAAAGACCTGCAGAGAGCTGGGACCAAAGTAAAAAAGGCTACCATCAGTAACACACTGCAACGCCAGGGACTCAAATCCTGCAGTGCCAGACATGTCCCCCTGCTTAAGCCAGAACATGTCCAGACCCGTCTGAAATTTGCTAGAGAGCATTTGGATGATCCAAAAGAGGATTGGGAGAATGTCATATGGTCAGATGAAACCAAAATAGAACTTTTTGGTAAAAACTCAACTTGTCGTGTTTGGAGGAGAAAGAATGCTGAGTTGCATACCTACTGTGAAGCATGGGGGTGGTAACATCATGCTTTGGGGCTGTTTTTCCTGCAAAGGGACCAGGACGACTGATCCTTGTAAACAAAAGAATGAATGGGGCCATATATCGTGATATTTTGAGTGAAAACCTCCTTACATCAGCAAGGGCATTGAAGATGAAACGTGGCTGGGTCTATTCAGGATGACAATGATCCCAAACACACCGCCTGGGCAATGAAGGAGTGGCTTCGTAAGATGCATTTCAAGGTCCTGGAGTGGCCTACCCAGTCTCCAGATCTCAACCCCATAGAACATCTTTGGAGGGAGTTGGAAATCCGTTGTGCCCAGCGACAGCCCCAAAACATTACTGCTCAGAGGAGATCTGCATGGAAGGGGCCAAAATACCAGCAAGTGTGTGAAAACCTTGTGAAGACTTATAGAAAACGTTTGACCTCTGTCATTACTAACAAATGGTATATAACAAAGTATTGAGATGAATTTTTGTTATTGACCAAATACTTATTTTCCACCATAATTTGCAAATAAATTCTTTAAAAATCTTACAATGTGATTTTTCTGGATTTTTTTTCTCATTTTGGCTCTCATAGTTGAGGTATACCTATGAAAATTACAGGCCTCTCTCATCTCTTTAAGTGGGAGAACTTGCACCCTTGGTGGCTGACCTAAATCCTTTTTTTTCCCCACTGAATATATATATATAATCTAATATTATATATATATATTATAATAATATATATATATATATATATCTTATAGATATATCATATATATAGATACATACAATCTAACCACATCAAACCAACTATTGTATCTTTGTGCAGACATAGTAGTGGGATTTCGTTCATTGAATGAATCAGGGTTTTTGAGTAAGTGAATTAATTCACATGACTCATCAAAAATCTCACTTGTTTCATTCCTGACTAACCTCTATTATATATATATATATATATCTATATTATATAGTATATATATTATATCTATATAGATATATATATTATTTGGGAGTACAATTCGCAGGCAGCTTTTCTTGTGCATGGAATCACCCACATGCCTGCCAACAATGCGATCGCAAAACAATAATGAGGATTCATAGCAATACAGAGTACAGGCACCAAAGATGTTGTGGAACCGCTCACCTTAATCCCTCTGTAGCTGTCACAGATTTGCATTAAATTGCTGCCATTTGGCAAATAATTTATGGATAGTTACAATACATATTCCCAACATTTTATTATGTAACCCTTATGTTACACCTCAAATTACAAGGGAATGTATCGTAATGTTAATAAGCTAGTACCCAAACTCATTCTCTCAAATGGCCTGGAATTCAGAACATTCATAGGGATTGAATGCCTTGATAGCGTAGTAGCACACACTGTAGTGCTTCACTGCTTCCATCAGCCATGTTAAATTTATGTTGTCATAAATAAAAGCACAATGACATATACAAAGCACATATACACGGTCATAAAGAATTATTGTAAGGATCAAAGTTAATCACCCATGTTTGGATGTAACATCACAGCTTGGTTAAAAAAGGCTTTTAAAGATCTGTCCATTGTAGTGAGTATCATGCATCCGAGGTTTAAACACTCATTCAAACACAGCAGCGTTGAATTGAGTTGAATGAGATTGTATATGTAAGAATACTACACCAGAATCAATATGACTGCAGTAATAGTGATTGGGCTTTTAATTGATTTCTATATGTAGCATGCTTCACACAAATGTACACACTATATTCTATGGTTATGAAAGACAGTATGTTCACCTGTTTTAGTCAATGCTTTTCACCAGGGTTTATTTGTATGCAGCTATAGTCTAGTCTCTCTACTAAGAGCAGGAGTCTACAGAGTGGTTACTGTAAGAGCTCTGATCTGAATAATGTTTTCCTCTTCAAAAGAGGGTATGACTTGACTTGAAAACATTCGGATCACAAAAGAGATAGTTTAATCAGTGGTTTGGTTAAGTTCAGTTTGAAACCATGTTGATTTGTTTAAAGCGGTAAACATGATGCCCAGCAGTACAGATATTATCAGGACATACAGCTCATTTTTGAGAAGAGAGAATAGTTAAAATGATCAGCATTCATGAGGAGGGTCCTCTGCATTCATTTCTGTGCACAAAGTGTACGCCATTGCCATAGAGGACAAGAAGTTATACAAAACCGCAGGTACCTTTCATACGAAAGTGTTTACTGTGTGCCTCTCCATAGGTTTGAAGTACTCGAGAAAAATGCTCTTCAGTCGTCTGTTGTTATGACTGAACATTGAGTGCTGCATGATTGCGTGGGTGGGGAACTGTAGAAAATTCATAAATCCTTTACATTTGCATATGTAAGCTCAAAATCTTCACATCTCATGCAAGACAGGTAGTTAGATAGACTGACAGGAGTCTTTTGGATCATGCTTATCTACTGTTTCCAAGAGCTGCTAGTATCGGTCTGTCTGTCTGTCTTTCTGTCCATCCATCCATCCAGCGGTCTATCTATTTATCTATCTATCCATCCATCCATCCATCCATCTAAATTCAAATTTGCTTTATTGGCATGACTGTAAATGATACAATATTGCCAAATCTTAGTATACATGTACAAAAAGATAAAAAATAATACTATGATAACAATAATAATAAGTAAATTAACGTCACAGTAATATAATGGAATATTATAACATCTTAAAAGTATTAAACTGTAACAAATTATAACGTGTAATACCACATTTGGATACCACAGTCTTTAACTTATATAGAAACGCACATACATACTAAGGATCACTGTGGTGGACAGTAGGGTAACACACTGAGGTTAGGGCTGGACGATATGGCCAATAATATTATATATATATACTTATATACAGTAATATATTTAGTATACCCCACGATATATTTCTTATTTTCGGTCGATACGATATAATTCCGATATCGATATTAACACTATTTATCTGAAATATAAATCTTTTTGTAACATTTAAATGCCTTTATCATCACTTTTGATCACTTTTCTAAGCCTTCCTTGCTAAATAAAAGTATAATTTCTATAATTTCTTTCCCCAAACAATAACGTCCGGTTACTATCGTAACCCTGCGTCCTCTGAGAGCGGGAAACGAGACATCACGGAGATATTTCTCCGTTATGGGTACTCCTTCCCTTCCAACCTTTCCTGATGTCCTATTGGCTCCCGCCAGTCCAAATGACTGGCCAATTGTCGCGATGTATGCAAATTGCATGCAAATACTGAAGAGCTCGAGAGGCGGTATAAAATGCGGTGCACGCGACAATTACGTCAGAATCGGATACTGAACGCAGCTTTAGCTGATCGAGTAGCGACCACTCCGTGATGTCTCGTTCCCGCTTTCAGGGAACCAAGGTTACGATAGTAACCGGAGCGTTCCCTCTCGAGCTTTCACGAGACATCACGGAGATATTTCTCCGTTATGGGAATGATATTCAATCCCGCTGTGAGAGAGGCTACGAGCAGCCTGTACAAGTTACTCACTCAGCGAAGATAGAACACACACAATTCCCAACCAATTGCGACGCTTGTTAGGCGGGCTCGCAGTTGATAGGTGGAGATAAGCCAATGAGCGTATAATGTCCAGGCATACGAAATTTGCATATCTGGTTATTAATAACGTCGGCTGCGCTGAGAACTGGGCAGAAGCAACAACATTACTGTCAGGGGCTGCACAGAGAAAGCGGTGTTAACAGCATAACACATAACAAGATAATCGAGGCAGCAACACACGAATAGAAGTAGCATAAACGTGAATCAGTCACTCACCAAACAGCACTTGGGAGGCTAAGGACTGAACATCCAGCTTGTAAAACCTGACGAAGGTATTCTGAGAAGACCAGCCGGCTGCAAAGCATATATCTTGAATAGACATACCTCTCGACCACGCCCAGGGGGAGGCGATAGCTCTTGTTGAGTGGGCCCTAATGTGAAAAGGGCATTCCAAACTTTGGCTTGTATAAGCAGCCATGATAGCGTCCACAGTCCAGTGGGAAAGTCTCTGTTTTGACACGGCCTGGCCCTTCGCACAACCACCTTAGCACACGAAAAGCTGGTCAGATTGCCGAAAGTTGGCCGAGCGGTCAGTGTAAATCCTCAAAGCCCTGACGGGGCATACCGAAGTCTGAGCGTCCGCATCACGTGAGGTCGGTGACTCAGAAGACAGGGCAGACAGTGAAACAGTCTGCGCTCTGAAGGGGGTTGATAGTGATTTAGGCACGTAGCTCGGTCTCGGCCGGAGAGTGACGCTGCAGTCGCTGGTTCCAAAGCGAATAGTCACTGTCCACAGAAAACGCATGTAAATTCCCTATGCGCTTAGCCGAAGCGAGGGCAAGAAGAAGTGCAGTTTTGAGTGATAGCTCCTTCATATCAACGGATGCTAAATGCTCGAATGGTGGCTGTTAAAGAGCTCTTAACACCACCTCTAGGTCCCAGGACGAAACTGAAGGCGGACGTGGGAAATGCAATCTCCTCGCCCCCTTAAGAAAACTCACCACCAGCGCGTGCTTACCGATCGAT
>JADLZN010006912.1:0-95868 GCA_018155175.1 Sinocyclocheilus anophthalmus | reverse complement strand
GCGCGGTTCAGAGTTGCTTCGGAAGTAGGTTTAGACTTCCGTGTCATGATTGTAACTATGGCAACCAAATCCAGCTCTAGTAGCTAGCATGTGAGTAGTTGCATTGCAAGTACAGTTAAGCGTATTACACGAAATGTCGGCGCATTTCAACACTGTACAAATAACAACACCGCTTTGGTTGGTTTTACGATGTGGCGCTTAAACTCTCGGTTGTTCGGAGTTAGATTTAACTTTATTCAAATAGCAGCTTTGTGCTGCAGTTAGGGGAAACCGTGATAATGATCTCAGCAGATCTTTAAATCTCCGTGCTAGTTTCTCTGGACACTTAAACAACAGGGTTTCTTCGCTTTTGTTATACAAAAGTATATTCCCTTACACGCGTGTACGAGATTAATTTACATTTGTGACAGACAACAGGAACAACTTATCTCGTAATTTTAACTCAGGGAGTCGAATAGCAATGGGCATACAATGGCAACGCCTTGTCTAAAGCAAACATGAATAATAAGGCTTTGGTGAATAGATTGAGGAACACGCTCAAAACTATTCTTTATCCACCTATTTATTTCCCTTTTAACTACTGCAGTTTAGCTCCGTTCGGCTAACGGTGACTGAGATTCAGGGAGTATAGTGATTGAAAAGCACTGGAACACGCAATTACATCAATTCTTGTTTATACAAGGCATTACAAAAATGAGGAACACTCTCGATTTCTACCTTATTGTACGATCTCAGATGTTAACTTCAAGTTACACTTACTGCAGTTTAATAATGAAGAGTCGGACTCGAGTTACAGCCTGCTCTGTGTTCATTCATTTCAAGCGGTCGCGCGCTGCTTACGTCACACACGCGACAACCACACACACACACACCAGTCTCAACAGACGCTTCTCATATTTCATCCGCGGCAATGGAAATATGAAATAACTTGGTTTATGCTCACAATTTAGATTAATTGCCCGCATCCTCCACCAATTACTGTAAGGGAAACAGTGATAATAATTTAGCTCAAAGGGAATCATTTAAGATTTTAAAGTGAACTCCACCAATAATATGTAAGGGAGTTTGGACAGAATCACTGTTTTACGGCTTATCACTGAGCGATTCAGTGAACGAGCCGTATGACATCAATTCTGCAATGGATATCTATATCCAAAATATAGTGAAAACACTATTAATTAGCATAGTAACAAGATCGGCAGTTTAAGACATTAACTTGTGAGCACAAAACACAAGATACTTCTCTTTTCAATATAAATAAGGCTTTATTGGATAAATCTAAGACATAAACTAATCTAACACATGAACACACGCATTAACACAAGTTTTCAGAAAGAGAGAGAGTGAGGAAGTAATTAGTTTAAGAGAATGAAAATGTGGAATCCCAAGTTTACAGTAATATGTGCAATTGCATAGATCTGAATAACCATCAATCACTTAATTAACCCTCGCACTGAGTTCCTCAATGAGGTTAAAATTGAGATTAAATGCACCAGTTCAGCTCTCTGGAGGTACTTGCGTTTCTGTGTCGGGGGTTCCCTTCCTTGTCTGCTGAAAGGGGTTTCCCGCTTTTCTGATTGGCTGGAGGTTCAGTTTTGGGAAGCCAGTGGTTGGGCGTTGGTTGGCGACGCGGAGCTGTGGTCTGCAGGTGAAGGGTAGACAGCACTCTTCTGGAAGATGAGGCGTTAGGCTTAACTCAGAACACGAAAATCTCAACGGAAAATAAAACAAACTAAAAAAATAGAAATAGATGTAAAGTTTGATGAGACCAAGTGGCGTTTCTCCTCATGGTTTTGGAGCAGATGGCGTGTAAGCCAGAGCACGCTAAAAACTAAAGAAGCATGATTAAAAGCATAGCTCAAAGCTATCCTAAAAAACGGGAGTACGAGCAAGCAGGGTGTTTAAGACGGCGAACAAGAGAGAGAGCGTAAAGAGAAGAGAAGTTTGATGGTTTTTCTAGTATTTAAACCAGCTGTTTGAACACAGGCCCCCAATTGTTTTTTGAACCAATTCTATTTCGTTTTGCTCGGGGGTTTGGTATATTCCTCCTCCCCATTCATAAATCAAATGTTATCTTATCAGTCACATGGTCTGAGTTTTTCCCGCTCTGGCAGAGTATACATTTTGGACATGATTTCTTATAATAAGAATATGATACATTTGACCAAGTATTGATTGGAAGAAACGTTTCAAGCATGAATTCTCAAACACACACATACTAAACATCAATAGCCTTCTAACTATTCAATAGTTATTCAAAATACTTCACAATAAATTTTGATGCAGGATGTTAACATTTGGGTTAGATTACAGGAATGGGGTTAGATAATAGGCAATGGTTAGTTGCTCGCTTCCTTTTAAGGTGTCGTTAGATGCATATTCCCTGGAAATGAGTTTCTTTGGCATTCTGTGGACGTAGAGGATACGTTCTGTATGAATTTCCGACAGTCGTTCTTGTCGTGAAGTGAGAATTCCATGAAGCTTGGATTCACTGCACCTGTTTTCCATGTTGCGGTCACTCTGTGGCATCTCTTTCGACCATTATTCCTTGATAATTGCCCCAAAATTGGACTTGTCCATGTGTTCTTTTGTGTTAATGTTGAAAACTGTTCTGTGAAAGGGGTTTAGGTTTAGGCTTGCTTCAGAGGGGCTAGGGTCTGATTTACGACATCCTGTTGTCAGGGGCCTCTGTGGAATTTTTGTGACTCCTCGTGCCTCAACTCGGTTCTGACCAAATCTTAGATTGTCTGATTCGGTCTGATATCCTACAACGCTATCAGTTTAAGCACGATTGGAGTTAAGGCACAGTACCTTAAACTAACACTAGAGGGCAGGCTGTTTAAGTATCTAACACTTCTTGAACTCCTTCTACCTTCCTGTTTTCACCTTGGGTGGGCGCACCCACTCCCCCTTGTGGGCATTCTCTGCTAGGTTGACTTGGTACTCTTTTGTTTTATTTTATTTTCCCTTCTGCTTCGTTAGACATTATCATTGTAGCCATTCTAGTTACTTGCAGTTTTATTTTTAATTTTATTTTTATTTCTTGTTTTTGTATTAGTTTTTCATATCCAGTACTATTTTTGTTTTACTTTATTATCTTTTATTACTTTTATAATTTTGTTTATTTTGTTTGTTTTGTTCCCTTTTTTATTTTAATTTTAATTTTTAATCAGGGTTCTCGCCCCCTTTTTTCTCTCACTTTACCACTCACTTATTTAAATTTAGTTTAAACAGTGTTTGAATTTAAATTTAAAGTTAATTTCTGTATTCTAACCATTTGTGTTTACTTATAGGTAGCACTCCCTCTAGTGCTTAGTTGGTGAAGCGACGGTTGCCTCCACGGCGGATCACAGTGAGCTGCCACGGGATCCAGACTGAATCACCTCAATCCATCACTAAGCCTAGCCATAGAATACTGACCCATCCAGCTAGCGCAACCCCAAAATCAGGTTGCTCCTCAATCTTTAAGGTAATTTAGCCGCTCCTGCTATCCAAGCAAGGTTGCCACACTAGATGTTATGACCCAGCAGCGCCCTCTACTCGGTAGGCTCTGTCATAACCCCTAACAGCAGTAAAAGGCTTAAACCTGCTCTCTCCTCCATCTCTCTCTGTGTTTTGATTTGTTGGTTTGTTTTTAATTTTGTTCTGTTTTGTTTGCCTAGAGACCGAACCTTTGAGAATCATCAGGGAAGGCTGAGTAATAGATTGACGACCCAAGCTGCCAAAGTCTTTAGACGATCACGCTGTCAACAATCTTAGTTAGATCCTTTCCGGTGCCCCCACACAAAAATTAGACACACCGTGCCATTCACGGCTGTTTGTACTCCTCAAACTGCCCGTCAGAATGCATAGAACATATAATTACTATAATTGCAGCCTGCTAACGCTGTAAGGACTTGCATTGGCCTTTTCGTGCTGTCCCTCTCTCCCTCTCTCCCTCTCTCCCTCTCTCTCTTCACCAGTGAGCCAGCATGTCTCGATCATCCAGCCCTGATGCCCACTGGGATCGACTAGAGTCCTGGCTGAGTGCCATAACTGGTACACTCCTGTCTGAAGCAGCCGGCGGCCTGCAGCACCTGAGCCGGGAACAGCTCGACGACAACCTGAGCGCCCTGATGTCACACGATCCGACACAGGACTACAGCCACAAAGATCTCACCAAGATCATCGGGCCCCTCGCCCACAACCTCCTCGCTCAGGCAAAGCTGGGAGAAGCAAGCATCTCCCGCATGGAACAGGAAGCAGCAGCGCTGAAGCTTCAGGCTGAGGAGGCTCAGAAAAACCTGGTGCTTGCTCAAAGTCATCTGGACCAGCTAACGTCGGAGACTCAGCACCAGCACAGGACGGCGGATGAAAAGGACCCAGAGCTGCAGGAGGAAGTAGAGAGACTCCAGAAAGCCTTACCTGATCTCTGTGTAGACACAACACGCTGAGAGCAGTGGGAAAAGGACACCAGAGAGGAACTAAGTGAAAAACTTCAGCGAGCCGAGGCTCTCCTGATGAGAGCAGAGACTGAACTCAAAGAGAGAGATGCTAGGGCCAAGGCCGGCGAAGGCCACCTGCAAAGTTCCCGGGCTGAAGTCAGTGCCCTGGCCCAACAAAGAGACGATTTAAAAGATGAACTTGATATGGTTCACCGAGAGCTTAAATATGCATATAGATTGCAAAGTGACTCTGAAAGGGAAATGCACACCACAGAATTTCCCGTAACCAGCAGATTGATACCTCCTAGTCAAGGGTTTCCAGTTTGAAAGGGGGGTGAGAGCCCACTGCTCAAGACATCACCTGCCAGCATCCCTGAACCCCCAGCAGCAGCAAGGAGGTGGGAGCCTTTTCAAAGGCTGTCTTCCAGTCACGGCATGTCACCTAAAGAATTGGATAAGCTGGCTAGAAACATTCCCACTTTCACTCCAAACCCTGCAGGAGGCCACGATGTGCACGCCTAGTTAAAAGACATTGACTTTCACTTGCAAACTGTTGCCAATGTTACCACACGAGACAGATTCTGTCTGCTCCGGGTCACCGCCAGCCGTGAGGTGAGGAGCTTTCTAGACCGGCAGCCAGAAACGGTCGAAGTGGATTACCAGCAAATGCAGCAGGCTTTGATTAAGGAGTTCTCTGACCCAGAGTCAGAGAACAGTGAGCCACCACTTGGGGGTTCTGGCTTGCCCACGGACTATGCCCACCCAACAGCTGCGAGATTTGGCCCATAAGGCCTATGCTAAACAAAAGACTGCTTCTGAAAAGACAGGAAAAAACCCACAATCTATCCTGTCACTACTCAGAGTTCTGAACTTGCTCTAGAGGGCGCCGAGCCAAGCCACACTGACAAACCTGTCAACACAATGTCAAGATCCTTCCAAACCAGCAGAGAGCAGCATGGCCATGGTGGTGCTCGTCCTAAGCACCAGTATGAGCGCCCTGAGAGATTCTGGGACAGGTCACAACCACCCCTCAACCGCAGGGGTGGAGCCACATGGGAAGCCAAGAGACGGCCCAAGGGGAACCGACACTCACAGACACAAGCACCGAGCTCGGACTGCCAGCATCAGAACCCCTCTCAACAGGCCCTGGACAAGCCCAAATATAAACCATCCACAGAACAGAACCAGAAAGCTACATCTGAATCAGCAGAGATCATGAGACTTTTAAAGGAACTCCTCCAAGAAAAGCACCATAAGGAAAAGAAAAGATATGAGTCAGACCAGCTATGACTAAGCACTAGCTCTGACCCCAACACCCACTCAGAGACCCCTCAAAATGAACTTCCCAACCAGATCACTGCTAATCCACTGTTAACCACAGAACCAGATATCCCATCACCAAGTGGTGACATCACTCAACCACCTCAGCTGACGGTGGAACCACCAGAACCAGCCAACATCCCGCAACACACCTCCAGCCAGGACCGCAAAGTACCAGAAAGTGCGGTTTTTGATGTCCTGCGCTCCCGACGACCACTAGAGCATGTGAGCGAAGCGGAGCGGTGTGACGCTATGTTTTCCTCTCTATGGACGTGCGCTCCGCTCAGTAACCGCACAAGCAAGCGCTCCGTTAATAGCCTATTCCGCTCACGCTCACCGTGAGCCAGTTCCCGCTCAGATCCCGCTCCGACATCAAATTTAGGCCTAATTGTTTACTGTTTGTAACGGAATTCTTGGATTATTGTCTAAAATTAAGCATGCTGATAAATAGCAATTATCATGTTTCAGAGCGAAATTCTTACATTCTTAATTTTATTAATTGTAATGTATTAATTAAATTTGATTAAATATATGAATCTAACCTTAGCAAACCTACCTAAAATGCAAAAACTGAAAAAGTGTTCTCCATTGAACACATATCCTCTCCTCATTGGCAAAGACCTGCTAGATCGCTTTGAGCCATTGCTAGATTTTAAACAACTGAAAATCTGGGCTCAAGTGCGAGAACCTCTGCCTCCTCAGTCACCAAGACCACCCCAGACAGACTGTCAGGTCACAAAGGTCGCGGGAAATCTCACTGCCAGCAACGGGAACCAAGAGCAAGGTTCAAGGTCGCTGCTCTGCACTTTCCAGTTAGCCAAAGACTCTGACACATACGGCCCCCAGGTTAAGGGGGGCTTACAACTGAATGATGTCACAACAACAGACCCCATACTAGCACTGTGGGCAGACAATTCAGCCATCAGCCTCTCACTGTTCAATGCTCTCAAACAGCACACAACGAACATTCCTTTTGCTAACAAGCGCACACGATTCCCTTTGAATCCCTGCCCATCAGCTATGGTGACTGCCAAGGGCACCTGTGCCCTGAACTTGAGGTGGAATGACAGGTGTCTAACCCATTACTTCCTGGTCCTTCCAGATGCACCGCATGATGTCTACATCGGAGCAGACATTCTGATTCGCCTCAGGGCTCACGTGGACATGATCAATGAAGTGATATGGGCTCCAATGACCTCACAGTCACCCACGGTTCCTGTCAACCTTGAGAACCTCCTTTCAGGCCAAACCATCCCTGAGGCCTGCACGCTAATCAATGAAAAAGAGACTGTAGTACCAGCTTACACCAAAGGGGTCGCTGTTCGACTCAACCTGCGAAATGGCCAAGCTCTCAGTCACACCCTATGCTTCTTCCAACCTTCACCCGAATGTGGGGAACTGGGCCTCACTTTGGAAGCCACACCCCTCGTTGAAGTGACATCTCGGGCAGTCTACATCTTGTTCAATAACTGCACGGCAACAAATGTCAGAGTGCCTAAGGCGTACCATCTGGGTTGGCTAGTGAGCTATGACTTTGAACTAATTCTACCAATAATTGGACCCATCTCAGATCCAATGATTCCAGAAGAAAGCTCAGGCCACACAGTGTTAACAGCACCCTTCAAGATCATCACCATAACCTCAGTCATGCCAGTGGTCAAGGAGCAGGTGTGTAGAACAGAACTAACAGAAGACCAACACTTTGCTGTGTACACGGTCTCTAACCACTCCACCTGCATAAATGACAGCGTGACTGCACCTCTGACCGCCCACGGCACAGAGGAATTAATGACAGAAGAGCCATACCCAGGTTTTGAGACACAAGTCCAGCAAATTCTGAAAGATGCTGATGCCATACAGGAGGATGCAGACCGCCACAAACTCTGTCAAGTCTTGTACAAATACAAGAAATCATTTGCCAAGGACTCTTTAGATTGTGGCCTCACTAACCTCCATGTTGTGCGTGTCCCAACGCACCCAAAAGCTCCACCCACATTTGTCAAGCAATACAAGATCCCCCTTGAATCGTACGAACCCGTACAGGAGATCATCAACTCTATGCTTGAGAAGGGTGTCATTCGTCCATGTAACAGCACCTACTCTGCCCCCATCTGGCCTGTCATAAAATCAAATGGCAAGTGGCGGCCAACCATCGACTATAGGAAACTGAGCCAACAGGTGCCATTGTCGCTATGGCCTATGACCCAGCTGGAACAGGAGATACCAAGAATCAGAGGAGCCACAATCTTCTCCACTCTTGATGTGGCCTCAGGATTTTGGACTATACCAGTGCATCCAGATGACCAACACAAGCTGGCTTTCACCTTTTGCAATCGGCAGTACACCTTCACCAGGTGCCCATTCGGCTATGCCAACTCACCAGCCGAATTTAACATCTTCCTCAACAAAGCATGCCCGGATGCCAGGGTAAGAGGGAACTTAATCTATGTTGACGACCTTCTGATGAAACACACGATGGTGACCGATCACCTGAAAGAAATTGACCATGTCCTGCACCAACTGACCGCCGCCGGTGCCAAGATTGCCCTCCACAAAGGACAATGGTGCAAAACCAAGGTCAATTACGTGGGCATACTCATCGGACCACGAGGTATTGAGCCACAAACCAGCCGAATCCAGGCCATTCAGAACATTAAACCACCTGCCAATGTCTCGGAACTCCGAAGTTTTCTAGGCGTGTGCAACTATTCAAGGCAGTTCATTGAGAACTATTCGGACATTGCATGCCCTCTCACTGCCCTTCTGAAAAAGGACTGCCCCTTCGCCTGGACAGACGAACAGCAAAATGCCATGAATGAGCTGAAACGACGTCTGTGCATTGCTCCATGTCTGGCTTACCCAGATCCACAGAAGGAGTTCTACTTGGACGCTGGATTTTCCAGCCACTGCCTCAGCGCTGGTATATACCAACGGCATGACCAGGACAAAAGAGTGGTCGCATATGCCAGCAAGACTCTTCTTCCCCCAGAGTGCAAATACTCAAGACTGTGAGAAAGCCCTGCTCTGTACTGTATGGGCCATCCAGAGATTCTCCAACTACATCGGAGCACAGAAAGTGATCATAGAAATTTGTCACCAGCCTGTCACATTCCTCAACAGCCAGCACATCCGCTATGGTGTGGTCACAAACGCACGCATAGCCACATGGCTCATGGCTCTCCAGTGGCGCAACATAAAAGCACGATATGCTCAAAATCACAAGTCGGCGCTGGGAAACGGCCTGGCAGCCTGCCAAAGCTGCTCCGATGACACACCGACTGAGATCGTAGAAGCAGAAAGGCCCCAACCACCGCCACCTACCTGCCACAGGTATTTTGACGAGAATGTCTGCCAAGGCATGCCCACAGCCTACGTCAATGGATGTTCCTACAACCACGAGGGCATCCTAAAGGCAGGTGCTGGTGTTCTCTGGCTAAATGATCGACCCTGCCCACCACAACACTTCAAGCTGGGTCCACAATCATCACAATATGCTGAGATAGCAGCTATTCTCATAACCCTGCAGATAGCATCAACCCATAGCATCAGAGAACTGCTCATCTGCACAGACTCCAACTATGCCAGACTTGGCTTCACATGCCATCTTCCAGGCTGGAAGCAAAATGGTTTCAAGACAGCAAACAACAAACCAGTTAAACACCAACACCTGTTCCAGGCATGCGACGACATCACATGTGAACATGATATGATCGTCTACTGGAAGAAAGTGAAAGGACACTCAAAGCAACCTGGTCCAGACAAGGACCTCAATGACCAAATGGATGCCCTAGCCAAAGCAGGTGCGCTACACGGCGAGTTATGGTCTCCACCCACCCTTAACGTGGCAGCCATAACCCGCAGCAAACACACTCAACCCACCACAATGCCCACCTCACAGCCGCTTACGCTGGCTCCTCAAATCTCCACTAATGACATTGCTGACATGCAAGCTTCTGACTCCACCATCAAAACCATCCTTCACCACCTCTCTGACCCCTCCAGCCACCCTATCACACCAGATGAACTTGCTGCTTCCCCAAGCCTCAAACGGCTATACCCCTTAACATACATGCTGCGTGTGATAAACAACATCATGTTTTATGCCCCTAATGACCTCACTGCACCAAGGCTTGTGGTGCCACACTGCCTAAGGGGGGTGATGCTGATGTATGCTCACGACGCACCATGTGCGGGACACCACGGCACAAGAGCCACTTATGAGACATTTAAACAAGTGGCATACTGGCCCGGCATGCAGCAAGATGTGGCAGAGTACGTGAAAGGATGCCTTGTCTGCTGCCAATTCCAACCGGCTAACCCAAACCACAGAGCTCCACTGCAGCGCAGAGGAGTCACGTTTCCTTGGTCAGACCTTCAAATTGACTGGGTCGGACCCTTACCCAGGTCAACAAGAGGCAACAAGTATTTCCTCACAGTCGTGTGCCAATTCACAAAGTGGGTAGCATGCCTCCCAGCACCCAATGACACTGCTCAAACTACAGCATACCTCCTGTTGAGTCACATTTCTCCGTCTCGGTTCGTGCTGCCGGCTGAGAGTCACTCAAGTACAGAGGCACCCATTTCACAGCTGAGATCATGCAGCAGATTTGGAAACTCCTGGGAGTACAAGCACAAGTGCACATCAGTCACCATCCAATTTCTTTGGGCCAAGTGGAACGGACGAATCGGACGGCGGTCAGCATGCTAAGAAAATATGTGTCTGCTAACCAAAAGGACTGGGATGTGAAACTGCCCCTGGTGCTCATGGCTATCAGAGCAACTTCACAAGATTCAACAGGTGTGCCTCCCTTCGAACTAATGACAGGCCGGCAAATTACATTGCCCTTGCACCTGCTGTACCAGCCAGGAGACTCCAACCTTGTCACCGCCTACACCACTCATCAATACCTTGATGAACTACACCGGCATTTGAGAACCACATTTGCTTTTGCCCAACAATGACTCCAAAAGAGCGCAGAAGGCCAGAAAGCATACTACAACCGGAAGGCGTCAAACAAAGAACTGGATGTGGGCGACAGGGTCTGGTACTACAGCTACGCACAGCCTCCTCAGACAACCTCTCATCGGCTATCAAAGAAGTTTCTGCCACACTGGACAGGACCGCATGAGATTGTGGACAAACTCTCCCCTGTCGCATATCGGATCAAGCTGAGGCAGGGACAGAAAGAACCAGTTTTCAAATGGGTCCATCGTAACCAGATCAAGAGACATGTAGCTGCTGGCAGGGAAAGACAGGAGCTAGTGCTAACTAGGCCCCGCTGCAGTTCTCAAAACAAAAGACTGTCTTAACCAGTCCAAGCATCTCGACCAAAGACATTCATTATCTCTGCCCCAGCAAGCCCTTCCTCAGAGACAACACTGAAGGAATCTGCGGGTTACAGCCTATGCAAAGAGAGACACTCTGCCCTGCTGAGGCCAAGCCTCGCACACAAGTCACAGAAATGCAAGCAGAGATTGTGATAAATCAGTGGCTTGTCAACACGCCCATCCGTACCGCCACACTGACCTATGACCAGCACGATACTGCCACCCGTGTCAGCCTGCCCAACTGGAGTATGTGGATTCAAGTGCCCAAAGGTGCCATCCTCCACCTCGGGGACCTGGCGCTTTACCACCTTCCAAGTGAAGAGTACCAATCCGAGGTAGAAATGCCAGCCTTCTTCAGGGACCACAATCTCACACTGGAACCTGAATTGGAACTGAGCATTGAGAAAGGGGGGTCCCAGACGATTGACATCACCCCAATCGACACAGCCCTCCAAGCACTGTCCCGGATGCCTGTCCAGAACACCTTTCCCGTCACTCGATCCTGGACCTCTGCCGACACGGTACTTTGCCTTGCCACAGCAATCGGGTACACCCTAACACTCGGTCTTGTTTTTGTCCTGTTTAACAGAGTCAACGGTGTGCATAGGTCCATGAACAGGTGCACAGCTGCCCTTCCTCGAACCTTCAAACGGAGCCACCGGAAAAGAGGGACCGGGCGGAGACAATGCTGAACCTGACCAAGGTTAACACCCATGCTGAGGATCCAAAGGCTGAGGAAAATTAGGATCCACCTGCCATCTGTCAATCCTGATCCACCTGCCATCTTGCTATTAGGATCCACCTTCCATCCCGGCTTTCAGGATTCTACCTCATCTAGCCATTATGATCCACCTGCTGTCCGACCATCATTAAAAATGGTTGTCTTAACGATGTGTGGCGGTGAACTTTCGTCAGCCAAAGTGGTGCTGTTGTAGCGTCTGCGTAGAATCATGCATGATCTTTGGGTTTTATGGCTTAAGAGACCCTTTTAGCCTTTTGACATTTGCATATACATTACAGTCCTGGCCACAGACGTGACAACTTATAGGGGTGCTAAATGGTCAATGGTCCCCCCCCCCCCCCCCCTAATCAAGTATGCTAAACATTTCACCACTCTCAGTTGTCCCTTGGAGGTTTTAACACATTCCAAAGAGATGAAATGACCCCCGGGGCCAGGCACAATGGGCCTGGCTGACCAAGCAAACTAACACACACACACACACAAACACACACACGTAAAGACCTTTACTCTATTATACTCTACAAATATATCTGGTATATTGCATGTGTTGTTTGTACGTTTCCCTATTAGATTAGCTGAGTTACCACTCGTTATTTGTATTAGTTAAAGCCCTAAACACTGATATTCAGGTGTATGGATGTATCTTTGGTTTAATCTATTCTAAATGTTTCTTTCTTGGTATCAATATTATCTGCTCTTTATTCTTCAAACAATGATGTACAGTATGTGATTGTGAAATGCATCATACGATTTGTACTATATTTTGGGTTAAAACTGCAGAAATTCCAGACCGGCCATAAAACATGCAAATGGGCCATAAAGGGAAACAAAGGAAACTTCTCCCGCTCAAAAATTCACGCCTGGTATTGGCCAGTCCACCCAGAATAGGAACCATCAAAAGTGATTAGCCCGAAATAATCTTTGCTCAGAAACCCTCTTCGTTTGAGACAACACTTTCCGAAGACTCTCAAGATTTTCCTCTTGAGTTTGATTTTCCGGCAATTTTTATCTTCAAGTAACTTTAGTCGCTGTGGACTTTTTTTTTTTGTTTTTTTTTTTCCTTCTTCACAAGAACCAAATAAAACTCCAGCTCCCTCCTAAAGAACTCATCAAAGACCTCCGTTGTCTACCGCATCAGGACTCTTGTTCAGCAATCGAAACTTTTGATTTTTGATTCTTTGATGATTTTCAAAAGTTGTGGTTAAGTGATGTGAAATACTGCCATTCTTTTTCTTTCCTCTCTCTTTTCCTTACTTTGTTTCATTCTGTATGTGTTTTGCTTAGTTAGTTATATGTTTGATATAGTTTCATTTATTAAATCCCTTATATTCACCACTGATTGTCTCTGTTTGCTGCTCACAGTTCGAAGTCAATGAATGTTTGAACCCTTGATACATTTGCTAAATTACTGCTAGCACTGCATAAAGAAGGACAGTTATTCTTATTTGGCCAGGAAAATAATCTTTCCTTGATTTGATAAATGATTATATTGTCTGCTCGGTGGACGAGCAGATCAAATAATTGTAATATTGATTCTGCTACAGTTAATTCGAAGATATAATCTAAATATTTATTATTAATCATAACCAGTTATAATTAGTCATACATATTTCCCTTTTGAGCTGATTTACTACAAAAGAGTAATAGTGATATTTGATATGCTAAATTACTTACTGGATATCATTGCTTTTATTCACTGGTGTCTCAGGAAACGCATTTGTTTTAATGTGTGCAGATATTGGAGGCCCTGTAAAAGTGGTTTCGTGAATTTTTTAAACTTCGAATCATTCTCTATTTCTCTCTATTTCCGTCAGCCCCTCCTCTTGTTCTTGCTGTCTTGGTCGTTCCCCCTTCTCATTCACATTTATTTCTAGCTCAGATCTTTCCACATTCTTCATATACCCTTAATTGTTACATTAAAATCGGCTGTGTAGGAGAATAACAAAAAAAAAAAAAGTACTTAAGTGGCATAATATAATATAATATCATATAATATAATATAATATAATATATGACCACTGTAAAAAAAATAATAATAATATGACCACTGTAATATCTTTGGGCATTTTTGGTTCTCAGGTAAAATTTGCTTTAAGAATGCTGAAGGTATTTTCTAGAAAACTAGACTGAGATTGAGACAACTTTTTTTTTTTGTAGTGTAATAGTAATAATAACAAAATATATTTTCAGATTGCTGTTGTCTTGTTTTTTCCGCAGGGCTTAAATCACTCTGTGATATCATCAAAAGGAAAGGCTGGAGGTGACCTGCTTTTGTTCTTATGTCTGTCATTTTTTATTAATTTTGTGGCAGAACAGTCTGAATATAAGAATAACGCAGCCTACTATACATATTCCTCTCAGTCTCAATTTATGGAAAATGTTTTTATGTTTTATCTTGAATTTCTGTATTCCTGTAAGACAGTCTTAGGTTTGTCCACACTATAATAAACACCCAAAAATCTGTTTCAGACGGTCCAGTTATGTAGTAACGACTAAGATCTACTGGGGAGGACGGGTGGGGGGTGGGGTGAGTATCTGTTCAGTTCTATCTTGTAGTATATTCAGACCGACACAAAAGATTCAGAATAGTATCAAAATGAATATTTGTAACCGCACAAGTTCTTAAAAAAAAGGTTCTTTAACTATTTGTCTTTAATAGTCTTTAACTATCAATCTTAGGTGATCAGCAAATTTAGTGTGACAATTTGTAAATCTGCAGAATCAACAATCAATAAATGCAAAAGAAAAAAATGTGAACACGCTTGATTTTGTGAAGGTAAACATTTTTACACACTTTTATCCAAAAGTTAGTTGCGATCCATTTCCGCCACTAAATAAAAAAATATATAAAGGTAATTGTGACTTCTCACAATTCTGACTTTTTTTTTTCAAAATTGCGAGTTTACATTTCGCAAATCTGACTTTTTTTTCTTCTCAAAATTGCAAGTTTACATTTCGCAGATCTGACTTTTTTTCCCTCAAAATTGTGAGTTTACATTTTGCAATTCTGACCTTTTTTTCTCAAAATTGCGAGTTTACGTTTCGTAATTCTGACATTTTTCTATTGCAAGTAAAGTCAGAATTGTAAAATATCAACTGAAAAAAAAAATCGCATTTGAGAGAAGAAAAGTCAGAATTGTGAGATACAACATTGCAGTTTTTTTTTTTTGTTCAGTGGCTGAAACAGGCTTCCATAATATACAAATAAAATGAAAATGGTGTGTTTAAAATATAGCTTATTCAATACCAGCTGCTTGTTCACCATGTTGCAGCATGCTGACACTCAAGTTAAATTGATTGCATTTTGTGTATATTCATCTTGACTCCGTAACTATCCTCTCTGACATTTGCATTCATAATCCTCAGGGCAGAGACAGAGAGAGGCCTGTCCAGAAAACACATCATAGAAGGTAAAGTGCTGTTTATGACTAATAAGACGATCACAATAAAGCGGACAGACAGTGATGGTGATGTGTCTACAGGTCTCAGAGGTTCCCTGTCTAGACTACAGCTGGATTACGTGGATATTGTCTTTGCCAACCGAAACGATGTGAACAGCCCTATGGAAGGTCTGTAATTTCTTTTACATCTTTCATGGCATATGTTGCGGATGCATAATTTATGGCATATCGCTTATCACAAGTGCTGTTGTGTGTTTGTCTTTACAGAGGTAGTACGTGCGATGACATTTGTTATAAACCAGGGTATGGCCATGTACTGGGGCACGTCACGCTGGAGTGCCATGGAGATCATGGTACAGTCCGTCTTCTCTCAATACACCAAAACTGATCACACTTCATTCTGGGGACCAATTCTCACTATATTTGTAACGGAGCCGACGAGACAAGAGACGTGCGGATCCATCTGCAAAGCTTTATTCAAAGGCGTGATCATAAAACAGGCAAGGTTCAGACGATGGCAAACAGGTATATGAGGGCAAGACGAAGAGTAATCCAAAACGGGCGTGAGTCAGTCGACAGCGAACGTAATCCAACAGGGCGAGACTAGAGAGATAAATCCAGGAAAACAGGCAAGGATCAGAAACAGAGAAAACAGACAAGGCAAGACTAGGCTAAGGCAGGGAAACTAACGAGGGCTCTGTAGTGTAGCTATCAAATGATAAGCGCTAAACAATACTCGGCCGAGGGAAGGGATCAGAGTGAGTGTTAAATAGTGAGTGAGTGAATGATATGAAACAGCTGTGTGCAATCAGTGCTGTGCGCAATCAGTGAACCAGCTGTGTGCAATCAGTGCTGTGTGCAATCAGTGCAATGAATGATGGGATATGTAGTCCGGGGTGATATGCAACAGTGTGTAGTGCGAGAGTCAATGAAAATGGAAAGGGTGACCTCTGATGGCTAGCAGATGGAAGTTCATGGACCGGATACGTAACAATATTCTAACTACAACTTTTGCCTCAATATAATTAATAAGGCATTAATATGTGCTTTAGAAGAAGAGCCAATATGCTAGTAATATGCATTGCTCATAAGCAACTAGTTAGTAGTGAGAATTGGACCCTATACTAAAGTGTTACCACCGCAAATCATACTATGAGCATTCCTGTGTCTTATCCGTTTCTCATGTAAGTCAAGGCA
This sequence comes from Sinocyclocheilus anophthalmus, assembly GCA_018155175.1. Lineage (NCBI taxonomy): Eukaryota > Metazoa > Chordata > Actinopteri > Cypriniformes > Cyprinidae > Sinocyclocheilus > Sinocyclocheilus anophthalmus. The sequence continues at coordinate 79,456 of JADLZN010006912.1, read as the reverse complement.
AAAGCTACTCGCAATTTAAAGTAGTTAAAATGACTAAGTCAAGCAACTCCTTTAAGAAAATAGCTTAAAGCCATTAAGCCATAAGGGGATAATGCCTTTTAAAATGTACTGTCCAGTGATATCATTTTTATTTCTATTTTTCTCACAACATTTGAAAAAATCATTATTATGTGACCCTGGAGCACAAAACCAGTCATAAGTCACTGGGGTTTATTTGTAGCAACAGCCAAAAATACATTGTATGGGTAAAAATTATTGATTTTTCTTTTATGCCAAAATCATTAGAATATTAAGTAAAGATCATGTTACATGAAGAATTTTGTAAATTTCCTACTTTTAATATATCAAAACTTAATTTTTGGATTAGTAATATGCATTGCTAAGGACTTCATTTGGACAACTTTAAAGGCGATTTTCTCTTTTGCACCCTCCGATTCCAGATTTTCAAATATTGTATCTCAGCCAAATATTGTCCTAACCTAACAAACAATACCGTCATTCAGCTTTCAGATATGTATAAATCTCAATTTCGGGGGGGGGGGAAAATTGACCCTTTGACTGTTTTTGTGGTCCAGGGTCACATATTATATGTAAATATTTATATACATACATTGACCAACAATTTGACCTCAATACTTTTATTCTTTTATCAAGAAGATTTAGGATTCGATTAATTTTTTAAACCGCTTCAGCATTTCTTCCATGCTGCATAGAAAAAAAAAAATGGCAAGTTTATTATGGAAAATATTATTGAAGCTGTTTTTATGCCACAAATAACAATAAAAGTAACTGTGACTGTTTAAACATGGAATTGTGAAAAGTCAATTCTGAGTCATTCTGATCCTCGCTAAAATCAATTCTAATTTAAATTTTTTTTTTAATTTTTTTTTAAAAATTTTTAAAATAAAATTTTTTTTAAAAAAAAATTAATTTCTCGCAATTCTGTTATTTTTTGCCCTGCCACAGAATTCAAAACTAGTAATTGTGACTCAAAATTCACATTTTTTCTCACATTTCTGACTTTTCTTTTCAGAGTTTATATTTCGCAATTGTGAGTTATAAATGTGCAATTGCAAGTTAATATCTCACAGTTCTGATTTTATATCTTGCAATTCTGATTTTAATCTTATTTTATCTAATTTGATGAAAAAAGTCTGAATGGTGAGATATAAACTTGTTCTTTTTTAATTAATTAATTTAATTTATTTTTTTTATTCTGTGCAGAAAACATGATACATTAGTAACATTAAAATACAATCTAACATTGGTTGTGCGACACTTCTACTTATTGGAAGCAAAAAAAAAAAGTGTCCTACTTTTACTGGCAAAGTCCAATATTATTATGCAAATATGTGACCTGGACCACAAAACCAGTCATAAGGGTACATTTTTTTAAATTGAGATGTATAGATCATCCGAAAGCTGAATAAACAAGCTTTCCATTGATGTATGGTTTGTTAGGATAGGACAATATTTGGCCGAGATACAACTATTTGAAAGTCTGGAATCTGAGGGTGCAAAAAAATCTAAATATTGAGAAAATCGCCTTTAAAGTTGTCAAAATGAAGTTCTTAGCAATGTATAATTACTCCCCAACACTGCTGTTTGCATTGATTGTTAAGATCTGGGCCACTGAAAGGACAGTTTAAAAAACCCCTTTTTGTCTGTGTGTTTGTGTGTTTAGGAGGCATACTCTGTAGCGAGGCAGTTTAATTTAATTCCACCGGTATGTGAGCAGGCCGAGTATCACTATTTCCAGAGGGATAAAATCGAGGTGCAGCTGCCAGAGCTCTACCACAAGATCGGTCAGTCAACAAGAGTTACATTAGAATGAAATTTAAAATACATCATTGAAACCTTTAGTGAATGTATTTTTTTCTATTTAAATTTTAATTATTACAAAGTGAGCTTTTTAAAGTGACTTCAGTATGTTAAGAAAGTCATGAAATTGGACTATTTAAACACACTCAAATGACTTTTTATTGCATCAAGATTATCTGCAAGTACAGTGTTTTAAAATAGTCTTAAAGGTTTAAAGTACTTGTGGTGTTACCGCAATATACAATATAGAATCACTTTAAAGGTCTATGCCATTAAACCAAGTGTGTAATTATTCAACTAGCTAACAATAAAAATGTTGTCAGTTAAGCTAACTTTGTTTTAGTGAAATCATGTCATTGCAATGGCAGTTGCTCAGCTGGTATATGTGCTGCCCGTAAGTATTCAACGTGCCATGGGACGTAAATGTCATGTGACTGATCTCTTAGAGCTCTTCGAAGCTGATGGGGAAAGCTAAAAGCCACAATTAGTCACTGGTGAAACATATAATACAAATTAATGAACTATTTCTGATGTTTTTGATGTTTCATACTACAAAACTACATTTAGCCAATACAGAATAGAATGGCAGGATGCATTTACCGTGTCTATCTTGACCCCTGCTCCGGCGAGAAAAGATTTGACCTGAAAGAGAAAATTGACTGAAGTATTATCTACAGTGCTATGCTGCAAATGCAACTATTTTAATGCGCAAAATCTTCGTTCATTTAAAGTTGAAGTTCATGTTTGATTTGAGGTTTAATTAGGACAGATGTCAACTCTAACTCCATGTCTTGTGACTGTCACATGCTGCGTCAGGTGTCGGAGCGATGACCTGGTCTCCTCTCGCATGTGGGCTGATCACTGGAAAATACAGTGATGGTGTTCCAGACTGTTCAAGAGCCGGGATCAAAGTGAGTCCTAAAGAGCTTGTCAACAGCAGTGGATTTTTTCTCTCTTCTCCTGAATCTCTTTTCAATTTCCAAGTGCTATTTGGTTTGAAATGGTATCTTCTAAATGAATAAATTCATGTGAGCAATCATAAATGTTCAGTTGTGTGACTGTGTGTATTAGGGCTATCAGTGGCTAAAGGAGCGAGTGTACAGTGAAGAAGGGCGAAGACAGCTGGCAAAAATCAAAGAGCTCCACCTGGTGGCTGACAGGCTGGGCTGCACAGCTGCACAGCTCGCCATTGGTCAGTCAGTGTCTCTATACTTTTGGTGTAAATGGTCTCGTCCACTCTCAAGCTTATTTTGGCCAAGAATCGTCCACTTATGTGAGCTGCCCAGCTCCTGGAAGTTGTATAAAGTAAGCCAGGCAAATTAGAGCATGCCAGACTGAGAAAGTGTTTGTCATTATTGTGCGATATGCATCAGATAGTCATTGAACGGTCTGTGCTTTCAAATGTCTTGATGTTTTTTTTATAAAACCCAGTGCTTGTGAAATCTCTCACTCAGCATGGTGTTTGCGTAGCGAAGGGGTCAGTTCTGTACTTCTTGGTGTCTCCAATACAGACCAGCTTCTTGAGAACCTTGGAGCCCTGCGGGTAACACACACACACGCACGCACGCACACACATGAGTTTGTTTGATTATCTCAGTGAGGACATTGTATAGACTTCCATCGATTTTCTATCAGCTAACCCAACCCTTAGAACTAAACTTACCTATTACAGAAACATGTGTAGAACACTAGATTTAAATTTTAACTAGTGAGGACATTTGATCCTCGCAAGTATTGTCAAAACAAGCGCGCACACACCCACACCCACACACACACACACACAACCATTTAAAAGCTTAGAATTCGAAGTATTTTTTACTGTTTCTTAAAGAAGTCTCTTATACTCACTGTGAGCATTTGTTTGATCAAAAATACACTACAAATTATTATGATGTGAAGTATTATTACAATTTAAAATAACATTTTCTATTTGAATATATTTAAAAATGTAATTTATTCCTGTGACTCCAGTCTTCAGTGTCACATGATCCTTCAGAAATCATTCCTTTGTGAAAAAGAAATGCTTAGTTGAACTTGCAGATAATATAATATTAATGAAATAATAGACCACTTAAGTGTACTTACACTCCCCTCCAAAAGTATTGAAACAGTGAGGCCAATTCCTTTATTTTTGCTGTAGACTGAAAACATTTGGGTTTGAGATCAAAAATGAATATGAGACAAGAGATCAACATTTCAGCTTGTATTTCCAGGTATTTTCATCTGGATCTGATACACAACTTTAAGCACCTTTTGTTTGAACCCACCCATTGCTGATGTGACCAAAAGTACTGGAACATGTGACTGACTGGTGTGTTTTGTTGCCCTGGTCTGGCCTATTAATTGATTATTCAAACAATAAATAGCACTGAATGTCTGCACTCAGTTTCAGATTTGGGTTTTGCCTCTGCAGACTGCATTTATAGTTAGATGTGTAACCAACTTGAAAACCAGAGAGCTGTCTATGGGTGAAAAACAAGCAATTGGGAAGCTGAGAGAAGATGGAAAATCAGTCAGAGCCATTGCATAAACATTGGCCATAGCCAGTACAACCATTTGGAATGTCCTGAAGAAGAAAGAAACCACTGATGTACTAAGTAACAGACCTCAAATGGGTAGACCAAGGAAAACATCAGCAGTTGAAGACAAAAACATTGTGACAGCTGTAAAAAAGAAAGACTCTAAAACAACTGTTAGTGAAATCAGCAACAACCTCCAGAGCGCAGGAGTGAAGGTATCACAATCTACTGTTCACAGAAGACTTCATGAAAAAAAGTACAGAGGCTACACCAGAAGATGCAAACCACTCATTAGCAAGAAGAATAGGAGACGAGCCTCAAAAATTCTGGGACAAAGTTTTATGGACTAAAGCGACGGAAAGGCTAAAGTTTGGAGAAAAAAGGATCTGCTCATGATCCCAAACATACAAGCTCATCTGAAACACAGTGGAGGTAATGTCATGGCTTGGGCTTGCATCGCTTCTTCTGGGACGGTCTCATTAATCTTAATTGATGATGTAACACATGACGGCAGCAGCCAAATGAACTCAGAAGTCTACAGAAACATTTTGTCTGCCAGTTTACAGAAAGATGCTACCAAACTGATTGGGAGATCCTTTATCATGCAGCAAGATAATGACCCAAAACATAGTGCCAAAGCAACAAAGGAGTTAATCAGGGGCAAGAAGTGGAAGGTTTTAGATTGGCCAAGTCAATCTCCAGACTTAAACCCTATAGAGCAGGGATCCTCAAATCTGGCCCACGAGATCCACTTTCCTGCAGAGTTTAGCTCTAACCCTAATCAAACACTCCTGAGCAAGCTAATCATTGTCTTCAGGATCATTAGAAAATCACAGATAGGTGAGTTTGATCAGGGTTGGAGCTAAACTCTGCAGCGCATTGGCCCTCCAGGGCAAGATTTGAGGAGCCCTGCTACAGAGTATGCATTTTACCTGCTAAAGAAGAGACTGTAAGGAGTTACCCCCCAAAACTAAAAGAGGCTGCGGTGAAAGCCTAGAAAAGCATCACAAAAGAAGAATGGAAAAGTTTGGTGATGCGGCAGGATTGATGCAGTTATTGCAAGCAAAGGATTTGCATCTAAATACTAAGTCTTATTCACTTTAATCTAGTTTAAGTCAATTTGTTCCAGTACTTTTGGCCACATGAGTAATGGGTGGGTTCAAGCAAAAGGTGCTATCTTCTAAGTTGTGTTTATCAGATCCAGATGTGAATACCTGTAAATAAAAGCTGAAATGTTGATCTCTTGTCTCATATTCATCTTTTGCTGTCAACCCCAAATGCTTTCAGTCTACTGTACAGCAAAAATAAAGGGATTGACCTCACTGTTCCAATACTTTTAGAGGGGAGTGTATAAACTTAAAACTAAAGAATGTTTTTACACACTTTAAAAAAATAACAATAATCAAATTCAAAGTTTTTAAGATATTTTTTCAGTTTAAAGAAGTACACTTATTTTGATGTGCTGATTAGCAAACTAAAGTACATTTAAAGTACTTTATTATTGTAAGTATAGTGTCATTTTATATTATTTTATGTATAGTTGATATATTTTATTTGTACTAAATTGCAATTCGTCGTTTGTGCAAAATGTGCAATTACAAATATATATTAAATACGTTTGAATATAAATTACATTAAAATATGTTTTATTTTACCTTAAATGCTTGTCAGTACATTCTGAAGTACACTAACCAAATTTTATGAAATTACAAATTAAGCCCTACTTCAGTGGGTCAAAAAAGATATATAACATTAATTATAAACTATAAAACATTTTTAACTGTAATGAACATGCATTACATTCAGTTTGCACTTAAATATGTTCTTTAAAGTATACTGTTTTCTTAAGAAGTACTCATTTTAAAAGTTTGCTAAAGTTTCTGATTTGACACTCAAACAAGGAATATTTCTCATTATTATCAATGTTTAAAACAGCTGTGCTGCTTTAATATTTTTGTGAAAACCGTAATGCATTTTTCACGATTCTTTGATGAATAGATATGTTTCAAAAGAACAGAATTGATCTGAAACAGAAATCTTTTGTAACATTATAAAAGTATTTTTTTATCAATGTAATGAATCTCTGCTGAATAAGTATTCGCTTCTTTCCTTACGATCAGACAGACTTCCTAATAACATGATTTTTATATTCTCACTAGGTGCTGTCTCAGATGACGCCTCAGACTGTGAGCGAGATAGATGCTCTCCTGGGCAACAAGCCTCACTCCAAGAAAGAGTCACGTGCGTGAGGGAACCAGAACATGTGCGGCCAGAAAAGACAAAGAAAGCAAGGGGGAAAAGATGGAACACGGCGTACCATCGCTTTTCTGCTCTCCCGTATATTCTCCCTGCATGCCTTCTGCAACATGCTTCCAGCCCATACCGCCCTGCTCTCTGTAACCCTACTCAAGTACCATAACCTACGAATTAAACACGGAAACGGCTGTCTGCAACATCACAGAAATGCGACAAACAACAGCTGTTATCATTTCTTTACTCTGAGAGACTGAAGTTTCAGTCTTCCATGAGGAAGTACTGTGGATTGTAGGAGGAGAATGGAATGAAAGTGGCAAAAAGCTTGTTTATCAGCAGGCCCAGACGGAATCTGCACTTTCATGCAGTTTCCGCTGTAGACTTCCACTGTTTCCACTGCCGAATTTCCATTGCCAAATTCTGTGAAATGGATCAAATGTGATAAAACTGGAGCTAAGAGTGGTATATTCTTATTGGCAGCTGAAAGCATTGTCGAATTTGCCAAAATATTTATTAAACCAACATGCACGGGGCAAATGATGTGTAGGACTTTGCCAAATCTGTGCAGATTCCGCATGGGCCTGGCTGTGCGGGTATGTGTTCAAGGAAGTACGAATACGTGTGCAATTCAGTGCCACTTTGAATGAAACTCTCCGTTGCTGGTGTTGCACCTGAGTGACTCGGAAAACGGATGCTGTGTGACGCCAAGCGAAGATGTTTCTGAGAGCTGCCCGTCCCGTTTGTTGGAGTGTTCACTGCCTGTCACATTTCATTCTCGCTGTGCAGGAGAGCGTGGCAAACACTCCGGCGTGTGACAGGAACAACATGCAGCAACTGCAAACAGCTGTTTGGACACATCACAAGTCTTCCTCCATTTCCCTCCTTTCCATCTCTCCTTGTGTTTACAATGGTGCACCTGTCCCTTTAAGAGAATTTGTGCAATTAGGGGAGTGGCGTGTGAGTGTGTATATGGTACTTTGCAAATATATTCAGACCCTCACCAATTTTTAACCCTCTACTTTTTAAAAAAAAAACAACTGTTTAGTCATTATTGCGATTCCTAACAAACACCTAACTCTCAGTAAACTTAACGGGTTAATTCACCCAAAAATGAAAAATTCTGTCATTAATTACTCACCCACATGTCGTTGCAGACCCATAAGACCTTCGTCCATCTTCGGAACACAAATTAAGATATTTTTGATTAAATCCGTGAGCTCTCTGTCCCTCCTTAGACAGAAATGCAACTGCAATGTTTCCAGGTCCAGAAATGTAGGAAAGACATCAGTAAAATAGTCCATGTGACATCAGGGGTTCATCCGTAATTTTACGAAGCTATGAGAATTCTTTTTGTGCGCAAAGAAAACTATAATAATGTAATTTATTCAATAATTCTTCTCCCCGAGTTACTGTCTTCTGCCATTTTGGAGAGTACAGAGAGTTCTCAGATTTTATCAAAAATATCTTAATTTGTGTTCTGAAGATGAACGAAGGTCTTACGATGTTTGGAACGACATGAGGGTGAGTAATTAATGACAGAATGTTCAATTTTGGGTGAGTTAACCCTTTAAACTGATGCATAACTCATTCCACACTGTCAAAAAAAAAAGTGTGCAAAAATTTTAACTTTAGGGGAGCAACAGATTGTCACTGGGGCAGAACCCTCAAAGGGACACATTTGTACCTTATTTAAAGAGTTCATAATGGTACCATAAGAGTACATATTACTATGTTAAGGTTATATTTATAACTCCTAGGTACTGATATGCACCCTTTAGAGGAAAAGAAGGTACAAATGTGTCCCTTTGAGGGTTCTGCCCCAGTGACAAGCTGTTGCTCCCCTAAAGGTACATTTTTTGCAGTTATTTATTTATTTTAGAGCTCACTGTTTTGTGCTACAAGCAGGAAAGATACCTCAAATCATCCGGCTTTTTTCAAAGGGATTTTAATTACAAAAACAGGCAAGAAAATCTCATAGACTTACATTGAAGGAGGGACTTGAGCCACATTTAGGGACCATAATATCATTGTCAAAGTCTATAGCCATATCTTGAACCTAATGTTAATAGCTTTAAAATACCCGAATGGTATAGTCTTTTTTTTATACAAGAATTTAACTGAATGGGGGATGTAGAAGAAAGAAGAACCGTAAAAGAACAAGAATATTTTTAAACATTTTCAACATATTAGGCATGTGAATAAGATTAAATGTGTTGAAAATGCAAAACAGAGAAACATTTCTCATCTCGTCTTATTTGATTATGAATTGCATGAATCACAAAGATTTTCTAATCAGAATGGCAAAAGTAGTTTGCATCACTGGATATTACTGTTGATTTTTATCACAAAACGGTTGTCAAATATTAAATGTTAAGTTTCCTGGTCAAAATAAATAAATAAAAAATAGATAAAAATGAAACATGCATGTATGAATTGTAACAATAATATCTATAATATGCATTTAGAAAAAAATCCATTCATGTAGAGCCATCCTTTGCAGCAATGATAGCTTTCAGACTTTTGGAGTATGAATGCATGAACGCACTGTCCAGATGTCATTTTGCTCCAGGTTGTTTGAGATTAGTCAGATGTTCCTTCTGCATTACAATGTTCCAATAGTGCCACAGATTGTGACGTCAGTGCTATAACTGTGCCATTCCAGGACATTCAGTTCTCTGTTCTTCAGCTACACTCTTAAAAATAAAGGTGCTTCAAAAGGTTCTTCAAGCGATGCCATAGAAGAACCATTTTTGGTTCCACAAAGAACCATTCAGTCAAAGGTTCTTTAAAGAACCATCTCTTTCTTACCTTTTTATAATCTGAAGAACCTTCTTTCGCCACAAAGAACCTTTTGTGAAACAGAAAGGTTCTTCAGATGTTAAAGGTTCTTTATGGAACCATTTAGGCAAAAAGGTTCTTCTATGGCATCGTGAAGAACCTTTATTTTTAAGAGTGTATTGCTGAATGTCCTGCTTCGGCAGTCTTTAGCAGACTAAAAAAAGAATATCAGTTGGTGATGGGCTCTTTTGACTTGGAGCAGTATGCAACCACACAGAACCTTGCAACAACCTAAAGCAACCAGAAAACCCAAATGAATACTGTATTTTGTATTACAACATAAAATATTTTGTGAACAATTAATTTTAAGAATATTTTCTTAATATAATATCTAAGAATATTTTCTTATTATTTAATAAATTCTGCACTAGTATCAGCACCAAATGGAGGTGCAATCTGTTTGAGAAGTCCGTCTGGGCCAGATATAGCAGGGACTGTTTGCTTGAACAATAGCAGGCAAAAAGGATGTTTGAAAATTCATTATTTTTTCAAAATCTGTTTTGTGCAAGATACACACTTCACCTTCATATGCAGGATTTGCAGGTCATTATAATTTGCGAATTGGGTCATGGTCTGAATACTTTTGCAAGGCGTCATACGTGTGGGGCTTGGCTTCAGCGGTCAGCATCCTTTGCACTAAGTGGACAGAGTCATAATTTAAAGATCATAGTTCACAAATAGTCATGAAGGTCATAGGTTAACATGACCAGAGAACTGTGCTAGTATTGCTTTGTGTTTGACAAATTCTAGCTGCGTCAGTGACAATGAAAAGCAAAGCGCTTCACTTTTAAAATGTCTTTGTGTCATTCAATGATTTCAGATCGAAAGACACAGATTGGCTAGATTAAGTAACTACTGTCAATTTCCCATCAGCCATTGTTGAATATCACAGTGTGCAGTGCCTCGGAACGTGGTTCATAACTCCACCTGTTCCATAACCCAGTTACCACAGAAAATCATTTGAACTTGCCCTTCATCTTGTAAAAATACAAATGTTGTTTACAGTAATGCATTTACAATGAGCATCTAAGGGGCAAGTGCACCAAATGGGTTAAAGCTGAAATGTGAAGCTATATACTTTGCACTGAGAAGGTTAATAACTGATATTCTCATATTAGCTTTGTGTATAATCTTGTGGTTACACTTTCAAAATTGTATTTTAGAATTTATAACAGTACAGTGCCTTGTCCCATAGACTTCCATTAATGCAAGTGCGTTACTGTAAATAGTTTTTGTTTATAAAAACAAAACAAAAAAACTAAAAAATAAGCTCAAGTAATTTTCTGCAGTAACTGACGTGGTGAACTATCCTTTTAACTCTACTGAACCCAGGCAAAAACAAAAAGACAAAAAGATTTAGTTCAGCACAATAAACAGGCACAGACAGAATTAAACCCTTTTGTATTAAACTAAGTTCGGTTTTACGATATGTGTAATATGAGTTGCATTGGATAAACCCAGACCTTGGTCAGCAAAACTAGCAAGATTCACTGCTTTTATTACAATTCAAATTTCATTATTTTTACATTTTTATTGGAATACTTTTGCCTTCTCAAAAATCCAAGACTGCTATTTTTTCAGCTAAGCTTCACTCTATTAAACAGAGTGAGGATTGGAGAGAATAATGAGCACTGATAGATCTGAGATCAGTTATGCTGCTTTTCTTAGCATATTTAAAAGTAAAGGTCGAAAGGTCAAGCTGGTCCTGGGTCACTTCTTAATGGGGTAACACAAGTCCCTTTAGTGGTAATTCAAGTTCACTTCTGTATTCTCTCTACAGCACTGGTTGGTTCTAATGTCTCTTTGTATTTATAATGATCAATGATTTATGTAAGTATTGTACCTGAGTTGGCAAGTTGGAAAGGCATCGAAATGACTGAACTTTTTTAATTCATATAATTATTAGCAAGACTGAACTATCATTAGTTAACCTGAACTAATGTATATATACATTTAGTGCATTCCCTCATATGGTAATTTTGCCTGAATATGTTAAATTTACTGTCATGCAACAAGAAAAAATGAAAAAGGGAAAAAAAACAACAACAAGAAACAAGCCCTGTACTGAATGTATCTTGCTTGCCTTTAAAATGTGTGGAGAAAACTATTGTCACAGGTGTCATATGTCGTCAACTACTGGAGAGCATGACAATCACAACAACACTTGCATGTTACACGCAAAAATTCAAGTGCATATACACACGTCTGTGCTGTGAATTCCATACAAAAGATAAATTCACAACTCGCATAATAAAAGCACATTGTCATTACAGATTCACATGTAAAAGGTCATTTAAACGAATTCAACATTTTAAAAGTGATTTGACATTCAGGAGATTCTCTGCCTAAGTGAAAAAACTGCCAAAAAAAATACATTTAATCCCATAATCAAATGGAAACAAATTGCATAAATAAAAAATCTGTTACTTTTAGGACCAAGACACAAGTTATGATAATTGTAATGAAGAAAAAAAAATCATGTTTGACCAATTTGTCAAGATATGTCAACAATTTTTTGGGGAGATTTACCTAAAAAGAGAATCCAAAGTCTGTATAACACTGTATAAATAAGCACATACTGTATGCAGTGTCCATCACACTCAGTGTTTGTGCTGGTTGTGTAGTCAGACTGTATGAAGCAGCTGTGAGTTTAACACACCGATGATTTTATCTGATGAAACAAATGTTGCACAACTGCATACTTAAACCTCTTGCACATTAGACCAGGGGTGGGCAAACTTGGCCCTTCCAGGCCACTTTCCTTCAGAGGTTAGCTCCAACCCTAATCAAACACACCTGAACCAGCTAATCATTGTCTTCAAGACTACTAGAAGGCTACAGGCAGGTGAGTCATATCAGGGTTGGATCACATCTCAGCAGGAAAGTGGCCTGGAAGGGCCACTGCATTAGACAGTAGTGTTGAGCTGAACAGTATTCAGATACATTATTGCTCATGTGTACATAGCCCATGCAGAAACTTCATGATGTTTATTATTGTTTTATGATGGATTAAAAGCCCTGCATTTTTTATTCAGCACCAATTCAGTTAATCAGTATTCTGATTAAGCTATTTGACAGATACATAATATGTTCATCTATTTATAAAATACATACATGCTTAACACGCACAACAGGGCAACATGAGGCAACAAATTATATTAAAGGAACAGTTAACCTAAAAATGAAAATCCTGTCATCATTTACATACTCTCATGTCGTTCCAAACCGGTATACTTTTTTCTTCTGTGGAACACAAAAGAAATTTAGAAGAACACTGGGGTCAGCTTTTACCAGTCCCAATAAGTTAACCCTTCCATGACAATAGAACAATCCAGGAAGGAACTCGTGGCCTGCAGATAGGCCTTAGCCATCTGGCACCGTGGAGTGCTCCTATAGAAATTCCAGCACTTAACCAACCGTGCAGTGGACTAGGTCAGTGTGGTGTTGTGCACACCATGATTCAAAGAGACACCATTTCAGGGCATAAAACTTTCTAGTGGAGAGAGCGCCAGCATTCAGAATGGTCTCAATAACCTGACTTGAAAGACTGATTCATAATACAGGGTCCAGACCCATAGCTTCCATATCTCAAGCTGGAAGTGAAAGATTGTGCCCCATGTCTGGGAGAGAAGGTTCCACCTGATCAGAATCAACCAAGGAGAGCCTTCCAGGAGAGATTTACATCGAGTGACCACTAGTGTTAGCCGCTAGTGCATGTCTTGAGATCAGGAGAGTGAGGTTTACCTGCACAGCACCTACCCGGTGGCCTCCATTACACTGGCAAACTCTGACTAGAATAGCAGAGCGATCTGGGGGAAATGCATACAGACATAGCTTCGTCACACTTGTACCGTGGCATCCAACCCCAGCAGAGCTGCAGGTGCAAGGAAAAACTAGAGGAGACAGTGGGTCGTCTCTTCAGAGGCCAACAGGTACACACTTGTGCTCTGCCGAATCTCTGCCAAATTAACCTCGGGGTGGAGTCTCCATTCCCCAGGCTTCAGCCCCTGCTCCCATATTTGAATGCCCTGGAATACAAACTGATTTCAGGGAAAGCAGTTTGACTTGAGCCCAGAGCAGTATCTGCTGCACCAACTTGAACAGAGCGCACAAACGCAGACCTCCCTGCTGATTTCTATATCAGACTACTGTTGTGTTGTTCATCCACATCAACACGTGGTAGCCAACATTAGGTCCAGGAGAAGTAGCCCGAAACACAGCCTTCATCTCAAGCCAGTTTATGTGCCAAATGAGATGGCTGTGCAACGATCAATGTTTGCTCCCCAAACCGCAAGGGAGGCATCTGTGGCTACCATCTTGTGGCACCCAGTGTGGAACCCAGGGTTCCTTCCACATAGAAGGGGATTGAAGGTTGCATAGAAGGGGATTCTGCATGTAACACTTATCCTGTAGCTTTTGAGCCACAACTGAAATGGTAGCAGAAGCCCCAAAGTCTCACCACCCCCAGAAAAATTGTCCTCTGACTCAGTGAGAGGACACTCTTCTTGATATTCAGCCTCAAACTCAGAAGTCTCGTTAACAAGAATGACAAACCACTAACTCCCTTGATTTATACTGTGTCCTTTAAGTCTATCTTGACAAGAATCTAGACAGTAACGGCTGTAAAAACCTGAATTGGCTTGTGACTGTGGTCATTTGTTCGGGACCCTGAAACAGCATACTGGGAGGGAACCCCCAATCTTTGTTTTCTTAGATTCATTGAGAAGAGTGCCCTACCTCTTCAAGAAGAGCTAACTCCTTTATATGAATCAATATTGTTTTGAATAGTAGGCGGATGCTACGCTCTATGATCTGCTGAATAGAGATTGAGGGGAATCGCCATTAGGGATTGCCGCCTCCCGAAACACCAGAGGTGGCAGGATTATTGGAAGAGTCCCCAGAGGGTTCAGAGGAGAAGATAAGGCTCGATGTAATAGATCCTCAATCCCCTGCTTCTTTGTAGAGAGGAGCTAGGGCCTGGCCTGGGCTGGCTTGTGGAAGCCTATGGCTCCTGGCTCCAGTGAACTGGTCTAAACACCACTGATTGCTTTGTGACCACCTAAAACACGTTGAGGACAGTATTAACTGTGTTGATGCACAGTCCAGGAGGTAAAAGTGGGGCGTCCAAAAGTGAGCTTTTCTCTTTCTCCCTGATGCCAGACAATTTCAGTCCAGTTCTTTAACAGCCAAGTACACATTTTTAATTGATGATGCCAAAGCGGGGGAGAGATAGCTAGCAAGCATCCCCAAATTCAGCTTCCGAATTCAGAACTAGGTTCTCAGAGTCTGGCACGGAGCAAGAGAAAGGGCAGAGCCAACCTAATCAGCCAACTCTGTCTGGGACCCCTATGACCTGAGTTGGCACGCCACCTTGGCAGACTTCGCACCAGAACCACGGGGTGCAGATGGCTGACTCTCATTGCTCTTGAAAAGAGCCAGGCATGAGCAGCACTTCCTCAAAGTGGCTAAAACAAATGGCTTCCTGAAGACAAAGAAGCAGGTGACATGCATTTCAGTGTCTGTTTAAGGTCTTGGTGATGCAGTTATGTTACCATTGTGGCGGCCAATAGAATTGCCATATTTTCCACACATCGGCTCATGTAGGAGCATTCCCATAGCATCAAAGTCATGAAACGGAACCACAGAAGCAATTTTCAAAAGTTAAGTCACCTTTATTTCTATAGCACTTTATACTGTACACTATATATTGCCAAAGCAGCTTGTACTGACAAGCATTTATGGTAAACTAAAATAAACTTTAATGTAATTTCTATAGAAACTTGCGTCATGAATTTGAATGTATTTGTAATTGCGCATTTGCAATGATGAAGTTGCAATTCAGTATATTTAAAATATATTAACTTTAAATGCATGTAATGTATCGAATAACGCTACAGTTAAAGTAGTACAGTATTTTACATGTGCTTTAGTGTGTTAGCCAACGCATCAAAATAAGTGGTTCTTTAAATCGCAATAACAGATTAAAACATAATAGTTTAAAATGTACTTCACAGTACAACTTTTAAATTGATGTTATTATATAGTACACTTAGGTGTTTAAGAAACAGTCATAAAAATGTCTAAGTACAATTAAGTTGCCTTTTATTTTATTAATATTATCTATTATCTTTACCGTATGTATAAGTACATAATTAAAAATATATATATTTAAGATTTAAAGGACACTACAAGAGCACATTAATTACAATTAAGAACACTCATTTTTCACAGGAGAAGTTTAGAATGAGAAATTATGGCAGAATTTACATCTGTGTGTGAGCTAAATCTTTAAGAATTAACTACAGTATGCACATTTTTTTAAAAAAAAAAAGTCAGTTATTTTGTCTTGTTGAATATATGTAAATGTCTTACATCTAAGAGATTCCTCAGATTCTAAATAAAATATATATTTTTAAAATTCCTCATAAAACAATGATAAACATCTTGTAGTTTGTGTAATGAGAATATAAAATTCTGAGATGAAATGTATGTTTTTTTGCTTGCATGTGAGTGTGTAACATCAGCCCTGGATGACACAGCTGACCCAGTTCTTTCGCAAAGGGTTAAAAATAGCCATGCGGCAGAAAGTGGGCAGATAAATGTGCGCTCTGAGTTGTGTTAAATATGTGCCTCATATCCCACTGAGAGTCTGTTATGATCATCTCCACTAGTGACATAACGTCCTGAATGTGCATAATACAGTACAGTACACACACACAGCTTTAGACACCAAAAATACCCCAATATATCACCTGCAGATTATTGTGCTGGATTTTGTGCCTTTTATAGTACAGAAATCCAGTCAGCAGAATGCTTCCGTGTGAGCACACTAGCCTTCACGCATGGATGTTTGTGTATGTCTAAATGCTGGGGAAGCTACTAGCTTGTCAAGCTGCAAGCTATTTTAAAATAGTTTAACTACAAGGTAAAAATAGCATGCCAAGCTACAAGCAAAAGCAGCTAACTGCATTAAAACGAAGATTATAAGATTACTATGGAATTGGGATTTAAATAAATAAATACTTGACTTTTTTCTCGCAATTCTGAGTTTATATTCCACAATTCTGACTTTTTTTTTCCCCTCACAAAAACATACAGGTGCATCTCAAAAAATTTAATTTAATTTTAATTTTTTTAAGTAACTTATTTCAAAAAGTGAAACTTTCATATATTCTAGATTAATTACATGTAAAGTATGTTTAATTAATGTTTTAATTTTGATGATTAGAGCTTACAGCTCATGAAAGTCAAAAATCCAGTATCTCAAAATATTAGAATATTTATATTTGAGTTTCATTAAATGACAATCCCTTCAGTATAAATTCCGGGTATCTCTTGTTCTTTGAAACCACAATAATGGGGAAGACTGTTGACTTGGCAGTGGTCCAGAAAACAATCACTGACACCCTCCACAAAGAGGGTAAGTCACAGAAGGTCATTACTGAAAAGGGTGGCTGTTCACAGAGTGCTGTATCAAAGCATATTAAATGCAAAGTTGACTGGAAGGAAGAAATTGGGTAGGAAAAGGTGCACAAGCAACAGGGATGTCCGCAAGCTTGAGAATACTGTCAAGCAAAGCCAGTTGAAACACTTGGGAGAGCTTCACAAGGAGTGTCTGAAGCTGGAGTCAGTGCATCAAGAGTCACCACGCTCAGATGTCTTCAGGAAAAGGGCGACCAAGCCACTTCTGAAACAGAAACAACGTCAGAAGCATCTTACCTGGGCTACGGAGAAAAAAAACTGGACTGTTTCTCAGTGGTCCAAAGTCCTCTTTTCAGATAAAAGTAAATTTTGCATTTCATTTGGAAATCAAGGTCTGGAGTCTGGAGGAAGACTGGAGAGGCACAGAATCCAAGCTGCTTGAAGTCCAGTGTGAAGCTTCTGAAGTCAGTGATGATTTGGGGTGCCGTGAATTGGGAATATACATAAACTATTTTAAAATATGAATAAAAACTACACTAAAACAACACTGCCTAATTCCAAAGAAGATGGAGAATTTAACTTTTATTTCAGTATATTTGGTTGGGTCAAATGCAAACCTTAAGACTCCCCCCCTCCCATACAAGTGGTCAAAATGGGAATAACAGCACATCCTAACCAGGTGCAACACAACAAGAATCCAGCAAGACGTCATAATTGTCTAGAATTAATCGAAATGTGGCACAAAAATTCAACAGCTGTCAATCATGATTTATTCTGCAATCAAAAACTGTCTAATAGTAGACCTCAGTCAGTACAGACACCATAATAAATGTAACATGAATGACAAAGAAGCTGTGAGGGACAGACTTACAGTCTTCACACGCATTGTATAAAAGTCCTAGATCAGGACACTTTCAAAACTCAGAACTAAAACTGTATTGAAAGTCTCTTGGAAATATGTTTTGTCACAGCTGAACTAATGGAATGCGGTTAACAGTACGATCCTGTACTTCCCTCTCAGCCTCATTTTCATTCCTGCAAAACATTAAAGGGGTCATATGATGCGATTAAAATTTTTCCTTTCTCTTTGGAGTGTTACAAGCTCTTGGTGCATAAAGAAGATCTGTAAAGTTGCAAACTAAAGTCTCAAATCCAAAGAGATATTCTTTATAAAAAGTTAAGACCCGTCCAAGCCTACCTAAAACGGCTCGTTCTAACACGCCCCCACATGTCTACGTCACGATGTGGGAAGATTTGCATAACGCCACACAAATGTTCACGCAAAGAAAGAAGGCGTAACTTTTATTCTCGCTGTAGTATTGTTGACACCGCAACCATGTCGTGAAGACGCTCCTTCATCGAACCACCGGCCGCGCCATTCTCAAAGTCGCCCGCCTCTGCTTACTCAAGCCGGCCTCCGCATACTCTAGGCCGCAGCTCACTCTAGGCCTCAGGCCTCCGCTCACTCAAGGCCACGGTGTGTGACACTTTTTCGTTGTGAAAGTAAAACTACTGTGCGAAACTACTTTGTTTGGCTTTCCAAAAATGGACAAGACTAGAAATCAGTGGTTAAGTTATATTTACAACACTGTTCCAGGGAACGTGTTCAACCCCAATATCCTGGTAGAGTAGACTACAATGTCGGCTTTTCTGACTCACAGAACTGTAAGGACGTTTTTTTATATTTAAAGAATTTGCATGTCATTTGTTGAATAGCCATTCAAACGCGAGTTTTTTGGGAAGTGTAGAGTAGCACTTGTTGTTTGAACATTCTCCGATCACAAATGCAGACATGGTTTTATGTACCTCCCGCCGGACAGGGCATCACAATTGGTAAGGGACATTTCCGTCACCCTGCTGGCGGATATTCGGACAATCACACGCACTGGCTAGCTGGCCAATCAGAGCACACCTCGCTTTCAGACCGATGGCTTGTAAAAATCGACGCGTGTTAGAAAGGCGAAGGCAATAGAGGAGAAACAATCATGTACAGTATGTGGAAAATAATGTTTTTTTAACCTTAAACCGCATAAACACATTTCATTACACCAAATACACAAAATAATGTCTTTTTAGAAGCATCATATGACCCCTTTAATAGGGCCATGACTAGGGTCTATAAGGTAGAGGCAGGATTGTGGTAGGCAGTGCACAGAGGGATAGTTCACTTAGGGATAGTTCACCCAAAAATGAAAATGACCCTATGATTTACTCACCCTCAAGCCATTCTAGGTGTATATGATTTTCTTCTTTCAGATGAATACAGTCAGGAGTTATATTAAAAAATGTCCTGGCTCTTCCAAGCTTTATAATGGCAGTGAAAGGGGATTAAGATTTTGAAGCCCAAAAAAAAACTGCGTCCATTTGTTATAAAAATACTCCACAAATAAAGACCTCCTGATGCGAATATCTATATTTAAAACTTTAGAAACTGTAATCTCTAGTTTCCACTAACTGTCGTACACGCAGATGATGGATGTACTGTAATGAAAACGTTCATTACAGTTCCTTTGCTGTAAACGAAACTTGGTTCTTGGAGACTAGCATATTCTCACCGGAGCTTACGTTTCGTCATTCGCTGGAGCGCCACTCTAGTGAACGTGCATATGACAGTTAGCATAAACTAGAGATTACAGTTCATACAGTTTTAAATATGGATATTCTTCTTACACAAATGCATCATACATATAAATGCCGATATTTAGATCATTTTCCAGAATGATAGTTTGAGAGTAGGTGGCCGTAAGTAATGAACTTATAACGTCGCGGGATCCACCGAAAAGCAAGAAGAAGAAGATGCGTCACGCGCCGGCTGTCTAGGACAGTTCAGACATTGCAGTGCATCAGAGGTAAAAAACTATATAAATACTGTTCAGTTTCTTGCACAGACCTATCGTTTCATGTCTTTACACATCAATGTATCGTCATGAGCCGCAGGGTTTACTTTGGTTTTGTTTGTGTATGTTTTTTTGACTCTCAAATCTGTGATTCCCATTGACTTCCATTATAAAACTGACAGACTGCAACAGTTTGAGTTAAAAATCTTTGTTTGTGTTCTACTGAAGAAACAAAGTCACCTACATCTTGGATGCCCTGGGGGTAAGCAGATAAACATCCAATTTTAATTTTTGGGTGAACTATCCCTTTAAAATGAGTCATACTCTTATATTACAATCAAAAATGGGACAGAGCATTTTAAGATTCTTACTTAAACAAGAGATAACAAATAAAAATGTAGTCTGCACAAAAATTGTATATTTCATTTGTCTTGTCAAGATACAAAATTCGGTTAGCATTTTGCTGTCAACAAGAAAAAAGTGTCGCAGAGAAAATAAAAATGTAGGTTGTACAAAAATTGTATTTCTTATTTTTATTCGTCTTGTCAAGATATAATTCGTTTAACATTTTGCTGTCAACACAATAGGAAAGTGTCGGAGAGAAAAAGGTTGTACAAAAACTGTAGCCTAGTATACTTGTTATTTTTATACGTCTTGTCAAAATACAAAATTCGTTTAACATTTTGCTGTTAACAACGTAGGATATTGTTAGACCCCCCGCTCTCGTTCAAATAAAACAGAGTACGACGCTACCGCGTTGTTTTTTCGGAACTGTTACATCCACGTCACAAGAAAAACCTGGTCGGTTTCCTGCGGAGAGTTTTCGGTAATTCCGACGTTTAGCTTGGAAGAGCCAGGACATTTTTTTAATATAACTCAGAATGTATCTGTCTGAAAGAAGAAAGTCATATACACATAGGATGGCTTGAGTAAATCATGGGGTAATTTTCATTTTTGTGTGAACTATCCCTTTGTTATATATTATTATATCTCTTCGTAAATGTTTTTAGGATTATGTTTCCAATTTCTTTTTTTTAAGCCTAAGCAACACAATTTATGAAACACATGCCCCTCAGGATGCAGAAATAAAAGAACATGAGTGGCAAGATAAAAAAAGGAGAAAAATGTAAACTATACAAATTGCATCCAATGCAGTTATAAGCCTGAGGGCTACTAAATTTAAATTCTTTGGCTTTTCAGCAGGCACAATGTAAAATCATCAGAAATCCAACAAAAATCGCTAAATAATTTCATAGGCCATACACTTATCAGGCCATAACGTCAACATTGCAGTGCACTGTGCGTTAAAAGGAGCTCCATTCTCTTGCAAATACATACCCTTGCAATTTATAACCTGCTTATAGATATATATATACAGGTGCATCTCAATAAATTAGAATGTCATGGAAAAAGGTCATTATTTCAGGTAATTCACTCAATTGTGGAAACCGTGATTAAATAAATTCAATGCACACAGATTGAAGGAGTTTTAAGTTTTTTGGTTCTTTTAATTGTGGATTTGCTCACATTTAACAAAAAACCCACCAATTCACTATCTCAACCAATTCGAATACTTCATAAGACATTTTTAGTGAATTGTTGGCCTTCTGGAAAATATGTTCATTTACTGTACATGTACTCAATACTTGGTAGGGGCTCCTTTTGCTTTAATACTGCCTCAATTCGGCTTGGCATGGAGGTGATCAGTTTGTGGCACTGCTTAGGTGGTTTGGAAGCCCAGGTTTCTTTAACAGTGGCCTTCAGCTCATCTGCATTTTTTGGTCTCTGTTTCTCATTTTCCTCTTGACAATACCCCATAGATTCTCTATGGGTTTCAGGTCAGGCGAGTTTGCTGGCCAGTCAAGCACACCAACACCATACCATGGTCATTTAACCAACTTTTGGTGCTTTTGCAGTGTGGGCAGGTGCCAAATCCTTATGGAAAATTATATCAGCATCTTCAAAAAGCTGGTCAGAAGAAGGAAGCATAAAGTGCTCCAAAATATCTTGGTAAACGGGTGCAGTGACTTTGTTTTTCAAAAAACACAATGGACCAACACCAGCAGATGACATTGCACCCGAAATCATCACAGTCTGTGGAAACTTAACACTGGACTTCATGCTACTTGGGCTATGAGCTTCTCCACCTTCCTCCAGACTCTAGGACCTTGGTTGCCAAATGAAATACAAAACTTGCTCTCAACTGAAAAGAGAACTTTGGACCACTGGACAACAGTCCAGTTCTTCTTCTCCTTAGCCCAGGTTAAGACGCCTCTGACGTTGTCTGTGGTTCATGAGTGGCTTAACAAGAGGAATACGACTACTGTAGCCAATTCCTTGACACGTCTGTGTGTGGTAACTCTTGATGCGTTGACCCCAGCCTCAGTCCATTCCTTGTGAAATTCACTCAAATTCTTGAATCGATTTTGCTTGACAATAATCATAAGGCTGCGGTTCTCTCGGTTGTTGTGCATCTTTTTCTTCCACACTTTTTCCTCCACTCAACTTTCTGTTAACATGCTTTGACACAGCACTCTGTGAACAGCCAGCTTCTTTGGCAATGAAGGTTTGTGGCTTACCCTCCTTGTGAAGGGTGTCAGTGATTGTCTTCTGGACAACAGTCAGATCAGCAGTCTTCCCCATGACCGTGTAGCCTAGTGAACCAAACTGAGAAACCATTTTGAAGGCTCAGGAAACCTTAGCAGGTGTTTTGAGTTGATTAGCTGATTGGCAGGTCACCATATTCTAATTGGTTGAGATAGTGAATTGGTGGGTTTTTGTTAAATGTGAGCAAAATCATCCCAATTAAAAGAACCAAAGACTTAAACTACTTCAGTCTGTTTGCATGAATTTATTTAATACACAAGTTTCAAAATTTGAGTTGAATTACTGAAATAAATAACTTTTCCACGACATTCTAATTTATGGAGATGCACCTGTATATATATAATTATATAACAATATTACAATGACATCTGAATGACAGATATGTGTGCACATAAAAACATCACCCATAAAGCACTGTAGGTGCAGGTATGAAACTGCAATTATGTACATTAAAATTCAGGTGCATAAAATGTTCTGTCTTATTTCGAACAGAATGGTGTTATTGCACTAATGAGTTTCTCTTAAAAAAGTTCTCAGTTGCAGCACTCAAAACCCTTCCACAACAAACCAAAACACCATATATATCTGAGGGTTCAAAGTTTCTAGGAGTCCCATCCAAGAAAAAGAGTGTTATGGCTCTCATGTACATGACCATACTTTCCACAGAAGAAATCAGGTCTCCATGGGGGTGCTATTGCAATCTGGGATGGATGGTGGATTGGGATTGCCTTCAGACCCATGTTGGATCATCTCTGAAGGGTTGTCCTGTTTTTGCAGGTGATGGTAGTGAAAGTTGGGGTGTTTGTAGACACCTTGTCTGCTTTGGTTGTAATTATGTTGTAATCCGTCTCCAACAGACTGGTCTGAAGTAAAATTGGGATTGTACCAGGTGTAACGCGCTCTACCCTGCTTATGCTGCCCTTGGACCAATCCACCATCTTTATGCTCAATATTTCCGGCCTGTTCGTTGGTTAAATATCCATCGAATGGATTTCGTCCCCTGTTTCTGGATCGTTGCCTGTTTCCCCAGTTGCCGTAACCTCTGTTACCGTGATTGCGCCGCTGTTGGTGATGATTGTTTGGCCACTGGCCCTTGCTTGGTGAGGGAGAGGGAGATGATTGGAAAGTACGAACCATATCAGTATTGGACTGAGCGGATGTGTCCATTCCACCTTCACCCCCTGATGACGGGCCCCAGATGAAGCCTCGATGTTGGGGATTACTCTTAAAGGGGAACTGTAGCTTCCGCTCTTGAGGTGGCAAGAAGCGCCCAGTGCCTGGCAAGAAAGGACCATAGGGGTTGCGAGGGATTTCAGAAATGAAAGATGGATTTGAGAATCGAGGCGATGCTGTACTGAATGGGTTGTTCTGAGAGTGTCCTGAGGGAGGCGCTGGGTAGAGGGCACTGTTTGGCTGATTGCTGGCTCCTTTGCGACGTTTAGGGTCATGGTATTTGTCCGGGTACTGCCAGCGATGGCGACCCCGCCGGTACCCAGAATCCTCATCGCGTCTGTTGACTTGTGCTGGCGGGTCGTCGCCTCTGGCCCCATCCAACCCAATGTTATCACTGTCTCCCTGAAATAAAAACACCATGAAAATATTTACAATAGCTTAAAAGGTGCACAAAGTATAGTATGGCTACACTTTATTTTAAGGTGACATTGTCACAATATAATAACACAAATAAGTACTGAGTAATATTAGTACTGAGTAATGTAATTACCACACATAGCTGTGCTCTACTAGTAATTTATTATCATTGAGATATTATTATAGTTTTTGTTAATCTTTTGAATTAGAGTTTATTTTAATATCTTTGGTTTTGATTTTAAAGTTAATGTTTTAGTAATTTTTTTGTGTATTTTTGTCCTCATTATTAGTTTGTGTTGTTTTATATGTCAATATAGTTTATTAAATTTATTTATTTTATTTCAACTATTTTTTTTATACATATGATTCGTTTTAGTTAACTATAATAGTGTAATATAATTGCGTTAGCAGCGCAAAAGGTCATGGGTTCAATTCCCAGGGAACACACATACTGGTAAAAAAAATGTATAGCCTGAATGCACAGTAAGTCACTTTGGATAATTTAAAATTAAATTAAATTAATAACGCGCTGCTACAAAAATATACGGTTTGGGTTAGATTTAGGCTTTGTAATTATGCACAATTTACTGTTATTACTATATTAAGTACACATAACAAGTAACTACCTCAAAATAGTGTTAACAGTATTTTTCTTTTGTTACTGTACTTCATTTTCAGGTACATGTACTTTACCAGAGTATTGGTAACCTTTTACTTTACTACATTCCAAAGCTTAAAATCTTACTTTTTACTCCATTATGTTTCATAAAAACATATTGTTTCTCATTATTTCAAAATGCTCTGAGAACATGTAATGTTTGTAAAAGAGAGTGATTCAGTCACCTCATCGTTTTCGATGGAACGGTTGAATCAGTTCACAAATCAAACAAAATCAGTTTGGCAAATTCAAACAAAAAGCCAACTCGCTGATTCAGTGATACAGTCTGAGTGAGTCTCCAATTAACTTAATTAGTCATATCTGAGACCAAATGCCCCAGGACAACAAAGCGAAATAGACTCCGAGTCCTGAGTGTGTGGAGAATTTAAAGTTAAGTCAACGCTAAAGTAATGTTAAATTTTAATATAGTTTATTGTAAGGACAACCAATAATTGAGGCATACTGCGTTTGTTAGACTAATCTGAAAAAATTTAAATAGTCCATAATGTCAGACTGAAATCTAACTTTAATCCGTCTCGAACTTATCTGATGTTGGACGATTCAAGGTGGGGGTGTGTGGGGTTGGGAAGGGGGTGCATAATAGACTACATCTTTTTGAAAGAATTCTTGAGTTTTGAAAACAGTGTCACAAGCATGATCGAAAGGACCATGATCATTTCCCATGCAAAGATGCCAGGCCATCATAATAGTGAGTGTATACACTAAAATCCTAAAGGTAAATGCGCCTAAAATGGAGTTTCAATCAGAAGGTGGAAAACGGTCATGTATTATTACATTTATATGCTTTCTTAAACAAAAAACCTTTACAGCTTTATCTTAAATGAACCTCAATTAACTGAATAATTAAAATAAATAATTGTAATAAAACAAATACTTGGAATATTACATTTGAAAAAATAAACTTGCAAAATAAACATTTATATTTTAGAAACTTGCAACACGCATCAAACTGCTAGTAAATGGACTGGGGAGAAGTGTGTATTTGTGACGGTTTCTAGATATACGAGTGATACCTGAACTTCGACTGGGAATATCTTCTCCATCTTCACCATGCGATCCCTTAGTGATCGGATCTCCTCATCCTTCATATTATTCTGCAACTTGACTTCCTGCAGTATATCAGTCAGCTTGTCAATATGAGCTTTGAGCTCTCCCATATCTGTCTTTCCTCCCTCATTTCCTCCTCCTCCAGCTGCTGCTGTTCTTTCCTCCCTGTCTCCCTCCTTTTCTCCGATACCCACAGTCTCACATACGTCCTTCGCCACACTCTTCCAGCTTTCTCTCTCCTGAGGGTCTTTTTGGCCATATGTGCGACAAAGCTCCTTCATCCTGACAATAGCCAAGGCCTCAATCTCTTGCCGCGTGTGTCTAAAGTCTCCAAGCGCCACCTTAAGAGGAGAAATATAAAGATATACTCCTGTTAATGTAAAATACTGCTCATACAAGCCAGACATTAATATATTGCATGATCGGTGACTAGCCAATCAAACTGGTGTTTGCCATTTTGAGAAATCTTTTGCCGTTTTTGTGTATAAAATGCATCTTTTTTGAGGCTAAATCTACTCTGACATTAATTAAATCAGTGCCTGTATTTCGCATTTTAGCTTTAAAGTTACTCTTGAACACAATGAGGCACCTCATAGCAGATCTCTTTAACAGCCTGTGTGCGAAGCTCTTCCAAGCTGAGTCCTTGTTTGGACTCCTGGGTGGCAGGTATGCGGCGGCGCTGGGGGATCTGATAAACACGCAGCGGCTCCCTTCTCTTCCCACTGCTGGGCAAACCACACTTTTTCACGATAGACTGCATCTGCAAACAATAAGCAAGAACAGAAGAGTTACTTCTTGTCAGAAATTTGTGAAAATGAAAAAGAACGGAACAGAATGCAGGCGTCTCAAGATTACTCTTTAAAATAAATTTTAAGACTGCATCTCAAAAATGTAATACTCAAGCAATAAGATTATATTATTATTATCTTTTAAAATTACAGCGAGATGCAATGAAACCATCAAAGACATCAATCTAGAGTGCATGTCTACTAGTGGTCGACCGATATATTGCCAAGGCAGGGGGGGGGGGGGGGGAAGGGAGGGGGGGGGGGGGGGGGGTGTATACTGCCATTTTGGCATTTTTTGATTTACCCATTGGCCAGCATTTTTTTCTGTTTGGCCAATATGTCGGAAGCTGGACTTTTTTTTTTTTTTTACAGTGCTGAAAAACTCTGTGCCTGAGTACACAGAGCTCCTGTTCTTAGTCTTTATTATATTACTGTCTTTGTTTAATAGTTCCGACTAATAAATTATTACACACAACTTGTAAACAAAGTTATTAAAGGGTACACAAAAAAGTATTATAGCATTTTCTTTTCAGTTATTAGTAACAGAAAGGCAAACACAAGAATATTTTCTCATCTACTGGTAGCATTCATTAAATCTGCATTTAATTTAAACAAGTCTTTGTATATCTAATAAAAGTTTAGTTTCAATAAGCTTGCAAACATTGTTGAATTCAGCTCCGATATCTTCTGAAGTGTGCATTTGTAGAGTGCATAAAAACAACTGAACTCAGTCTGGGTAAATTGAATGTAAACTAACAGGAGCGTTGTCTAGAGTCGCTAGACACGCACAAGCGACAAACGTAAAATTCTTGATTTCAAACTGGGCTGCTATGTCGTAAATTTCATATTAATGTCATATTCACTGTGTGCTGTATGTAAAATTAGAGCTGTCTTGTCTTTACTTTTTAAAATATTTTTTTTGTGTGAGAAATACTATAATGGAATTAAAGAATCAATAAGTGGCCATCTAAATCTCTATTTTACAGACTTTTTTTTTTTTTTTTAAATCAAGTTCAAATTATTTTTTCATATTTACACATTTTCAAATTATATAATTTAGTAAATATTATGTAAAATAAATTCAATTTCAGCAACTATTAAGCATGTTTTGACTATCTTTAAATTAAATAGTGTGATATCTATATATTGGCTTTATGTCGAGCAAAAAAAACAAAACCCACTAATATCTACCTTGGGCTAAAAGTGCAGACACATTAGCAAAACTTTAGGAAAAAAAAACAACAACACATAAATAAGTGTGAGTCAAAGGAGTTCAGTATCAATCTATTGGTGTTGCAGTGATGTATGTGTGTGTGACTGACCTTGTTGGCTGGCAATTTCTCTCTGAGAGAAGAGATGAGTCTCCAGCTCTCCTCACAGGACCGTTTATCTGAGTCATCACCGCTGTCTGAGTCTGCATACTACACAGAAAGACAGAAAGACACATTAGCTTGGTTCTAAAGCCTAGTGAGCTGCCTTTGCTGTAGCTTCTATGGCAACAACGTCCTAACTATCATGGGAGCTCTAAACGGACTGATTTGGAGCACTCTACTGTACATAGGCAGCAATCTGCAAACCACATAACAAATACTCCTAACACAAAGCCGCAGGAGACTCAACTCACAATAGAGTTTGATGTTAGCATGATGCCAAGCTATGTCCTGGAATTGAAGTATTTTGCAGTATTACGAAATGTTTACATTAAAACAAAGAAAATGTATAATGTACAATGTTGTACAAACAATTCTAAACCATTTTATCTACAAAACTAATTAAACAAGCAAGTTTTTGACACTAAGAATGTGAACTACATTTCACAAACCATCAGATTTCCTTTGCCTCAGGGATTCCATACTTTCTGACTAATTAATTTACATGACTTTTCCAGTCATTCATGTTTTCTGCAGGAGAATTTGTACATCAGGCACCAAACCTTGGAATTAGGAGATTTAAACAATTATATTTATGGATAAACAGCCTAAGTTTGGAATAAGGCTCAATGTAGTATTCATTTCAATGACCGTAAGAACCCTGTTTCTTTCACTAAATTATTTAATAAATGCTCATAACCTTGTTGAAAAAAAAATACATAAAAAATATTTGGCTTTTGTTTTCTAAAATCTGCATTACAAAACAGAGCATAGACAAGGTTATGACAACACGCGCAGTAACAGTGTTTTGTATTTGCTTGGCAAGAGTAATTAGTTTAATTAAAAATTAAATGGAATTGTTTTGGAATCAAATTGTGACTTCCTGAATTGGACAAAAGTGTGAGGAGCCTTACTGTTTTTTTAAACAGCGTCTTTTCTTACCAGTCTCTGCTGTTCCAGTATCTGGTCGGCCTCCTCCTTCTCTTTGCGATACTGACTCTCCAGATCCTGCAGTCTAAGAGAGAAGGTTTAAAGAGAAAGAAAACATTAGCAAGGCGAAGCCTGCTGGAGGAAAAAATGGTTTCTTGCTGATCCAAGCAGATCTGGAAGGTTGATCAGAAGGACTACCAGCTGGTTTTGCTGAGGCTGACCTGTAGACTATAATGGGCAATCTGGCCATGGCTGGTAGATCACCAGCAACCTCATTCCAAAAACCAGCATTTCAGATACATTTTTCAAGATTCAGATCTGAGCACAGACCCATACACAGAGGAAGATTAATTTAAAATGGGTTTTCACCTCTTCTCCATCTCCTGCTTTATGTCAATGCCTTGTTTCTCCAGCAGTTCTTTCTGTGCGTAGCTCCAGTCCACCGGCTCCCCCTGCTGCTCCTGTGTGGCACTGCGCTCTCTCTCTAAGCGGGCCTGCTCAGGGTGGTTAAACCTAAACACATGGTTCTTCCCCATCACTATACGGTTACCTACACAATCACAGGCCAAAGGAGAATCAAAGTGTTTACAGGAACTAGTATGTTTGAAGATAAGACAATAAGGATATGTTCAGAATGACATGCTACCAAGACTACTATTTCTGCAGCACACAGAAATGAGTGAACATTTTCTGTGTAGAATACAAAGAAATAGAATATCCAGATGATTTTCAAATAAATGCATTTGAAATGTTCACTTTTGCATTTTAAGTCTTGTATAATAACAGCATTTATTTAAAATAAGACTAGGCAGTATGTACTGCATACTGCAGTAAACAATACACTAGTTTTCCATTTTGAACCACGGAAATAAAAACAGTAGAACTGAACTGAAAAAGTCACCTTGTTTTAGCACAACACCATCAGTGATTCGTTTTCCATTGACATATGTTTCTGCTCCAACTAATGGCTCCAAAGTCACTACCACTGCAGACAGACACACACACGGTTCTGAGAAGTGATTATATGCATTGAAAACATTCAAAATATCAATTATTGATGTCTTTTAAATTTTATCAACTTTTTTAACTACAGGTCTACATATATGACCATACATTTCGAACATGGAAATGTATGTAATATTTTATATACATGTAGCCCTACACTAACATTCAAATGTTTGTGGCCGGCAAGATTTTTTAAATGTTTTTGAAAGAAGTCTCGTATGCTGACCAAAGCTGCATTTATTTGACCGAAATTACAGTAAAAACACAGATATTGTGAAATATTATTACAGTTTAAAATAACTGTTTTATATTTGAATATATTTTAAAATGCAATTTATTCCTGTGATGTAAAGCTGAATTTTCAGCATCATTACTCCAGGCTTCAGTGTTACATGATCCTTCAGAAATTATTCCAATTATCTGATGTGATGCCTAAGACAATTGCAATGCTGAAAATAGTTGTGCTGCTTAATATTTTTTAGGAAACTTTGATAAATTGTTTTTGAGATTCTTTGATGCTTTTCAAAAGAACAGCATTTATTTGAAAAAGAAATATTTTGTAACACTGCCTTTGTCGTCACTTTTGTGTGAATCAGTGAATGTAACGAATGTCATGTGATCGCTCTCACCTTCATTATTCTCATTGACTTCACTGCAAAAGACGCAATGCAGCTCCTTTATAAACTGACCGCTAAGTGGAAAAAACGATAATACCACATCTTCCTGACCAACCCTGCAACGCACGCGCACGCGCGCGCACACACACACACACAGACAGAGAGAGAGAGCCATGAGACACAGAGTGCAGTATGTACACAGAAACTAACCACTCCTTAAGCAACTCACTGCTTACCGGGTGACTCCATCTTTAATGTAATATATCAGACACTCTGACATCAGAGGATCCTCGTTCAGATTCACCAGGTGGGGCGTCTGAGGAAAAAACACATGTGGCTTAAACACGTAGTTTTGGTGCATTTTAGACTTAATAAGACTCATAAAGTGCTAGGATAGTGAGTATTGGGTATTCACACAGAATGCGTTTTTGTTTTGAAAAATGCGAGACACGTGCAGTGGAATGGGGGAAAAAAAGCAAGGTCTTGAGACGTTTTTTTAAAATGGGAACTTTAACTTGAACAATGTGCCTCGTGAAAGACGCTGCAAAAGACACAAGAGCAACGTTCAAACACATCTGTCTAGCATGTTTACATAGAAAAACAATGGAAAAGTGGCGCAATGGAATGGAAAAACAATCTTCATGAAAGATTCTTATGTGTAGAAATCATAAGGTGCGGTCACATGAACAAAATTTAAGCAAAACATTTTTATGGGTAAAAAGTGTCTTATCTATTGTAAACAGTGCAACAATATGAAGCACAGCTGACGCAAAAGACACTTTCAAACTAAGCAGCTTCCTGTTGGTCAGTGAGTCAAATTTGCGAGACTAACTTAAATCTGATGTGAAATCTCCCTATGGAAATCTTTCATCCTCACACAAAATTCCTGATTGCGTGAATTCCTATTGAAATGACTACATTTCGCCAGTGAAAATATGCTAAACAACAGTAAAGGCAACAGCACCTTCACTTTCTGTAAAGTTGCTTTGACAACATGTATTGTGAACAGCACTATACAAATAAATATGACTTAAAATAAGACTTGACTCACTCTTTTGGGAGAGAAGACACCCACTGTTCCTCCATCTTCTTTTACAGACACACCCATCTCAGCCAGCAGTGCCTCCCTAATGTGTCACACAGAGAGAGAGATGGTGTGGGTTACACACCTGTACTACTCTCACAGAGCCAGACTTTTGACTATCAGCATAAAGTCTGGCCCATATTGCAGATCATTCTAGACAAGGACAAGCTGACTGACATGTAATGCACATGGGTCAGGATATGTTAATTAGTCATCCAACAAGTGATTAGTTGGTTAACTATATATTATACACAAGTTTGCATTTGTGTCTGTGTTGATATATTTTAAACATCAGGCTTTTATGGCCCATATGTAGGACAATAATACAATGCAATTCAATGACGATTGAGAGATAAAATAAACGTTCCTCAAAACCATGACATATTATACTCACATTTGAAAATTATTTTGTTTAATTGAAGATCAAGTCAAGTAAGCATTCATAATTGACAACTATTAACATGTCAACCCTCCACATTGCGAGTAAATCGGTCTTAAAAAAAGCCAAAGCCAAAGCTCAGTGCACTTAACGCACACGAAATACACACTCGAGAGCGGACTTCCGGAGGGGTATTTGAGGCTTAGTGTATCCCATCATGCATCATGGATATACAGTGGGTACGGAAAGTATTCAGACCCCCTTAAATTTTTCATTCCGTTATATTGCAGCCATTTGCTAAAACCATTTAAGTAAATTTTTTCCTCAATTAATGTAAACACAGCACCCAATATTGACAGAAAACACAGAATTGTTGAAATTTTTGCCGATTTATTAAAAAAGAAAAACTGAAATATCACATGGTCCTAAGTATTCAAACCCTTTGCTGTGACACTCATATATTTAACTCAGGTGCTGTCCATTTCTTCTGATCATCCTTGAGATGGTTCTACACCTTCATTTGAGTCCAGCTGTGTTTGATTATACTGATTGGACTTGATTAGGAAAGCCACACACCTGTCTATATAAGACCTTACAGCTCACAGTGCATGTCAGAGCAAATGAGAATCATGAGGTCAAAGGAACTGCCTGAAGAGCTCAGAGACAGAATGTCAAGTGGCAAGGCACAGATCTGACAAGGTTACAAAAACATTTATGCTGCACTTAAGGTTCCTAAGAGCACAGTGCCTCCATAATCCTTAAATGGAAGACGTTGGGACGACCAGAACCCTTCCTAGAGCTGGCCGTCGGCCAAACTGAGCTATCGGGGGAGAAGAGCCTTGGTGAGAGAGGTAAAAAAAGAACCCAAAGATCACTGTGGCTGAACTCCAGAGATGCAGTCGGGAGATGGGAGAAGTTGTAGAAAGTCAACCATCACTGCAGCCCTCCACCAGGCGGGGCTGTATGGCAGAGTGACCCGACGGAAGCCTCTCCTCAGTGCAAGACACATGAAAGCCCGCATGGAGTTGGCTAAAAAACACCTGAAGGGACTCCAAGATGGTGAGAAATAAGATCTCTGGTCTGATGAGACCAAGATAGAACTTTTGGGCCTTAATTCTAAGCGGTATGTGTGGAGGGGGGGAAAACCAGGCACTGCTCATCACCTGTCCCATACAGTCCCAACAGTGAAGCATGGTGGTGGCAGCATCATGCTGTGGGGGGTTTTCAGCTGCAGGGACAGGACGACTGGTTCAATCGAGGGAAGGAAAGATGAATGCGGCCAAGGTACAGGGATTCCGGGACGAAAAACATTCTCCAGAGTGCTCAGACTCAGACGGGCCGAAGGTTACCTTTCAACAAGGACAGTGATCCTAGCACAGCTAAACTAACGAAGGAGTGGATTCACACAAACTCTGTGGAGGGCTGAATGGCCCAGCCAGGAGCCCGAATTAAACACAATGAGCATCTCGGGAGAGCCTAAAAATGGCTGTCCACCAACGTTTACCATCCAACCTGACAGAACTTGAGAGGATCTGCAAGGAGGAATGGCAGAGGATCCCCAAATCAAGGTGTGAAAAACTTGTTGCATCTTTCCCAAAAGACTCATGGCTGTATTAGATCAAAGGGTGCTTCTACTAAATACTGAAAAAAGGGTCTGAATACTTAGGACCATTTCAGTTTTTCTTTTTTAATAAATCTGCAAAAATGTCAACAATTATGTGTTTTTATGTCAATATGGGGTGCTGTCCGTACATTAATGAGAAAAAAAAATTAACAAATGATTTTAACAAATGGCTGCAATACAACAAAGAGTAAAAAATTTAAGGGGGTCTAAATACTTTCCATACCCACTGTATATACAGTGGGGCAAAAAAGTATATAGTCAGCCACCAATTGTGCAAGTTCTCCCAATTAAAAAGATGAGAGAGACCTGTAATTTTAATCATAGGTATACCTAAACTATGAGAAACAAAATGAGAAAAAAAAAAAATCCAAAAAATCACATTGTAGGATTTTTAAAGAATTTATTTTGCAAATTATGGTGGAAAATAATTATTTGGTCAATAACAAAATTTCATCTTAATACTTTGTTATATACCCTTTGTTGTTAATGACAGAGGTCAAACGTTTTCTGTGTCTTCACAAGGTTTTCACACACTGTGCTGGTATTTTGGCCCATTCCTCCATGCATATCTCCTCTAGAGCAGTAATGTTTTGTGGCTGTCGCTGGGCAACACGGATTTTTCCAAAGATTTTCTATGGGGTTGAGATATGGAGACTGGCTAGGCCACTCCAGGAACCTTGAAATGCTTCTTACGAAGCCACACTCCTTCGTTGCCCGGGCGGTGTGTTGGGATCATTGTCATGCTGAAAGACCCAGCCACGTTCATCTTCAATGCCCTTGCTGATGGAGGATGGAGGTTTTCACTCAAAATCTCACGACACATGGCCCCATTCATTCTTTCTTTTACACAGATCAGTCGTCCTGGTCCCTTTGCAGAAAAACAGCCCCAAAGCATGATGTTCCACCCCCATGCTTCACAGTAGGTATGGTGTTCTTGGATGCAACTCAGCATTCTTTCTCCTCCAAACACGAAAGTTGAGTTTTTACCAAAAAGTTCTATTTGGTTTCATCTGACCATATGACATACTCCCAATCCTCTTCTGGATCATCCAAAATGCTCTCTAGCAAACTTCAGACAGGCCTGAACATGTACTGGCTTAAGCAGGGGGACACGTATGGCACTGCAGGATTTGAGTCCCTGGCGGGCGCAGTGTGTTACTGATGGTAGCCTTTGTTACTTTGGTCCCAGCTCTTTGCAGATCATTCACTAGGTCCCCCCGTGTAGTTCTGGGATTTTTGCTCACAGTTCTAGTGATCATTTTGACCCCACGGGGTGAGTTCTTGCGTGGAGCCCCAGATCGAGGGAGATCGAGGGAGATTATCAGTGGTCTTGTATTTCTTCCATTTTCTAATAATTGCGCCCACAGTTGATTTCTTCACACCAAGCTGCTTACCAATTGCAGATTCAGCCTTCCCAGCCTGGTGCAGGTCTACAATTTTGTTTATGGTGTCCTTTGACAGGTCTTTGGTCTTGGCCATGGTGGAGTTTGGAGTTTGACTGTTTGAGGTTGTGGACAGGTGTTTTTATACTGATAACGAGTTCAAACAAATGCCATTAATACAGGTAACCAGTGGAGGACAGAGGAGCCTCTTAAAGAAGAAGATACAGGTCTGTGAGAGCCAGAAATCTTGCTTGTTTGTAGGTGACCAAATACTTATTTTAAAGAGGAATTTACCAATTAATTCTTTAAAAAATCCTACAATGTGATTTTCTGGATTTTTTTCTAATTTTGTTTCTCATAGTTGAGGTATACCTATTATGATAATTACAGGCCTCTCTCATCTTTTTAGTGGGAGAACTTGCACAATTGGTTGGCTGGACTAAATACTTTTTTGCCCCACTGTATACACACACAGTCTGGTGAGTAAACGAAAAAAATTACTAGCCAATGGCGATCCAATTACCAAGGTGTCCGTAGAGGGTTGCATGTACTCAAGCCTGGTAACAATGTAAAAGCTATTTTTACAATTACTTAAGAACCACTAACAATTAGTAAAGATAAAAATCAGTAAAGATTTCACATTTTCACGATTTTACATGTTTGTTGAACATAATCAAGCACTTGTCCGGCCTTCACTTAAACTTACTAAATTACTAAGGGTGTATTCACACCTGCCTTGTTTGGTTCGATTGAATCGAACTCAAGTTAGTTTCCCCCCCTTGGTGCGGATCTTTTGGGCAGGTGTGAATACAGATATCACACTCTGGTGCGGACCACCAAAAAACCAACTTGGTACGGTTCGTTTAAGGTGTGAATAAGACCCAACCAATTGTAGAAATCACGCTCAGAAACAGACAGCTCGCGCATATAGTGCTGTTGTTTAAACCACAATGCTTAAAAATGCATGCAAATGATGAGTTTTCAATGAATGCGTCGGGGGGAAATAGTAAGGAGATATTTGAATAATTTATTAATAAACTAATGTTTTCAGAGTCAGTGTCGCAAAGATAAAGTTGACAATTCTGACTCGCCATCTCCTCACTGGACGCGCCTTTAGAGAGAAATGCATCTTTAAGGATTACATAATGAAAGAGTTTTTGTTTTGGATTTGAATTATTTCATTTTGTAGTCATTTAAAGCTTTTTATAGATATACTCATCATGAATTTAAGGAAAAT
Source organism: Sinocyclocheilus anophthalmus (assembly GCA_018155175.1). NCBI lineage: Eukaryota > Metazoa > Chordata > Actinopteri > Cypriniformes > Cyprinidae > Sinocyclocheilus > Sinocyclocheilus anophthalmus. Next base: position 43,427 of record JADLZN010006912.1, on the reverse strand, counting down.
ATTCGCTGAGTTTCGGTTCATTTTTATGAAGCGAGTTCCACGAAAGAGACGGAAGAAAGCGAACCTATTTGTTTTCTTTATTTTACAAAAGCACAACGTTTTCTTGATATTGTGAGTGCACACAAATAAAAGTAGACCCTTTACAGTTCCGAACTATGTATTATTCTTACCTTTATGAGCAAAAATGACAGCGTATTTAATTTGTTTCCAATGATGTCCTGACGCACACTTCAGATTCCACTCTCCGCACAAACGATTGATATGCGCCTAACGGTGCACATTTTTAGGTTAAACGTTTTTTAAAAAACTAACCATTTGTGAGATGCTTTAGATTTTGATCATGATTTATTTCACAAGGTCATTATTACAACATCATATGACATTGTCTTATATGATGCTCATAAGTTTATTCATATTGCGTTAGCTGACAACACCAAATCAGTAAAAGAATACAAACTGCACTAAGAAAGATCTCCATGATTAGCCTGTTTTTGCACTTCCTGTTTTTTCCTGCATGAGAATGTCTGTCCAATGAATGGATGACCTTAGCACACGTGTGGTTTTGTTTACAATTTCTGGTTCACTTGCAAAAAGGGCAGTTTGAAAGCGAACTGCACCAAACAAAAAAAATCAACATTGTACTTGATCCAGACAAAAGCAAATGAACTAGCGGACTTTCCTGGTGTGAATGCACCCTAAAACAAGAAAGCAGACTTTCATTCAAATAGTCAATGTTTTGTTTTACTAATGTTTAAGGCTCCTTTTAGGGAAAGGCTCTGATAGCAATGCCATGCAAATTGACAGAACATCATCTATGAATCATAGCCCACCCTAATTGGCTAGTGTTGACGTGTTACCCGGCAAGGTCAATTTCCACCTGCATTTGGCGAGTCAGCGTGTTAATTTCAAACCCTGTATTTCCCATTGGCTGCCCTGCTCTCTGGCAAGATAATGGCATCGGCAATCAAAAAATTAATATTGGTCGACGACCAACCATAACACACCAAGCAGATAGCTGGCTGTCAACCAATGTTGACCTGTATTCCATGGATTGACCATGGATTGGTGTGTAACATTCACAGGGTAAGGTTATTCCATAAATGAATGTACAATTGTGTGAACATTTTGAACACTGGGAACAACTGGGTTGTGCCTGTTCTCACCTCTCTTGTCGTATTGAATCTGTTTTCCTGAGCTTTTCCTCCCATGTTTCATTCAACTCTGCAATTATCTTCTCTGTTTCCTGTTAGAAACACAGAAAGACAATGCTAGACAAAAATATTTTCTCTGCTTTTATTTTACATACCAAACATACAAAAGAACCCCTGATAAGTCAGAAGCACTCTCTGCATTTGGATACTCTGACATTGGGTTAGTTGACATGCCTCGGAAAGGTATCATTTAGAGGGTAGTAGTAGCTGAAGTTAGCAAAACTTCTAAAATTCCAACACCACTACCTACTTTAATACTAAGAAACTCTATCATGAAAGTAGCTTCTCCAACATTGCTGTACTGACATTTGGCTGTTGTTGAGAAGAGAGTATCTGCTGAGAATGTGATATCATGTGTACCTTGAGTCTCTCCGCGGCCTCCTCTTTGCTGATGTGTGCAGTGGGACTAGTGGGCGTCACACCCTCCATTGGTGCATCAGAGGTAGACTGTACATATGAGAGCAAGGGCTGATGGAGCTCACCTGATGCTCCTCCCAAAGACGGGCATTCTGTTTCAGACCCTGAGAGAAAATGAGTGTGCCAGTTATTGTTTAAGTGGCGGTTATTGTAATTGGTGTGTCTCCAGTTCAAATTCAAATTTAGAGTTTGTGGCTTTTAGACCATGTCTGTCAACTTCTGTGCATCCTGTGACCATGTGATCAGATTTCCCTCCCCAGTACTCATTACTGTAATGCAAAAAATACCTAATATACTACCATTCATAAGTTTTGGGTCAGTAAGATTTTAGTTTTTACTTAACCCAGCAAGAAAGCATTAAACTTATTAAAAGTAACAGTAAAACATTAATAATTTTACAAAAGGTTTCTATTTTGAATAGTGCTGTCAAACGATTAATCATGAGTAATCACATCCAAAATAAAAGTTTGTTTACATAATGTATGTGTGTGTACTGTTTATTTATTATGTACATATAAATACACACACATCCACATACATTATATTTATATTATATATTTTAAATATTTAAATATATAAACCACATATTTTTCTTAATATGTACATCCTGTGTTTGCATTTTATCTATCATTAGTACACCTCAGATATTAATTAAAAGCAAAAAAACTCATTGTTGGATCGATATCATTTGACAGCACTAATGACTAATAAATGCTGTTCTTTTGAAAATTATTTTAAAAGAATTCTGAAAAATGTATCATGATTTACACAAAATATAAGCAGGCCACGTTTTTCACAATAATAATAATAATAAATGTTTCTTGAGCAGCAAATCAACATAGAATGATTTCTGAAGCATCATGTGACACTGAAGACTGGAGTAATGATAACTGAAAATTCAGCTTTCATCACATGAATAAATTACATTATATTAAATATAAATATATTCAAGTAGAAAATATTTGAAATTGCAATAATATTTCACAATAGTACTTTTTTAATGAATAAATGTAGCCTTGGAGAGCATAAGAGACTTCTTTAAAAAACATTTTAAAAAGTCTTACAGTGTGGTATATAATTACATTTGTACAGCTTTTTATTTATGCTGATTTAAATAATATTACACATCTATAACATATCTCGATTTTAATAAGAATCACCACTGAAAATGAATTGAACACAATGTCTATGTGAAAATCTCAAAGGCTCTAAAAATGGGTTTAAGACCTTTTTTTTTTTTGTTTGGTCTTGTGGTGAAATGCGACCTGGCTGTTAATGTTAGGATGGTTTGCGTGTGTATGTGTATATTTACCTGAGGCAGTGATGAGGTTGCTGAGTCCCTGAGACAGGAGGAGCTCTTTGAGTCTGTTGACCTCTTCTTTCAGCTCCCTGACGAGACGTGCGTTTGGATCCTCATTAATGACAGCATTACATTTTATCTGCTTAGCTCTGTCTGCATACCTACAGTAGGCCACATGCTGGTTATATAGTGCATACAGGACAATGTGTTGTAGAAAAGAACTATGGTTCTCTCGTGTGTGTTTTTACCTGAGAGTACTGAGTATTTCTTCATAATTAATATCTGCTGGGCTCAGAGCAGCAATCATGGCCGTGCGAGAGTTTCCACCTTCAAACACAAACACTCAATTAAACTCTGTGTGGAGCAGTAACAACAGTTGGTTAGAGACTTGTTTACAACAAAAACAAAACCAAAAGTTTAATGAATAACAGACAGCAGGTCTATTCACAAAAATTAAAATAAGCTTATTTAAGTAATAATTGCAACTAGTACATTAGGCAACAGATTATTTTATGTAATTATTAAAGTTAACCTCATTTAAAGTTAGACATCATTTGTGGCCACCTGCTTACACACTACAGTTTAAAGGTGTGTGTCAGTAAGATTTTTTTAAATGTTTTTTTTTATTTTATTCTCACAAAGGCTGCAGTGCATTCATTACAATTTATTATTATTTATGATAACAACTTAAAACAATGTTTATTTTTTATTAAAATGAATTTATTCCTGTGATCAAGGCTGAATTTTCAGCGTTGTTACACCAGTCTTCAGTGTCACATGACCCTTTGGTTGCTTGGACTTTTAATGGAGGGACAAAAATCTTTCAGGTTACACTGAATTTATCTTCATTTATTTCAAAGATGAATGAAAGTCTTATGGGTTTAGAATGACATGAGGGTGAGTGTAAATGAAGCTAATATTAATTTTAGATGAACTATCTACCTTTCTAACTAACTACCTTTATATACACGTGAATTTCCTTAACACTGACTTTTTTATATTTTTATAAATATTTAAGTTTTAGGTTTTTATATCTTAAACATTCAGAATACACAAAGCTGATATCTGTATCTTTGTATGTTACTGGAACCCCACATGAAAAATATGCATCAGAAAATTTACTCATTTCATTTTAGATTATTTTTTTGTTACCGTTTAATCTTATGTTGCTTAGCTGTGTTTGTCTTCACAGGTAAGTTAGAAAGCAAGAGTATCGCCATCTCAAGATTTACTGTCAATCTTGGGCTGATAGAAGAGTTACTTAAATGACTAGTTGCGTATCAGAGAAACTTCTTGTTGACTGGTTTTGGGCATCAGACCGAACTGGTTTTAGATACCAGACAAAACAGATCCTCTAATGGGACATTCCTGACACGTTGACAGGATCTAACAACACGTGACCCAAAAAGCATCTTATTGGTCAATGAATTTATTTCAGTGAAAAAAGTCTCTCTAAATGAAAAATGCTCTCTTGTCAGACTAATTTTCCTCCCTGGTGTGAGCAGATGTGTTGGAATGTATGGTTTCAACTCTCAGTCTGTGAATAGGCCTTTAGACAGCAAGACATACCTAGATTTTCTCTCAATAGCCACGTGAGGACAGAATCCCTGTAGGGAATGAAATCAGAGCGTCTCTTCTTTGAGCCATGCTGTGGAGTGGAAACATATTGTTACTCTTCACAAAGAACTCGACATTTGAGACAAAACACTAAAGGACAGTGAAGAGACGAAGACACAGTTGAGAAATGAGGTAAAGAACTGGACCGAAGCAGCAGGAAGAAACAAAGGAGAGTCAGAAAAACTAAAGAGAACAAAAATAAAAAGTTCTTACCATGTCTGCCAGTGCTGAGATGACTTTACCCAGTGTTGTCAGAGACTTGTTAATATTGGCTCCCTCCTAAAAAAACACAATGCTTTTAAACTTTCTGTTAATACTCAATAGGTTTAATACAACCAAAAATAAGTTGTTATAATTTACTTAAAAGGATGTCCATAGCTTTTCAATGTAATTCAAGTAGCTTGATGTCAAGCGCCAAAAAACATGATAAAACTCTTACATATGACTTGTTTCCAATTTAAGTCATGATTCACCAGAAAACTTCCCACACACACACAACTGGTCAAAATACATTTTTATTGTTTTGAAAAAACGTCTCTTATGCTGAGTAATTCTGCAGTTATTTGATAAAATACAGTAAAAACAGTAATATTCTAAAATATCATTACAATTTAAATAAGCTAGTTTTCTATTTGAATATAGTGTATTTTGTAATCCTACATACAGTAAACCATTTTTTAATATGCTGATTTGCTGCTCAAGAAATGCATCATTAATCAATCTGGAATGATACACTACCATTCCAAAGGTTTGGAGCCAGTAAGATTTTTCTTTTTTTTAAATTAATACTTTTATTGTGCAAGGATGCTTAAAATTGATCAAAAGTAACAGTAAAAGCATTTATATTGTCACAAATTATTTCTATTTGCAAGTTAATGCTGTTCCTTTTAACTTTTTATTAAGTGTGCATGTCCTGTTTGAAAAACAGCAGCATGAACATCCTTCAGAAAAATGATGATGAGGGTGTTTAAATGATGACAGTATTATGTTTTTGTGTAAACTATTCCTTTAATTCAGAACTAACATGACATCTGACAGACCTTCAGCCTCATGCCTTTGGCTCCAGATGAGTCTGCTCTCTCACTTCCTGCCAGATCAACCAGGCTGATCTTGCTCACCTGAACAGAAGACAAGAAACCAGACTCGGTAAAGAACAGCAAACAAAAAAAAGTGTTTTCTAATGTCCGACACACACCTTCTCAGTGTCCAGGCTGGTCATATTATCATGTCGACGCTGTGTGAAGAGGATGGTGAAGACAGCATGTGAGCGACTGCTGGTCTCGTTCATATTAGTAGCAGCAACCGTCCTTAAAGTAATAGAGAACAGACAAAAAGCAAATAAATGTCACTATAAATGTTGTCAAATACTTCATAAAGAATGCACATTACACATCTAAATACTGTCATACTTATTTTAACAATAACATAAAAGTTCAAAATCACACATCAATGGAGTTTAAAATGCATCCAAGTGCAATTAAAGTTAATTACTGTCTTATTGGAGCAAGTGTTTAAAGAGAATCTCACTAAGCTAGTTAGTTAATCAGTAACCTGTCAACATGTTTATAGTCTGAATAACACATCCAGTTGGTTATTTGAAGGTAACTATCACCACTTTAAGTACTGAGGTTTGATACTACCACAGCAATGTAAGAAATCATGCATGCAATTCATCTGCATTCTTGCCTATTTTTTCGTTTATGCAAAGGTCTTGCGTTTCTGGCCTTAGCTAGTGATTTTTTTCATTATCTGTGCTGCGTTTTATATTTTTATCTGGACTTTTAATAACATTTATATTTTGAAACGGGGGGGGGGAGGGGTTTTGCGGGGGGGGGGGGGGGGGGGGGGGGGGGGGGGGGGGGGGGGGGGGGGGGGGGGGGGGGGGGGGGGGGGGGGGGGGGGGGGGGGGGGGGGGGGGGGGGGGGGGGGGGTTTTTTTGTTGGGGGGGGACTGTTCTGCGCACAATTAAAAGCATATATTTAAATCTTTGTTTTGTTTCATTTGTCTCTTCCACTGTTCAAAACATATATGCATGCACTGTATATAATCTGATTAATTGCTTATTTGTTTAGCAGACAAACAGGATTTTAACTTGAATCATAGTCCTTTTGGGGTGTATGCAAAGGCAAAGAATACCTGGCTTTGTTGCCAGTGTCCATGAGATCTGCAATATCACTGTAGTTGGTAACCGCCATTTTGGAGAGGTCTTCTACATAAGGGCCCATTATAGGGTGCTCTCTGACCCTCAAGGCCCCTCTGCTTTTTGGGTTCAACAAGTCCCTAACTCGCTCACAGTAAATCTCCATATATGAAACCTAAAAAAAAACACAGAAAATTATACCCAGAAATTGTTTATTTGCTGTTTAAAGGGGTCATATAATGCGATTTCAATTTTTTCCTTTCTCTTTGAAGTGTTACAAGCTCTTGTTGCATAAAAAAGATCTGTAAAGTTGCAAAAACTAAAGCCTCAACCAAAGATATATTCTTTATAAAAGTTAAGAGTCAACCACACCTACCTAAAACGTCTCGTTCTAACACGCCTCCACATGTCTACATCACGATGTGAGAATATTTGCATAACGGCGCCCAAATGTTCACGCAAAGAAAGAAGGCATTTTATTCTCACTGTAGTATTGTTGCTGCCGCCGCCATGTCGTGAAGTCACTGTGTGTGTCGTTGTAAAAGCGAAACTACTTTGTTTGGCCTTCCAAAAGAGGACAATATCCCTTCGTCATGCCTAAGGCTGATCCGTGCTGGTCGCTGAGGAAATACATCAACTTCGCATTGTGGATCGCCAGATCGGCTTTCACCGTGGCCTGCCGCTCACTCTAGCCCGTTGTGTGTTTCGTTGTGAAAGCAAACTACATTGTTTGGTCTTCCAAAAATGGACACGACTAGAAGTCAGTGGTTAAGTTGTATTTACCACACTGTTCCAGAACATTTTTCAACCCAATTTTCAGATGTGTGCAGCACATTTTATGGAGGACTGTTTCTGATCCTGGGAGAGTAGACTACAATGCCGGCTGTTCTGACTCACAGACGGCAAGTACGTTTTTTTATATTTAAAGGATTTGCCACTGATGATTTAAATGCGAGTTTTGAGCAGTGTAGAGTAGCGCTTGTTGTCACAAATGCAGACATGGTTTTATGTTTACGTGGCGCGATGCAACGCGTAAAAAGGCAGTATAAGTCATTATAATCCGTAATTATGTCCCCACTGGATGCAACAAATGCCTCATTTATAATGGGTTTTAATGTTTTTGTCTCGTCGCTCCGGCCGGACAGGGCATCACAGTATGGTAAGGGGCGTAACATTTCCATCACATGCTTGAGGTATTCGGCCAATCACAACGCACTGGATAACTGGCCAATCAGAGCACACCTCGCTTTTCAGAACGATGAGCTTTGTAAAAATCGACGCATTTCAGAAAGGCGGGGCATAGAGGAGAAACAATAATGTACAGTATGTGGAAAATTATGTGTTTTTTTTAACCTCAAACCGCAAACACATTTCATTACACCAGATACACATAATAATGTTTTTTTTAGCAACATCATATGACCCCTTTAATGTGAACTCACATGCTTTATGAGGCCATGCATCAATGAAATGTCCAAAACAATTCTCACAGTTCTTTTTAACACTGTATGTAAATGGACACACGCAATGACTCAGAAGCACACAAACATACCTCAACAGAGAAGGACAGGTCAGGGTCAGTGTTATCTGCCGTCTGTCTGAACAAATCCTCACACATCTACGGGGAAAAAAATTCAATGATGCACAATGAGAGAGATGTGTGAGAGATCACTAAGGGAGTTCAATTCAACACAAGCACAGAATAAACGATGAATTACTTCAAATATTTACAATTCTTTTAGTACGTTTGAAGAACCACCCACTACTCCCTCATAAATGGACCTGACTATGTTTTTTGTTTATTACATTATTTTGTTTATAATTAATGCAGATCTCACAGAACAATCAATTACACCGGCACACAAACCTCTAATATAGTTATTGCATGACTCTCTGAAATACTTGATTCTGATTGGTCAATTAGGGCTTTCAGCATCCTGACAGTCCCTGTCCACTTCTTCAGCAGCCTTGATTCTTGGTTCCTATTCATTTTTCCCATGAAGATTTTAAACATAATTTATTTAAAATAAGCTGAAACAATGCAAGCTGATGGCTTCAAAAAAAGTGCATGTCATCGATTAACAACCTTGTAGCTCACAACAGGTCTGTCTTTAAAGGTTTATAAGTTATTATAAGGTTTATACGATTTTTAATCAACCACTGAACTTTATATGGACCATCGTTCAGAGCAACTCTGTAAATCGGACTGCTCATCAGCATAAATCAACCTGATGCTACTATTATACCTCTTGTAACACCAAGGATCCATGCTCTCATTAAATACAAACTTTACTTGTGCGATCTTGTGTCTCAAATATCCACTGAATTTTGACTCCAATCAATATTTGATTTACAGCGCAGCAAAATTCTGGTGTCTGAAACCAACAGTATTTTAGCACAATGAATAGTACAATATGTGAAAAGATTAAAAAAAATACTCGATTCCTCATGTCGAGACATTTCTCAAATGCTGTACATTCAATTATGCACATCATTTTAAATTAGCAAAAAATGACTGAGTGCACCTTTAATATAGACCTGTCATTCAGACTGTATCACCCAATGTAGCTTTGTACAGCAATCGACTAAAATGGTTTTCAGTCACATGGTTTCTGTTTTTTTTCATCCATAGTTAAATCTTACGTAGCTAAACATTAAACATCAAATATATACTGACTCCATTGCTTTTGTTCATTTCAATGGAGAACAGAAAAAAATTACTTGTTGCTGGAAGCTTTCATTCATGCTGTCTGCATAAACATACTTGTGGTATGATGCCTTGCTGTCCAGGATCCTGTTTTCCCATCATTGTGTATGACTTCCCTGCTCCAGTCTGCCCATAAGCAAAAATACACACATTATAGCCCTCGAAAGCATGAAGCAGCATCTCCTCGCCAATATCCTGATACACCTTCCTCTGAGATGCAAAGGATGGGTCTTCCTCCTGCAAATACAGAGTGAAAAAAGTCTGAGGGAATTTTCTGTGTTCAGATGAATGTCTGAAGATGAGTGTTATTATTGGTAAATGCTAACAAATTTACACCTTGATTATATTGTGTTGCATACTGTTTGCAGTTGCATGCAAGAATAAACTTCTAAAGTTATTGTTTTTTTTAGCGTTTTCTGTTCCTTGCCAGAGTCACCTTTGTCATACTCACTGGCAGCACAAGACAAAATGCATTGTGGCATTACTTTCAATCAAGTTTTTGATGAAATAAGGACTTTATAGACCTTATGTTGCATGAATTTCTGTTATAGTATACCTTTCTGTAAAGCGGATTTAAAAGTGGTATATAAATATTCATTATTATTGACAGGTTCATACAATTAAAAATGTTGCAGCAGCTTCATCCTCTCACACTCTCTCCCCACCTATTTATATTGGATATTGAGACAAAGCTCTTTTTTTGTTTTGTTTGAAGGATGTGATGTATTCAGTGACAGAAACTTACTGAGCTGTGTGACCAGTATGAATAGTCAAAAGTGAAGTTCTTGGGTGCTTCCTTGGGTTGTTTGGGATTAATAATACCTGTAAAACATAGACAAAATTCAGCACATTAATTTCACACACAGTATTGGTAACAGTAATTTAATTAAACTGTATTTATGTAATAACTAGATGAAATGTATGTCTTATAATAACATCACAATCATTTTAATTAGAAAATTAGGGAAAAAAATATTATACTAAAATATACTTCACTCTATTAAATATTATGTAAATGTAAAATAAATAAAGAGACAAATGAGCGCATGAAACAGGACAACAGTAAAGTTCCTGCAACCCCTATGACTACGTGACTACAGTATATTCACAATAAAGCAGTCTTGAATGCCTTATTATCTAAATCCTATAAATCACTTTGGATTCTCAAGCGTATATACGCTAGACAGAACTATAAATACAATATAGCTAGATCTAAATCCAAAGGATCACTTGCGTCATCACTTTATATTGTCGTATCGCTTAGCCCTAAAACTTGCTCTGTGGTAAAGCATTACAGCCTTAACAGTATGACTTCCTCTAAAGTTGCTTTGAAACAATTTGAATTGCGAAAAGCACTAAACAAAATAAATGTACAGGCTGTGTATAGCATCCATACATTCAAAAGAAATGTGCATCTAATTATACAGACTAATTATACAGGTCTCCTGAACAGACTAGTCATCTAATGGTTCAACCCACAGACAAGTCCATTTATAAAAAAAATTTTGCACATCCTTAATATGCATGCTGCACAGGAATGCAGGTGTCTCATATTGCAATTTAGCATGTCTGGAATGCTGCACTGACCAATCAGCATCCAAGACCAGAAATACTTGTATTATATTTACATTTACTAGTAAGCGGTCCTTGCTTCTTAAAAGCAAATAAGTGTATGAGAAGTGAATAAAAATTTCAATGAGCAATGAAAACTGTTCTTAGGACATAGTATTTCCCAAGTAATGTCAACACAGTCCTGTCTAGCCATCATAATGAGCTTGGAAACATCCCAGCTCGGCAAATACTGCAGGGCCACAGCACTTCCCCTCCATTCACATTTCTTTCAGTAGCTTTAGAACGACCTTTGACACGATATCCCTACCAAACCCTGCCCACAATGAAAACTCAGTGATGTTCTTTGTCAGTACTTTTGTCTTGTTTTCCAATGCAAATATATAAAGATTCTTAAATCATGATACATTTACTTGAGAAGCAAAATAACTTCAGATAAGAACTCTTGTTTTATGAGAAATTGATCAAAATGAATTGAGCATTTGAGTATGACTTAGACAAGATCAAATATCAGAAAATGGACTCAAAAACATCCAACCCCCCCAATTTAAAAAAATGCTTTAATGAATTTAAGGGTGCTTTATCACTAGCACTTTTGGTGCACACCCGGGTTCGATTGACGTCAAAGTTCGATTCGTTTGGATGATGTGAACACTGTCTTCTGAACTCGGGTGCACACCAGAGAACCATACCCGAGTCCGCTCTAAGTGATAGTATTTCACCAAAATGAAAATTCTGTCATTAAAAGGCAGATGAGGGATTTCTGGTAGCCAGTGTTGATATTTGAAATCACCAAAGCAAACACGTCCCTACCCCAAAAGGGTCTCGCCTCTATTCTGATAGCTCCGCCCCACATATACGTACGCAACCCAGGCAACGATTAGTTCTGTGAAACAAAGCAAAACCAATGTTACACCGTGTCTACGGATGTGAGCGGCGCGGCGCAACAAATCCCCGACAGAAAACTGCTGCTGCTGCCCTGGGTTCTATTTATGACGTGCTGACACAAATTTCAAATGGTTTTCAACGGTCGTTTGATCGCGTTCCAGTGTAGGCAGACTTTAGCTGTTTTAGACACGGTGTTACTCACCTATCGAGAAGAAACAGAGCAACCTCGGTGTCCGATCACAGGCCTTGCGTTACTTGAGTTCTCTCCAGCGCTGGAAATCTGTTTCGATATTTACACGGGTCCTACTTCTTGCCTTATCGTTCCGCAGACGTTTTCCTCATTTGTTTTTATCCTCCATCTCTATCTTTCTGTCGCTCGGCTCGGCTAATGTCCGTCCCATGCACTGAAAGCTCTCTCCTCCACATCATGAGTAGACACGCCCCTTACTGCTGATTGGCTACAATTTGTTTTTGCGATTCGGGCCCGAATCATGTTTTAAATTGTTTTTGAAAAATCACTTACTCTGCCTTTAATTACTTACCCTCTTGTCGTTCCAAACCTGTAAGACCTTTGGTCATCTTCAGAACACAAATTAAGATTTTTTAGAGCCCGACCGATATGGGTTTTTTGGGGGGCCGATGCCGATACCGATATTAGGGAGTAAAAAAGACCGATACATCGGCCGATATTCTTTATGTGTAGGCAATATTATAGTGTAGTCAAAAGTTTGGACACTTCCCATTCATGTGTGCAAACTTTTGACTGGTACTGTACTATAAATACAGTATTAGCCTACAGAAACAGATCTACATGTATATACCTAAAGTAAACTTTTTTGCAATGAATAAACTCAGATGTGGGTGATCAACACTTAATGAGTGAAAACATAGGGCCCTAGGTAATGGAGTCGGGTATTTAACATTTAACAAACTTTATGATTCAAAGTGAGGTCCGGACATCATGCACTTAACAGTACACTTCAGCTTCATCTCATTATCAATCCCGTGTGAAAGGTAAAACAAACCAGAATCAAAAGAGGGATATAACTTGAATTACGAGAATTAAGAAAAAAACAGGTAAACTGTGTAGGGCAAGCAGCTACTGCCAAACCACCAGGCAGCTTTTCCAAATGTAAACATCCAAAACGAATAAATAATAATAATAATGAATAATATTTTTTTCACAAACTCTGTGTTATGTATTTTCTGGTAATGCAATGAACATGCAGGACATTCATATTTACATCGGCGTTTTGCAGTTTAAATTCACAGACACAGTCCCTATATATATATATATTACTATATGTACGGACCTGTTTTGAATTTAATTCATTCAAATAAGACAAATTCCATGAAATTCGACGTTATACAGTAAATTCCGTTTTTATGACTGGATTCCGCGATTCCATCCATGTTTTCTGCATCGCGGAAATCATAGGGCCCTACTAATGTAGCAAATGAATATGATAAGCTCATTGTGAGAGTAAAAGACGAGGACATTGTTGTTTATTTACTTAGCATTGAGTCTCTACAACTAGGTGACAACATATCGTTAAATCACCATTCAACAGACTCAAGCCACCACCGCACTGCCGTCTATTGGACTGCAGAAAGATACTAACTTTTCAATCTGCTATGTTACTGACTGTACTGACAAACTATGCTGACACCGTGTCCGCGCCGCAACAGGACGCGACAAAGCGACCGTTGAAAATCATTTGAACTTTGTGTCAGCACGTCATAAATAGAACGAGGCATCAGTTTACTGAATCTACTGAATAGACAGCATAATGGGTTCTATTCTACACCGGAGTTTACCATCATTGAGTGGCTGCGATCAGCTCCAGTGGCCGTAACACAGGCTTTAATGCGCCGCAGACGCGTGCCGTGATGCGCAGATCAGCTGTAGTCTCTAACGTCACTAAATCTGCTGTTAATAATGAGCCATCCATTCATCATATCATCATGCAAAACTAAGAATTAGAATCATTGTAATGTGACGATCAAATATAGGTGCGGGTGGGTGGCGGGCGGATAATTTGAAGCAGCGGACTCGGGTGAAGTTTGAGCTCATCCGCGCATCTCTACACTACACTGACCTGGGTCGCCAGTAGCAAACAATGGAGCGCGCTCTGCTGGACAAACTAAGTAATTACACAATTTCAAGCATTTTATCTGCATTATATGTTCTGTAAAAAAGAAATGTTCATATCGGCGGCATATTCGCCGATACCAATATATCGGCGACAGGCTCATATCGGCCGATAATATCGGCTAAACGATATATCGGTCGGGCTCTAATATTTTTGATGAAATCCGAGAGCTCTCAGACCCTGCATAGACAGCAATGCAACTGACACGTTCAAGGCTCAGAAACGTAGTAAGGACATTGTTAAATTAATCCATGTGACATCAGGGGTTCAACTCTAATTTTACGAAGCTACAAGAATACTTTTTGTGTGACAAAAATATACTATTTTATTCAGCAATTCTTCTCCTCTTCATCCCGTCTGCAGCGGTGCGCCGCCATTGTTGAGAGTATCATGAGGAGGAGAATAATGTTGAATAAAGTAGTTAGTTTTTTTGTTTTCCTTATGCGCACAAAGTATTCTCGTAGTTTCGTACAATTAGCGGTTGACCCGAATGCAATATACATATACAGGGTTGAAGCTCTCGGTTTTTAATCAATAATATCTTAATTTGTGTTCTGAGGATGAACGGAGGTCTTATGGGTTTGGTATGACATGATGGTGAGTAATTAATGACATAATTTTAATTTTTGGGTGAACTATCCTTTTAAAAATGGTGGTCTGGGGTACGGTTCATGTGAACTCCGGCACGATTCAATGCTGATATGAACGCAATCGTACCAAATCGCGGAAGTGAACCGATATTAATGATGTATTATTTGATAAAAATAGTGTTTTTGTGTGGCACTCACTTTCTGATGAGTGTGACTTACGCGCTGTAAGCAGAGAGCTGTAATCTCATTTTTGTTCGCCGTTACATTCTTTAGACAGAGTAACATTCGTAAGACAGCTTAGTGCCATCATTGTACTGAGCTTCAGAACAAACCGCTGTTCAAATACGATAATATAAGCGCTAGAAGAGAGCAAATGTTATGCATTTGCCCGCCTTTTTCCTGCGCTTCCGTTACTAAGCCAAGGCTAAACATCTGCTGGCTTGATGCCACCAACAAACCATGGTCCGGACCCAATAAAATCATTGAAACGCAGCTTAGATAAGGGGGCATGGGAGGGGGAGCAAATCAAACTCTGCTGTTCTGACAAGGGCCTCGAACGCAAGTGGTGAAACAACCCTAACTTCTGTTCCATTTTAGACCGGTTGTGAAGGCCCTTAATTTATGAAGGCAAATTAGGACTTTATGAAAAAAACCCCTAAAGGATGCTTTGCATTCCCATTTGTAATATCTTGTTTTCAAAATTGCACAAAAATAGACAATACTTATAATATTGTGTCTAAAATGTAACACAATATTAACTTATTGTTTATTGACCTGTTGTATAAAATCAATACAACATTTGCAATCACGCTCACGTGCTGATATTCAGGAAAACAGCACTCTTGCTTATGTGATATTGCTAAACTATCATATGATACAAATACAAAAACCCATAAGAAGCACTGTACTCTTGAATTTCATAACTATAACCCCATTTTAAAAGGCCCAGGATGCTCATGCAGTCAACAGTTGTTTTCTGCAATCATGTTCATCAGCACTGATGCAATGACAGTAAGATGACGTACAGGTCGGGATTGTGTGTGCGTTAAAATACCTTAATAATTTAACATGTTTAACAATTATTTAACACCAAATGAACATACCAAATCCAGTCCGAATATTATAGTATAATTATATATATATATATATCTTATATATATATATATATATAAGTAATTTGCTTTCACCTTTCAACTGGGGACTCTATATGCAGTGAGCAGAGAGACGTCTTTGTCTCTATCACATATATCTGCCATAGCGACACGCAGCTGTGGTTCAAAATTAACACCATTCCAATTCTTGAGAATCAAAATCATGATGCATTGATGAATAATCATTTCCGCACACCACTATTTTGAAAGCACTGCATGTTCTTATTGGCTGTGATTCTGCTTATTCAGTTTTTTAGTAAGAACAGATATATACCTTAATGTTAAAACAATTAATCAGTTTTAACAGTTTTTAACAGTTTTGCACTCTTTAAAATTCAGTTTGGTGTAATTAATTTTAGATTGGTATAAAAGTGAAACTCCAGTGAGTAGTGCCATTAAAAGGAAGCCAAAGAGTGGAGAAGGCCCCAGCAGAATAAAGCACTGCTGGGTAACAATGAGCACTGCTACCTTGAGCTCAAACAGCTCAGTGTTTGTGTTGGAGGGGGGTCAAAGCAAACAGACTGCCAGCCCGGCAGATTCTTTAGACATAGAGCGCGAGAAACCGAGCAAGAGAGAGAGAGACCGAGAGAGAGGGGGGTTTGGGTGAGGCAAACGCAGTGGTGGCACTGCGCATTTTTGCCGTGTGACGGATGAGTAGTAGGAGGGTGAAACACCTAAGGTCGTATGAGGGGAAAGGTACATGAATGAGTGACAGTTCGCAGCCAGTACTTATACTGGGTTGGGGCAAACAACAGGATTTTACAGTGGTTTAGGACTGTGGTTCCAAACTCTCAGAAATTCCCCCTCTTTCAACGTGTGGGTGGAGACAAGTATTTTTAGATACTACCATGGAAAAGTTCATGAGGAGTAACTACTAAAAGTGTGGAACGAGTTTTAACAGGGTCATATCATGAGAACTCGATTTCTCCAGGATCTTTAGATATTTTTTTGATTGTACTAATTAAATCACGCTCGACTGGCATGCAATAGACTGTGGAATAGATTTAAATATCGTAAAACGTGTTAAAAAGTGCAACAAATACTATACTCTTTTTTTTTTTTTAAGAGATGAAAAAAATTATCAAATTAATATTTCATTATGTGATATGTAATAAAATATTTGGCTGCAAAATCATTTATAAAATACTCAGTTAACAAGTAGCTATTGGTTAAGTACAGGGTTTGACAGTATGAGCTTTTCACTTGCATTTGCAATTTATTTAGAATTTGTATTTAATGTATGTAGAATTATTGTAATTGTACTTAGAAGCACAAATGCAAAATTCAAGGTCATTCAAATATTAAATATCTTAAATGGTATAAGAAGCATCTTAATGATCATCATTTTAAAAGGTCTTAAATTCGGGGATGGAAAAACTGGAATCACGATATGGCCTGATGTGATTATTAAACTTCAAAAGGCCATGATTTCATTGAATAAATATGAGTAATGCACATTTCAAAATTAGAAACACAGCACTATTTTATGTTCTACAAGCCTGTGCTTTCAGAGCAGACTGCAATCAATAAGTATCATGCATTTATGCTAATAGACTGCTTTTGATTTACTTATGACAATGTTTACTTTATGATGTTTGCATTGTAATGTTGTAAATGGTTGTCAGAGTCCATAATTTATCTCCCTTTTTGAATGAGCAGCCTGCAATAGTAAAGCATGGATATTTCAAAATTAGAGTCCCAGTGTATTTCAAGTTTGTTTATAATTAGTGCTGGGCAACGATTAATCGCATCCAAAATAAGTTTTTATGTACATAATATATATGTGTGTTTACTGTGTATATTTATTATGTATATATAAATACACACATATGCATGTATATTTGAAGACAATACGAATGTTTAAATATATTTATATGATATAAATTATATGAATATAATTATATAATGTAAATATTTTCTAAATATATACTGTACGCGCAATATACGCGCGCCATTCTCAAGCCCAATGCGTTTAATTGTTGGCCAGCACTATTTATAATTAAATTCATCATTCTGCATAAAGCATTTTTTTGTTAATATTGAAGATTTTTGTTACAAAATTAACTGTATCTGGCATTTTAATTTACCATAACCTTGGTAGTATCTGTCTGGGCCGTCACAGGAAGGAAAGACTAGGAAATCATTATTGAATGTGTATTATTTAGTATAGAGATTTTACTACATTTATACTATATTTAAAATGTATAGGCCTACTTTAAACTGTGTGTGTGTGTGTGCTTTTGTGTACATATACACAGTTTAAAGTAGGCCTATAAATATTTACATAATTATTATATACAGTTTGAAGCATAAATTTACATATCATCAAACATACAAGTCATATTGCTTGTAAATGTCTCCTGGTCATTCTTTATTAAGGGCAGATGGAAATGCGATTTAAATTTTTCCTTTCTCCTTGGAGTGTTACAAACTCTTGGTGCCTAAGAAGATCGTAAAGTGTCAAAGACTAAAGTCTCAAATCCAAGAGATATTCTTTATAAAAAGTTAAGACCCGTCCAAGCCTTCCTAAAACGCCTCGTTCAAACAAGCCCCCACATGTCTACGTCACAATGTAGGAAGATTTGCATAACGCCGCCCAAAATTCACGCAAAGAAAGAAGGCGTAACTTTTATTCTCGCAGTATTATTTGGTTACCCGCCGCTGCCATGTCGTGAAGGCGTTGTGTGTTTCGTTGCGAAAGCGAAAATCCTTTGTTTGGTCTTCCAAAAGAGGACGCTATCCGCTTTGTCATGCCTGTAGCTGATCCGTGCTGGTCGCTGAGGAAATACATCAACTTTGCACTGTGGATCGCCGGATCGAAGCGTAGTCCAGCCCGTGGTCATCACATGTGGTTGCCGCAAGCCCTCCCGACGCTCCTTCGTCGAATCCGCCGGCCGTGCCGTTCTCAAGCCCGCCTTCCTCTGCTCACTCAAGCCGGCCTCCGATCACTCCACAGGCCGGCGTGTGGTGACGCTGTTTCGTTGGAAAGTGAAACTACTTTGTTGTGGGGCCTTCCAAAGATGGACACGACTAGAAATCAGTGGTTTAGTATTTACAACACTGTTCCAGAACAGTTAAACCCAAATATTAAGATGTGTGCAGCGCTTTTTATGGAGGACTGTTTCCTGATTCTGTTAGAGTAGACTACAATGCCGGCTGTTTCTGACTCACAGAGTGATAACTAAGTTTTTTTTATAATTAAAGAATTTGCCACGATGATTCAAACGCGAGTTTTGGACAGTGTAGAATAGCACTTGTTGTTTGTAATTTCTCCGATCACACATGCAGACATGGTTTTATGTTTATGTGGCGTGATGCAACGCAACGCGTAAAAGACAGTATAAGTCTTATAATCCATAATTATGTCCCCACTGGATGCAACAAATGCCTCGTTTATAATGGGTTTTAATGTTTTTGTCTCGTCGCTCCGGCCAGACAGGGCATCACAATATGGTAAGGGGCGTAACATTTCCATCACACGCTTGAGGTATTCGGTCAATCACAACGCTCTGGATAGCTGGCCAATCAGAGCACACCTCGCTTTTCGGACCGATGAGCTTTGTAAAAATCGACACGTTTCAGAAAGGCGGGGAATAGAGGAAAAACAATAATGTACAGTATGTGGAAAATAATGTGTTTTTTTAACCTTAAACCGCATAAACACATTTCATTACACCAAATACACAAAATAATGTTATTTTTAGCAGCATCATATGACCCCCTTTAAGAAGAAAAAAAGACATTATTTGATACATTTCCACCCCCCCCCCTAATTTTTTCTTAATGCGTTTCTACATTTTTTAAACGTAGGAGCACATGTGCCAAGCTCTGTGGAAAGGGCAGGTAATAGGAAATCCATGAATAATGACTGTACAAATCCTGTGGAAATATGATGATAATTTGGCAGACTTGTGGCAACAAATTGTGTGCAGGTCTACTTATGGAGCAAAACGTTCATTTCAAAACAGGCTGATGCATGTTTAATTTAGAGTTACCAAAACTCTGTATAAGTTTGACTCCAAAATTCAACCACCTCCATAGACTACAGAGAAATGTCTGGAATTCATGTTCTTTCTGAAAACAAAGATAAGGCAGTGTATCTACGCACAGCATAGACAGAAAAATTAAGATATAAAATGAAAGAAAAACACATCACTGTGTGTGTTGCACTCACATGTGCTCTTGTCCTGCATCTGGATCACACACTTAGCTCCTCGGTTCATCTCTCGGCTGTTGAAAGGCCGCACACGCACTGCCACCTTCACCGAGGAAGACGCCATGATGACTACTGGTCAACCTACTCAGCACCTGAAAGACAAGTGAAACAATGTCCAAAATTCACAAAATCGGTATTTCAACGGTATTCATGATTAATGACTCATTACATGCTGAGAAATAGCATACTCTATTCATCCACACTTTAATCCATTTCTCAAAATGTAAAATGAAAAAACGTACAAGGAATGAATACAGAAATGTTGGTTTAGAATCAGTGCATCATTCGTTCATTCGATTTTTGATTTAATATTGAAAGTAGAAAAATGAGAAAACGGATCCTTTTTCGTTTTTTCGTTCAGGGGTAGAAAAATTAATAAACAGCTTGAACATTCGATTTCTACACGTGGGCGGGAATTAAACACCCCTTTCTGCTGATTGGACAGCTGAAGATCAAACTGATGCTGTCATCAGTTCTTCCTCAGCTGCTGCACTTGTACGTAGGCTTACCGCCATTTTATTTGCACTACTTTCTCTTTTTCATCAAACAAACAGACTAATGAATAGCTCGACACAACTCATACCGGGACAGAGTCTAGAGAGAGCTTTCTTCTGTGTAGATATAAATTCTATTCTTTGCGTCAGCTGGGCATGGCAGGGTATAATATGACAGCTGTCATAGCCTAGCCTGCTCACCCAGTAAGTCTGTTTGTTCATTAAAGGGGGTCATATGATGCTATTTAAATTTTTCCTTTCTCTTTGGAGTGTTTACAAGCTCTTGGTGCATAAAGAAGATCTGTAAAGTTGCAAAGACTAAAGTCTCAAACCAAGAGATATTCTTTATAAAAGTAGAGTCAACCACGCCTACCTAAAAACGGCTCGTTCTAACACGCCTCCACATATCTACGTCACCATGTGGGAAGTTTTGCATAACGCCGCCCAAATGTTCACGCCAAGAAAGAAGGCGTAACATTTATTCTCACTGTAGTATTGTTTACGCTGCAGCCATGTCGTGAAGACGCTGTGTTTCGCTGTGAAAGCGAAACTACTTTGGTTGGCCTTCCAAAAGAGGACGATATCGATTCGACATGCCTACAGCTGATACGTGCTGGTCGTTGAGGAAATACTTCAACTTCACGCTGTCGATCGCCAGATCGGCTTTCACCGTGGACGAAGCGGAGTCCAGTCCGGGTCGTCACATGTGGTTGCCACAAGCCCACCGGACGCTCCTTCATCGAATCCACCGTCTGTTTCGTATGCTCAAGGGCCCCCCCCCCCACCCCCCTTGTTTGTCATTTCTCGATCACAAATGCAGACATGTTTTTATGTTTATGTGGCGCTGCGCGACATGCAACGCATAAAAAGACGTATAAGTCATTATAATCCGTAATTATGTCCCCACTGAATGCAACAAATGCCTCGTTTATAATGGGTTTTAATGTTTTTGTCTCGTCGCTCCGGCCGGACAGGGCATCATCACAGTATGGTAAGGGGTTTAACATTTCCGTCTCACGCTTGAAGTATTCGGCCAATCACAACGCACTGGATAGCTGGCTAATCAGAGCACACCTCACTTTTTTAGAACGATGAGCTTTGTAAAAATCGACGTTTTCAGAAAGGTGGGGCATAGAGGATAAAAAAATAATGTACAGTATGTGGAAAAAAATTTGTTTTTTGAACCTCAAACCGCATAAATAATTATTTTACGACAGATATGCATCCGCTTAAAAAAAAACAAAAAAAACAAACCTAAAGTCACTATTCTCTGCAATTAAACTGGCAAGCACGAGCAGGACATTTTTGTGTTAATTAAGTAATAAGCCTTTAGAACAACATTAAGGTGAGTAGTCACTCTAGTTCACACAGTTCCAAAAAATTGTGATGGGTTAAATAAACTCAATAAGCAAACAGACTACAGTCAAGCACAGACCAGTATTTGAGTGCTCAGGAAATAAGCAGCAGTCATATTTAAATCTGTTTAAATATGCAGTTTAAATTAACATTGAGTACTGATTCTACTTTCACATGCAAATTACTTGTTGCACTTATGAATATGATAACTTTCCAGTGTCAATTCTAGAAGGTTAAACGTAATTCCGCTTTTGAAACGGTCTGTTTTGCCCTGCCATTAGCTGAAGCTATGTGTGAACAAGCCGCGGCCTCAGAGGGAGTTCCACAACAACGCTTAGCTGCCCGCAGGTGCGCCTGCCTATAAATCGGCCTAATTTGCAGCACAATCAGCCGATGCGATTAATTAAAAAAAATGCCAAAAATCGGCCGGCTGATCAATCGGAGTGGTTCGACCTCTACTTAATACTCTGTCAGTATAGTCCCGTATGGTAAAATGTAGGGATGCTCCGATCGATCGGCCTGAGATCGGTATCGGCCGTTAATAATATTTTATGACTTGATCGGTACTCACCAACTTGGCCGAAAATTTTCTAAAGATAGTCTTCCTTCAGAAATACAGTGATATAAAAACACCTGCACCTCGTTTTGATTTTTAAACGTGCAGTACGTGCTCATGTTTTTTCAACGAAGCCTTTTGGAAAATCTGTAGTTTTTGATATTGTGGCGAGCGCCACAAATAAATAAATGTATGGGAAACACATCCCACAGCACAACCACCTGAGCCCAACTTCAGTCTCCAGGCCAGGCGCGTG
Organism: Sinocyclocheilus anophthalmus; assembly: GCA_018155175.1. NCBI lineage: Eukaryota > Metazoa > Chordata > Actinopteri > Cypriniformes > Cyprinidae > Sinocyclocheilus > Sinocyclocheilus anophthalmus. The sequence goes on along the minus strand of JADLZN010006912.1, from coordinate 20,806 downwards.
CGCCCATTGAAACGGTCTATATAAAGCTTGAAGCATCAGAATCGGCTGCAAAAATCCTGATCGGAGCATCCCTAGTAAAATGTATTTTTATTTGTGTAACGTTACGTTTAAAATAACTACAAAATATGATGCCTTTGAAAAAAAAATAGAACAACAGAATGCGCTGCTTTAGCACATCTCGGTCTCTTTGAGCATCTTTCTGGCGCATGCCACAAACATGAACCACTTGTCTTTTAAAAGGCTTTAGTAGCTCCATCCACCTGTTTTTATGCGCATTTTGGAATATCGCATTTAAAAAAATGCTGTATGGAAACGCCAAGATGCGCATTAATTTTAAAAATGCGCATAAAAAAAAAAAAAACTTATGCACACAATTGAGTAGGATAAACATTTTATCCGATAAGAAAAAATGTGCATAAACTACGATGGAAACACATTTACCGGATAAATTCCTCAATGTGCATCAAAAAAGTCATGTGACTTTGCGCTATGAGACAGGATAACTTGACTAACCAGCAGACCAAAATATTAATGAAATTTATATAAAAAAACTAATGACCGAATGATACACAGATTGTTTAGGCCTACACAATAAACATTCCTGCGTTATGACCAAAGGGTTAAAGCTTTGCTGGTTGGCATGATTAGCTCATGCTGTTAGATGCTGTAACTATCTGGCTACAAAATGCATTTATTTCCACCAAAGGCCATTCAAACGTAGCCAAGTATTCAGACTAAATACATAAGTCATTCTAAAAGTTTGAAATGTTTTTTTTTCTTTGGCCTGGAAAAAAAGGATAGTCACTACTAGTGAAAGCTTGGCAGCGTATAAATTCTTGTCAAGTCTTTTTCATTGGCTGCTGAATAGTCACACAAAGGCATAACACATTTATACAGCTTTACTTTTATACAGTATAAAATGTTGCTCACTATAAGAGTTTTGTTACTGTTAACTAACACTAAAACTATTAAAAGCCATTTTAGTTACTGAAATAAAGATGGAACAGTTAGAACTAACTCAAATAAAATATGTTCGTTAAAGGGTTAGTTCACCCAAAAATGAAAATTCTGTCATTAATAACTCACCCTTATGTCGTTCTAACCCATACTGAACATTTTTTTTTTTTTGCAGTTGCATTGCTATCTACGGAGGGTCAGAGAGCTCTCAGATTTGATCAAAAATATCTTCATTTGTGTTCTGAAGATGAACGAAGGTCTTACGGGTTTGGAACGACATGGGGTGAGTAATTAATGACAGAATTTTCATTTTTTTTTGGTGAAACGAACCTTTATGAACTAAAATCACTAAAACTGGACAAACGCTAAATAGAACATAATTATTAATTTAATAATGAAAAAAAAAAAAATTCAAATGAGAACTGAAAATATTAAAATTAAAGCTAATTTACAATATTAACAAATAATAGTAATTAAAAAAAAAAGTTTATTACATAGTCATCTGATCATGATTTTTTGATCTGATATGCCAATATGTGAGTGCAATTAAAAGTGCATATTAATTGCGATTACTTATTAAAGTACAAGAAAGAACTGTCTATTTTTATCATCATCACAGAATGGAAACCCTATGCATTCTCACATTATTTGCCTATTTCCCTACACGCCATGTGCTATCACTTGTTCCATACTTACACAGTTCTTCAGCGTGCGGATGAGAGTCTGGCCAGCAGCCAATGAGCAGTGTACACTTGTCAGCTCAAGAGAAATCTCAAAGATGCACACGATGGAAACTACCTCAGGACATTATTACCACTTTAACTAAAACATGGAACACCCACTGTTACTATAAAAGATGATAATTACTGCTGTGTGGCATTACAACAGCTACAACAAAACGCATGAAACAAGCAAACAACTGAGGAAAACAATGCTTATTCTGCCAATTCCACCACATAAAGAGCATTCACACATGCTACTGTTATTGTACCATCACATCAGCCCAGTCAACACACTGCCAACCAGTGAAAATTAGGAATTACCAGAGAGTTCCCTCTTTTATACCACCTACAGTCAGATTACTCCACCTCCTCCCGGCGACCAGGTGATGACGCTGACCCCAGACAGCGTGAGGAGATCCCTCAGCAGGATCAATACACGCAAAGCTCCGGGTCTTGACAACATTCCTGGGCATGTACTGAGAGACTGTGCAGTGGAACTTGCCGATGTCTTCACAGACATTTTCAACATCTCACTGAGTCAGGCTGTTGTCCCCACATGCTTCAAAGCTACCACCATCTTTCCAGTCCCGAAGAAGTCGTCTCCATCTTGCTTCAATGACTACCGTCCAATTGCACTTACCCCCATCCTCATGAAGTGCTTTGAACGGCTAGTCATGCACCATATCAAGTCTGCCCTCCCCCCTTCCAGTTTGCATATCGGTCCAACCGCTCGACCGATGACGCCATCGCCACTACCCTCCACTCAGCACTCACACACCTGGACAAAAAAGACTCCTACATCAGAATGCTGTTCATAGACTTCAGTTCAGCATTCTACACAATCATCCCTCAACAGCTCATTTACAAACTGGTCCAGCTGGGGCTGAACACTTCGCTGTGCAACTGGCTGTTGTACTTCCTGACTGGGAGACCTCAGGCAGTATGGGTTGGCAGCAACACATCCAGCACCATCACTCTGAACACTGGGGCCCCCCAAGGATGTGTGCTGAGCCCCCTCCTCTTCACTCTGCTGACCCATGACTGCACAATGTCACACAACTCCAACCTATTAAGTTTGCGGATGACACGACTGTAGTGGGTCTCATTAGCAACAGAGATGAGACACACTACAGGAGCGAGGTGAGCCGCCTGGTGCAGTTATGCAGGTGACAAAAAAGCCCCACAAAAAAACAATTTCTCTCTGAATGTGGAGAAGATGAAGGAGATTTTTGTTGACTTCAGGAGAGTGCGCACTCATCATGCTCCTCTGACCGTCAATGGTGTGACTGTTGAGAGGGTGAGCAGCACCAAGTTCCTGGGAGTGCACATCACAGAGGATCTCTCCTGGGTTGACAACACCGCAGCACTGGCCAAGAAAGCACAGCAGCGCCTCTACTTCCTCAGCAAACTAAGAAGAGCCAGAGCCCCGGCCCCCATCATGTGCACCTTCTACAGAGGCACCATCGAGAGCATTCTGACGAGCTGCATCACTGTGTGGTACGGCGCCTGCAACGCGTCCTGCCGCAATACCTTTCAACGCATAGTGAGAGCAGCTAGAAGTCGTTGTTTCCTCTCTCCCTCCCTCTAGTACATTTACAACACCCGTCTCACCTGAAAAGCCCTCTGCATTGCAGGTGATCCCACCCACCCGCCACACAGCTTCTTCAGTCTGCTGCCATCAGGGAGGAGACTACGGAGTCTCCAGGCCAGGACCAGCAGACTGAAGGACAGCTTTATCCATCAGGCTGTCAGGAAGCTGAACTCCCTCCCGACCTTGCCCCCCCTCCCCTCTTTTGCCCCACGCACCACTGAACTCTGACCCTCTGACGAACTCTCCCACTCCCCCCTCCCAAATAAACACACACACTGTCCACTTTAATCCTCTAATAAGCTCTTTTGTTGCACTACAAAGCATTATAATCTGCACTGTTTGTTTAACATTTCCTGGTTTGCACTATCTGCCATGTGCCCGGTGCTGGCTTGAATATAATATTTTTTTGACAATTTTTTACCTAGGTGTATATTGGTTAGTTGGTATTTTATATTAACTCTGTATCCGATCTGTATGTATGGTTCACTTTAGTGTTTATCTGTATGTGCCCCAAGGGGTCTGAGAGTAACGCAATTTCAATTCGTTGTGTAAATGGGTGCTGTCACTGTGGATTGACAATAAAAGCACTATGACTTGACTTGACTAATTAATGCTGAACTCACTGTATATTAAAAAAACTCATTTATTTATATACGCAACTATATAATAATATCAGTTATTTCAAAACAGCTTCACAGTAATAAACAGGAAAATAGCAGATGGTGCAAAGTCCATCAATTATGAAACAACTTTAAAAAAAGTTTTATTGTTCTCAACTGAATAGTGTCAGTACAGCCAGATGGATAATATAGCATTTTCTGAACAATGAAATGTCTTTTAAGCTAATTATTTTGGGGTGAATTTCATGAAGGAGACTCCGCTCACCTTTTATTTCAATAGAATTTGATATGCAATGCTCTAACAAACAAAATTACATACAAGAGCTGGGAAAATCTATTTGTAATCAAATTTGTTAAATGTTCTCACCCTAAAGCCATTGAAGATGTAAATGAGTCTGTTACTTCATCAGAACAGATATCACACCCTACTATCACTCACTGTATTGTACTCAAAACCGAACTGGCCTGATGATTCACAACATGGCATTTTTGATATTGATCTGAACTGAACCAAAACTCAAACTGACTTGAGCTAAATAATGACACTAATGTATTGAGTTTCCATAATTGATTCTGCTATTTTTCTGTTTATCTCTGTGAAGCTGCTTTGGTACAATCTGTGCTATAAAAAGCGCTATTGAAAGGTGACTTGACTTTCCAAAACCTTCACCCTCTCTGGTGGAAAAAGCTGCTAACCTCCACCCGAACTGCTGAGAATTTCAAATCTTTCAAGAAGTAGCTAAAGACACACCTCCTCCACAAGCACTTAACCACCCCACAACCTTAAACCAATGTAATTATTACACATAAAAAAATAACATTTTACTCTCCGCATTTCTCTTCTTCTCCAGCTTGTAGCTAAAGACGCACCTCCTCCACAAGCACTTAACCACCCCACAACCTTAAACCAATGTAGTATTACACAAACAAACATAACCTTTTACCTTCGCATTTCTCGTTCTTCTCGCTTGGCTTCTATTTGTTGTCTAATAAACCTGCCATTGTGTATTACAAATTTTGTTGGCTCCTTGCCAAATTGGTTTTACTCCTCATTCCACAACATTTTGGAGTGTTTCTGTGGGAATTTTTGCCCATTTATCCAGTAGAGCAGGGATCCTCAAATCTGTCCCACGAGATCCACTTTCCTGCAGAGTTTAGCTCTAACCCAACAAACCCACAGGACATGCTAATCAATGCTTCACGGATCATTAGAAAATCACGGTAGGCGAGTTTGATCAGGGTTTGGCTAAATGAGAAGGCCTGGCTCGCAATCTCCACTCCAGTTCATCCCAAAGGTGTTCAATGGGGTTGAGGGAGGGGGGGAGGGGGTTTCCACACCAACTCATCCAACCATGTCTTTTAGAGGTCGACCGATTGTGGACATTACCGATAGCTAGGCTGGACCACACTGGCTGATACCGATAACTCAACCGATAGTTTTTAAAATTGATACTGAATGAAAACTAAAATAGTGCTTTACTATTTAAAAAAAAAAAAAGCAGTAACAGTACTGAACCATACTTTGTAAATTAATAAAAATAGTAATTTTAATTATTATATTGATCATTAAAGTTACTTCATAGTTTATTAACAAATGTTAACAGAAGAAACTTTAACATTTAAAAATGTATTAGTAATAGTAAATGTTGAATAAAAATTGAATAAAAAATATGGCAGTCACACACTAAGCAAAAGCACAGCAATGCTTCTACAACAACTCACAGGTTTCACGCACACCAGACATGTCACGTTCAACTCGAGCAGCGGTCTAAAGCAGCTGATTTAATCACCAAACGGGGCGGGGGGGAAAAAAAAAAAAAAAAAAGTATTACTTCAAGAATGAACAAAGTGGCATAGATGAGTTTGAAGTTCTGCGCTTAAAACAAAGCAAACAGAAAGCGAAAGTGCAATCTATATTATAGCTCTCTAAATGAAGCAAAGGCCTACTTTATTAGAGCCACAGAAAGACATATTTCGCTAAAAGAAATGCACAATACCCAATTTTACAGCCTAGGGTGAAGCCATTATGTACATTAACAACGATTTGGGACAAATATAATGTAATTTAATGGAAAACTATGTGAATGGTGCTCTGTGGCGAGGCAGGAGTTTCTGTCGGCTGCTTAAATCCGCATCTGAAACCTATTAGGATAAAACCTATTCCATGAAGCTCCAGCCACACAGTCTTTATGCTGATAGTTTGAAATCAGCAGAGAGTTGATGACTTTTACGCACCATAAGGATTTGAACTTGGTGCAAAATACAAAGTGCATGACTAGGTGCTTCATTTTATAAACCGGTGACAATGGGTCTGAATGTAACACCTGAATTCAATTATTAAGAGGTGTGTCCCAATACTTTTGTTCATATAGTGTAGGTGTAAAAGCATTTCCAGGTTTTGGAACAGAACAATGATCTGATTTTAAAAAATCTGACCAAATTACAATAATACAAACATTTTAATATTGTTAATATACTGTAATATGCACCCTATGACATATTTTTACCCACACTTGTTCTCTGTTGTGTTAGTATAACTGCACATGCATGTTAGCCATTGTAAACACATTCCAGTGTATTTCAGGCATCAGCAGCTTGGTATGAAGGGACAGTATGGGCTAGTCAGCAATGCACCCTGAGGGGTTTTGTGTGCGTATATGTGTGTATCTCCAGTTGTATGTGCAAGTTTGAATACACATTTGTTGATACTGTACTCTAGGTGAAAAGACGTTTTCACAAAACAGAAAGAGTGGAGGAAAGTACTCAAGTAAAATTAGTATGTGAACCATGTAGAGGTTCACATACTGTGATTTGTGGATATCGTTCTGAACACATATCCAGCACTAAAATATTTGCATTACAATCAGGTTACAGGAACAGAGCAACACCCTTTAGCTCAGACAACACAAACACACACTCTGCCACTGTGACACAGCCCGCATTACACCCATAGTCTACATTACACACATATTACTGGCTTATGCAACTGCAGCAGGTGACTGGGGCGTCTCTATCAGCCAAGCAGTACATCTAAAGTTTCACACTCCTGACTCATACACTAAAATGAGATTACATACTGCAGATTGTGCCATACTTTTATTAGTCTGCTTACGTGTGTGTGTGCAGAAAAATATTAAGTATCCAGTGTTGAACCTAGTATTATCAATATTGGTATCCCTCTATCTAAACAAATATGTATTTGGGCTAATGACATATCAATTGTATTATTATTATTTTTAAATACATAAAATAATTTAAGGAATCTAGTTCAAAACAAAATGCCAAGTTCTAACTTAAACTAATTAATTCTAATTACGTTCAAATAACCTAACTTAATTCATGTTAGTAATTCGTGTTTTTGTAATTTTCATGAATGAGGCCCATTGACTTTGTTATTGCATCACATTATTTTAATTTTGGGGACTAAGGTTTTTAAAATATTACCAAGCAGTTTTGTTAAATTTAAGAAATAACAGATTACGACAAACTACTTTAAACTTTCATTTCTTTAATGAGGCTTTTTTTCCTACTTATGATATAAGGATAGTTGTATGAACCTGACATTTTTACTTTATTTTTAATAAAATAATTTACATACCGCAGACCTGCACCTGTTATTTGCATGATGAAATGTATTACATCATAAAGTTTCTAATAACATTAAGGGGTTATTCATGAGACAAAGCAAGCCTTATTTGTTTGGTCATATGATTTCAACATGCCTGCCCCCATGATAAGTACCGATTTGTATCGTAAAAGGCGCTATACAAATAAACAAACAAATAAACATGATGAGTGACCTGCTCTAATATTGTCAGTAGGGTTGGGTATCGAAAACCGGTTCCATTTTAGAACCGGTTCCAAATTTCCAAGAACCGGGTATTCGATAAGACACGTGCATTTCGATTCTGCTTAACGATTCCTGCGTTCGCATTTTAATGTGATAAAAAACGATTTAAGTGCAGGAACCGAAAGAACTTGTGCCCTGTTTGCGTGCAGCACACGTGCAAGCACAGAGAACAGAGGTCACGGTGCGGGTTCCCGGTTTGTGTCCGTTTTTGAACAGTTCCGTGTATTTCCACTGTAGAAAAGTTTGTTCCAGGCCGAAACTGACTTCTTTCATATTTGTCGACCAATATGCAGAAAACTACGTCAGTATATCATAATAAACACAGCCGTTTTTGTCTTACGTGAATGTAAACAGATGAGAAAGAAAACACACATGTACAGTATTTTTAAATCTGCGTGCGTTTGGTGTTAAAGAGACAGCAGCCTAATAAACGCGCTGCCTATCATTAATGTTAATCAAAGAACAAATATTTGAAATTTATATTAATCTAGTTGTTTTTGCTGTCGTATTTTTTTTTTTTTAAAGCATAGGCAAAATTCCTCTTGCAGTGTTCTGTAGGCTGCTGATTTTTGCTCGTGTTATTCAGCTGCAACAGAATGCTTTGTAAAAAAGACAGAATAAATGTTTGACATCTAAATATTAGACTTATTTTTTTTATCTTATTGGAATCGAAACTAGGAAATCGATAAGCAGAATCGGAATCGATAAAATTAAAACGATACCCAACCCTACTTGTCAGTAAAGTATTGTAATGAAAGCAGCAAAAATGTGACCCTGGAGAACAAAACCAGTCATAAGTAGCACAGGTATATTTGTAGCAATAGCCGATTTTTATTATTTTATTATTTACAAATTATAGATTTTTCTTTTATGCCAGAAATAATTAGGATATTAAGTAAAGATTAGGGATGCACGTATCGGCCCGATACTGGTCTCGTACTCGTTAAAATGCCCCGATACCAAACGCCGATACACACAGCATGTGATAAGCGCCATATATAAAAACAAAGAAACATCAACAACAGACAGCAGAAAGGAGTTAAAGATGTCTACCACTAAGTATATGTATGCAATGAATATAAAACATACAGTATTAATGCCTGTATAGCTGATGTGAGCGAGCTAATAAACAAAGCACGCTGAGTGGACTGAGCGTGCGGCGGCGCAGATGCGCGAGGTTGTCGAGTGAAAGTTAGTCTTTCTCAAGGCATCATTGTGGAAAGTTTGTATTCGTCGGATATGTAAAAACAAAGTAGTAAAACAATGCACAAGTTACTAACGGTAGGGAGAGAGAGGAGAGCGAGAGGAGAGGAGAACACAATTCTGTTGTGTGTCTTTTTGTCCCACTCAATTAGCACAGCTCATTTGGATAAAAGTAAATCATAAAAATAAGACCATTTATAGAGGCATTCACTATAAACATCATTTATTTTTAACATACACGACTTTCTGGCGAAAGTGAATCTCGCAGCCTGTGTGAAATGCGCTAGGCTACTGTCTGCACCAGTACAAATACAGTGCACGCGTTGCGCATGTTTGCTTGCTTGAGTGTTTGAGACGGAAATGTTACTCCCCTCACCATATTGTTGATGCCGTGTCTGGCCGGAGCGACGAGACTAAACATTAAAACCCATTACAAACGAAACATTTGTTGCATCCAGTGGAGACATAAATACTGATTATAATGACTTATACTGTAATTTTACGCGTTGCGTTGGCCTTGAATAGCGCGCACATCTAACATAAAACTCTGTCTGTATTTGTGATCGGAGAAATGATAAACAACTAGTGCTACTCTACACTGCCCAAAACTTGATTCGCGTTTGAATCATCAGTGGCAACGGAAAACACAACGGGCTGGCGTGAGGGGAAGCCACGGCTTAGCGTGCGCTGAGGCCGGGATCTCCGCTTGTCCACGGTGAAAGTTGAGTATTTCCTCAGCGACCAGCACGGAACAGCTCTAGGCATGACGAAGCGGATATCGTCCTATTTTGGAAGGCTAAACAAAGTAGTTTTCGCTTTCACAATGAATCACACAGCATCTTCAGGACATGGCTGCAGCTTCAACAAAACTACAGCGAGAATAAAAATTACACCTTATTTCTTTGCGTGAACATTTGGCCGGCATAATGCAAATCTTCCCACATCATGACATAGATATGTGGGGGCGTGTTAGAATGAGACGTTTTAGGTAGGCGTGGTTAACTCTTAACTTTTATAAAGTTATCTCTTTGGTTTTGAGACTTTAGTGTTTGCAAATTTACAGATCTATGCACCAAGAGCTTGTAACACTCCAAAAAAGGAAAAATTTAAATCGCATCATAGAACCGTTAAATTAAAGATGATGTACCATAGAGAAAAAAATTAACAGTGAAAGTAACAGAAACTTGTAAAATACATTTTAATGGGAATAATTAAGTGTGAAAATAACAGAAGGATATACAGTCAAACAAAAATTATTCAGAGACCAGATATAATTTTTTGATATTTTTTACTAGTGGGTGCAGGACATTATATTTATGTAAGTGAGGATAGCAAAATAAAAAGTAAACTGTGACAAATCATACCCAAAAATTCTTCATACAGTGGACTACCAGTAAAACTGATACAAAGTTGGGACCAAAACTTATTCAGACCGAGTCTGGGAAAAAATTGAAGTTCAGGTTTGCATGAAGCTGGATGACAGCATACCCAGGAGACTACAGGCTGTCATTAAAGCTAAGGGCTGCCCAACTAAGTATTGATAGATGTGTAAATACTGTCACACTAACAGCTGTCTGAATAATTTTTGATTGATTGTAATCCATTACATACCTTTATATCAAAGTTATCTAACATTATCAAGAAGAATTTGTTCTGAAACAGTTTAACTTGTCATATTTTATTAACATTTTCTAAACTATAGCGAATAAACTGTGATAATGTGAGAAATGTTGAAGGTGTCTGAATAAATTTTGGTTTGACTATCTATTTGATAAATTAAAATAACCAACTAACATTATACATACTCTCTTGGTTTCTGTACCCAATATTTAAAAAATGTACAAATGCAATAAAAATATCGGTATCGGTACTCGGTATCGGGCGAGTACTGGAAAAAGTGGTATCGGTGCATCCCTAGTAAAGATCATGTTCAATGAAGATATTTTGTAAATATCCTACTGTAAATATATAATAATGTACTTTTTTATTAGTAATATGCATTGCCAAGGACTTAATTTGGACAAGTTTCAAGGCGATTTTTTCAGCATTTAGAATTTTTTTTTTTTTTTTGCACCCTCAGATTCCAGATTTTCCTATAGTTGTATCTCTGCCAAATATTTTCCTATCCTAACAAACCATATATCAATGGTAAGCTTATTTATCTATAGCTTGATATCTTTCAGATGTATAAATGTATATAACGTTACCACAAAAATGTTTTGTGGTCCAGGGTCACAAATGGCCCTGACTGGTGAATAAAGATTGTTGCTTTCAAAAACTCAAATGATTGTTTTGTTGTAAAATCAATAAAAACTAATCCCTGAAAATGGACTCTTTACTTTAACACTCCTGTGAAAATAAAAGGCTTCCTGCTACCAGGCCTACACGCTCTTTTATGCCCTTTTACTCACTTTCTCTTTCCCCTCTAACACAGTGTTTCTGTAATGTTTGGAACTTTAATGTTGGTCACATTTTAGTAATAAGGAGTGGAATCTGGAGCACAGCACAATGCACAGCTGCTCACACAAACAGCCACTCAGAGCTCGATACTGATAAAAGAGAAACGCTGATCTAAGACCAAATCTTCCTCAGTCAATTCTGAACTTCGTTTTTATCCATTTAAAGGGGTCATTCATCAAATCATGAAACTTCTGTCATCTACTCACCTTTTTCTCACTTAAAGTGCATATTCCAGGTTAGAGACCCCAGTGAGTCGATGTATAGAAAAATTACGTAGGAACTAGATTTTCTTTAAACTATACTTTAAAATACGCTATTAACGCTTCTGGAGTCGTTTTTGTGAGAGAATTTTACTTTATGAGAGGGAGAGTGGTCCATAGGAAAACAATTGATCACAATGACAGTTCGAACGCTGAGGACATTTTAAATGTTTATTTACACATATGACGGACCACAGATACAATTATGAGCCTGTAAGAGAGCAGGGACAGGCCAGGATTAGACAGAACAACGGTCAGAAGAGACACATTGAGTTGTGTGAGGAGAACAGGGCAGGTTACTTGGTGAGAGACCAGTGTTAGCTTACAGATATACACACGTTAGCTAACGATATTTAATCAGACAATAGCAAAGCTAGTATTGGTCGTCTATGAGTATTGACACCTACCAGTAACAGAAACTAATAAGCGTTGATCAGGCGTGTCACACTCGTTAATATCCCGACACTAATGTTACGTGATATAGCGGTTTCTCATCACCGCAGGAGAGAGAGAGAGAGAGACGGAGAGAGACGGGAGATGAGAAGGAGGAGAGAGCGAGAGAAGAGAATGGAGACCGAGGGGGTCGAGAGTTGGGGGGGGGCTTGGAGACGGGGAGGGGAGGAGAAGAGAGAGGAGGGGTGACGAGGGGGGGAGAGGAGGCGGCGCGAAGGAAGGCGCGCGGGGAGGAGACGACGAGGAGGAGACGAGAGTGGAGCGGGGATACGGATCGAGGGGAGAGAAGGGAGGAGAGAGAGAGAGAGACGAGAGACGGGAGAGCGATAAAACCCCGTTTTTGTCCATTATTGTGTGGGAAAATGTGAGGCAGGGGCGGATTGGCTATCTGGCAATTCTGGCAAATGCCAGAGGGGCCTGACCATTTTGTTTATTGTGGGCCGGTCAGATTTGTTCTAAATATATGAATAAAATAGTTTTTATGGGCCAACAGCTCATAGGCGTGTTTTTATCGCTTGCACAATTTCTCTGTGGTTATAATAATAATAATGTTAATAATTAATAAATGTTAAGCATTTGGCCCAGTCGGCAATGGCCGGTCGCCTGGTCCCGAGATGGGCCGACCGGACCGTTCAGTCAAAATCAAGCACGTCATCAGAGAGATTGCAACCAGGGTTTGAAATTAACTTTTTCACTAAGCAGCCAATTTGGCTAGTACATTTTTAAGTTACCGGCCATTCAAAACTTCTACTAGCCAAAAAAAATTTAAACAAATAAATTATAGAAAAACCAGGCCCGGAGGTAAAGCAACAGCTGGGGCTGTCCACTGGATGCGAACAAAGTGACCTTGCAAAACTATTTGTTAATTTGTCAAACAGTAGCTACGTATAAATAGAATGAGGGCATCAGTTACTGTTGGGGCTTTGTCGTGCTGTTGCTGCACCGCATCCAGTGTTGTCAGACAGCATCATATATAATGGGTTCTATAGTATTTTGTCGCAATCTTGGTGTAGACCGGTGCGAGGTCCTTAAGGCATTTTTGGACTTTTGTTATTGCTTGAATGCAAGGAAACCAGTGTGCCGGCCACGCCATTATTTGTTGGTAGTGGAGTGTTCGTCCTGGGGACAAATCCAGCCTACCCGGACCTCAAGGTTCCCCTGTGAATGGGGGGGGTTTTTTTTTGGCATGTGTTTAGGGTGGTTATGGAGTAAGTAAAATAATAAATAATATGAGGACAAAACAAAATAAGCAATTTCTGAATTCACAGCAAATGAACAAACTAATAGCCTACGGCATTTTGGTCCACAGAGAAATGCACTTGACAGATAAGCATTGATTTTGTGCTAGATAGAACATAGGGAAATTTTACTGCTGATAAATACTGTCATCTCTTTCTAACCTATGTCTTCAAAACCTGTATGACTTCACTTTCTTTTGTTTTTTGTAAAACACAAAAGATATTTTGTAGAATGTTACCAAACCCTTTTGGTTACTCTTGATTTCTACTGTATGGACAAACATTTCTTGAATTCTCAAAATATCGTATTTTATGTTCCACAGAAGAAAGGAAGTCAAATAGGTTTGGAATGACATGATGCTGAGTTGCCTAAGTGATGACAGTTTAAATTTTTGGGTGACCGATTGTTTTAAGAACTTTATAATGTTTGTAAATGGAAAACACCTAATTTATAAGTGTCTCTAAATTACAGAGACATTGATTTTTATCTTTAATCAGGCTCTTACTGAATTAACATTTTACTTAAATTAAAATGAATTAGAATGAAACATTTAAAGATAAATAAGCTATTAAAGTTTGTTTACATGCGGTTTGTTTACATGCATTTTACCTTGTAGTGGCTGTTTTCATGTTTTCATGTTTAATGTTGTCATATCACACAACTGTAAAACACAATTCTGTGTCATTTCTGAATGGATCGAGCGATTTGTGCTGTTTATCTCTTATACAGGTGCATCTCAAATTAGAATGTCGTGGAAAAGTTAATTTCAGTAATTCAACTCAAATTGTGAAACTCGTGTATTAAATAAATTCAATGCACACAGACTGAAGTAGTTTAAGTCTTTGGTTCTTTTAATTGTGATGATTTTGGCTCACATTTAACAAAAACCCAACAATCACTCTATCCAACAAATAGAATTATGGTGGACATGCCAATCAGCTAATCAAATGAGCCTTCAAAATGGTCTCTCAGTTTGTTTCACTAGGCTACACAATCATGGGTAAGACTGCTGATCTGACAGTTGTCTAGAAGACAGTCATTGACACCCTCCACAAGGAGGGTAAGCAACAAAAGTTAATTGCTAAAGAAGCTGGCTGTTCACAGAGTGCTGTATCCAAGCATGTTAACAGAAAGTTGAGTGGAAGGAAAAAGTGTGGAAGAAAAAGATGCACAACCAACCGAGAGAACCACAGCCTTATGAGGATTGTCAAGCTAAATCGATTCAAGATTTTGAGTGAACTTCATAAGGAATGGACTGTGGCTGGGGTCAAGGCATCAAGAGCCACACACACAGACATGTCATGGAATTTGGCTACAGTTGTCGTATTCCTCTTGTTAAGCCCCTCCTGAACCACAGACAACGTCAGAGGCGTCTTACCTGGGCTAAGGAGAAGAAGAACTGGACTGTTGCCCAGTGGTCCAAAGTCCTCTTTTCAGATGAGAGCAAGTTTTGTATTTCATTTGGAAACCAAGGTCCTAGAGTCTGGAGGAAGGAAGGGAAGCCGAGGAGAAAAAGAAAAACTCATAGCCCAAGTTGCTTGAAGTCCAGTGTTAAGGTTCCACAGTCTGTGATGATTTGTGGTGCAATGTCATCTGCTGGTGTTGGTCCATTGTGTTTTTTGAAAACCAACATCATTGCACCCATTTACCAAGAAATTTTGGAAGCACTTCATGCTTCCTTCTGCTGACAAACATTATGAGATGCTGATTTCATTTTCCAGCAGAACTTAGCCCCTGCCCACACTGCCAAAGGTACCAAAAGTTGGTTAAATGACCATGGTGTTGGTGTGCTTGACTGGCCAGCAAACTCACCAGAGCTGAAACCCATAGAGAATCTATGGGGTATTGTGAAGAGGAAAATGAGAAACAAGAGAACAAAAAAATGCAGATGAGCTGAAGGCCATTGTCAAAGAAACCTGGGCTTCCATATCCCCTCAGCAGTGCCACAAACTGATCCCCTCCATGCCACGCCGAATTGAGGAAGTAATTAAAGCAAAATGAGCCCCTAACAAGTATTGAGTACATGTAAAGTAAAAGAACATACTTTCCAGAAGGCCAACAATTAACTAAAAAAAATTTTTTTATTGGTCTTACTGGTATTCTAATTTGTTGAGATAGTGAACTGGTGGGTTTTGTGAAATGTGAGCAAAAAATCATCAACAATTAAAAGAAAACCAAGGACCTTGAAGGGGTCATATGATGCTGCTAAAAAGAACATATTTTGTGTATTTGGTGTAATGAATGTGTTTATGCGGTTTAAAGTAAAAAAAAAAAAAAACATTATTGCCCAATACTGTCGTTAGTGGTTCTACTCTATGCCACGCCTTTTTGAACCGTCGATTTTTAACAAAAGATCAATCGGTATGACAAAAGAGGGTGTTGCTATCGCTGAGTGGCCGCTATCCAGTGCGTTGTGTGACTGGAGAATATCCTCAAGCGTGGCACGGGGGAAAATGTTTACGCCCTATTATTGTGATGCCCTGTCCAGCCATGGCGATGAGACAAAAACATTAAAACCATTACAAACGAGGCATTTGTTGCAGCCAGTGGGGACATATTTACTGATTATAATGACTTATACTGTTTTTTTTACGCATTGCGTTGCATATCGCGCCGCGTAAACATAAAACCCTGTCTGCATTTGTGATCAGAGAAATGGCAAACAACAAGTGCTACTCCACACTGCCCAAAACTCGCGTTTGAATCATCAGTGACAAATGATAAAAGAAAACGTACTTACGTGAGTCAGAACTGCAGGCATTTTAGTCTAACGTTACTCTCCAAGGATCAATAAACAGTCCTCCATAAAATGTGCGGCGGCGTCGATCCACAGCAATAAGATCGCCTTCTCTTTGGTTACATTTGGGCGGGGCGTAGGCATAGTGATGTAGATATTTGGGGGTGTGTTAGAACGAGCCGTTTAGGTAGGCGTGGCTGACTCGAAATTTTATAAAGATTAGATCTTTGGAGTTGAGGATTTAGTTCTTTGAAAACTTTACAGATGGTCTTATGCACCAAGAGCTTGTCACACCAAAGAGAAAGGAATAAAAATGAAATCGCAACATATTGCCCCTTTAAATACGTCAGTCTGCTGTGCACTGAATTTTATTAATACCACGAGTGTCACAATTTTAGTTGAATTATGAAATATAAATAATTGTCAAATGACATTCTAATTAGTGAGAATTGCATATGTAAATCGTGGAGGAAAAGCGCAGCGCTGTGGCGGGACGGAGACTGATCACGCTCGGAGGTAGCGCTGCTTCACACTTTTGGAGTACTTGCTTTTTGTAGTTTTGCGTGGGCTGTAATTTAAAAACAGCGCTTAATATGAGGTCTCCCTTGCTTCGGCGATCGGCCCACCGGGAATGTCCAGGTGCTCCCGATGGCTAGTAGCTACAACGCTGGGTATGTTCGAGTAAGCTAGATATGCCCAGATGCTGCTCAATTAGGCTTATTTAATATGTCATGATGAGTCTCGAGTTCAGTATTTGCACTAAATCTGTGCAGATTTGGCTTACATTAACTTCCTCAAGAAATGAATTAGTAAACATAATTTACGAAAAGTAACATGGCAAATTGGCTAGTGATTTGACAGCATAACCTGCCACAGCTGATTTTTACCTGCATTTGGCGGGTATTCATTTCAAACCCTTATTGACACAAGCTAATTTTCAGTTATGGAAAGCTAGATTCATGGGACTGTAAAAAAAAGGAAAAGGCGGTGCAGGGGAGAAGAAAAAAACTTTGAGAACAGTTAAAAAAAAAAAAGGGCTTAAGTCCGACGCTGCTAAAATGGGGGGGGGGGGGCGTAAAAAACCTTTTCAAAAGGTTAAAGGCGTTCATATGATGTTTTTTTTCAAGATATTATTTTGGGTATTTGGTTCTGTAACACGAATATTTTTGACATGCTTTAATGTTCAAAAAACAATTTTTTTTTTCAAATACTGTACATTATTGTATGTTCTCTATGCCCCGCCTCTCTCAAAAGCTTAATTTTCTACAAAGTCCCTCCTTCCGAAAAGCGCAGTCTGCTCTGATTGGCCAGCTGAACCCGTGCATTGTGATTGGCCGAACACCACAAACACACGTCGGAAATGTAACGCCCCTTAACAAAATCGCGAGCTTCAGCTTTCAAAGTAAATATAAAGACAGAGCCCGAAAGGGGAACAGAGTCGCGTGACAGACACAGTGATAAAGCTGGTATGTGTTGTAGTACACAAGCTACGGTTAAGACAGCCGACTCCACTGTGATGTGACCCTGTCTCTCTCTTTCTCTTTCTCTCTCTCTTTCTCTCTCTTTCTCTTTCTCTCTCTCTCTTTTTCTCTCTCTCACACACACACACACACGATGCGCAAAACTCCGCATTTGAACAGTCAATAGCAAATACTTAAACTAATAACAAAACAGTAGCTGATTCAGAAGCGCCAGATTGTCATAGCAACGTCAGAATTACCTCCTCTCCTAGTTCACGAAACGGTCGTCCATAAAATACATTGCTGTTCTGTTATAAGTAATCTTAAAAGATTCCTAAATGCATCTACTTCCAGAACGCCAAATAAAGTGCTTTTGCTTTCGCACGGAAAACAAAGAGTATCTCCCTGCATGGCTGCATCAAAATAAACTAACTGAGGTACTGAAACCACGCCTTCTTTCTTTGTGTTTTTTTTGGGCGGCATTATGCTAATATTTCCACATAGTGAGGTAGATATGTGGGGGCGTGTTAGAACGAGCCGTTTTAGGGGGGCGTGGCAGAGTCTTAACTTTGATAAAGAATATCTCTTTGGTTTTGAGACTTTAGACTTCAGGGATCTATGCACAATCAGCTTGTAACACGCCAAAGAGAAAGGAAAACAGAAAATACAGCTAGTCATTTTCACACTACTTCTGCCAGTTAGCTCCTGTGTGCTTTTTTTTTTTGACAGTAGCGTACATTGTATTAAACATCTTAGCGTAGAACCCCAGTATATTTTAAAATGTCATTGCTTCGTGATAATTGGTTAACTTAAATGTTAACGAGCCTGTTACTGAATTGAATAACTGAAATATCAGCAGATAAAGTGGGATTTAGGGTAAAAACTGATGTAGGCTACTTGCAATATAGTCTAACACATCAAAAACCAATAGCAATAGCCATAGTACTATAGACATTTGTAGTGAACTTTTCTTTGAAAATGTAGACAGTCATATATTAAAATAAAACCTTGAGCACGCATACAGTACATGAGTTTACAGTATGCAATTAATCCTTAGTAGGGTGGACTGCAGAGTCAAGTGTCATGGAGGTAGGAAAACACAATGAGAGAGACACACCCTGATACAGATGCTGCCAGTTTTTTTAATAATATGGATATAATTAACTATTAATTAAAAACTTTGGTAGGAGGAACTTTGTGCCTGTGCCCACACACACACACACACAGAGAGAGAGAGAGATGAGAGAGAGAGAGGAGAGAGAGAGAGAAGAGAGAAGAGAGAAGAGAGAAGAGAGAAGAGAGAGAGAGAGAGAGAGAGAAGGGGAGAGAGAGAGAGAGAGAGAGAGAGATCCCTCACCTAAAAAATGCAATGCAGCACATACTAGCAAACACTTCAGCATACTTGATTCACAAAATAATTGTATATCAAAAAGGATTTACTGCTGCTACTATTTATAGTTCTTGCTATATATTCTACTCCCTTTTTTGCTATTATTACTTGTTTGTATTCATGTGTATTCCAGTGTTGAGAGCAGTCAGTGAGAAAATATTTTGCTAATGTTTAGTCCTCTCGGTGTTCATTAATAGTGTGTGGAATCGTACAGCCAGCGGACGGTCTTTCAATACCCCGTGCTGCGCGCGGAAGACGAATGGGTACGTGGCAAGCCGCGCCGGGCGGGTCGGTCGCGGTCGGAAAACCCACCGCAGACATGAAACAAGACCTCATCTGTAGCGCTGCACACTCAACACCCCCCACCACGCCCGACAACTCGCTATTCTTTATTTCGCTCAGTTAATCGTGAAGTCCAACTCTCCGATGTCTCTTGCGGTTTGCTTTTTATTGTGTGTGTAAACGGTTTCTCCGAGGTTTGTCTTTACAGTGATTTTAGTATTATTGCATTGTCGCCAGGGCCATCCTAATCGGTTGTATCTCGTCACCCTATAGGCTCTGCTTATTCTTTCCCCATCCGTAACATACTACTGATACTAGGCATGGTGTGTCGGCTGTTATGGACGGTAGCCCGTTTTGTTTCCTGTGTCACGGTGTGCTTGGGCCGGCTACCCTGTGATGGCGTCCATTTTGTTTCGTGTGCCGTGTCATGGGTGTGTGTGAGTTCTTGTGATTGCTTTTTGTGTTTGTGTGTGCTTCTCGGTGAGACGTTACTAGCTGCTCGAGGCGCACTTTTTCTATATTATCCATCAGCTCACCCCACTTAAAGCATCGTCTGCTTATTAGTCTTTATACACATTCCCTCCCTTGGATTATCACCTCGATTTGGTATCACCTCCAACCATTATCCACTTGCTTAAAGCGGAACACTACCAGGAGAACCGTTCGTGATACGTACGACCTTTCTCCAATATATTACCTCCACCCCCACACCCTTCTCAATGCCCCACCAATCACCACAACCACTATCCCCCCCTCCTCCCCCCCCCCACCGCCCCGTACCACTCCACACCCCCCCGCAGCCACCCACAAAAACTCCGTCTTTTCCTCCTACCTCCCCCCCCTTCTCTCACCCAACACATCAGCCATACCGATGAACCAAACAACAAAACGCCCATCTAGTAAATCCTCTTATATCTCGGTGGTTTTAATTTTATACTCCCCGATTTGTTGGCTCTCCTCATGAATTTTGTTATTTGTTTTGGAGTCGGTGTTGTGGTGGTTTACATACTCTGGACTATAGATGTTTTTAGTGGTGGATGTATTGGCCAATGTACATGTCTGATGTGTGTGTTGCTTGTGTGGGTGTGCGGGAGATTTTTGGGTTGTGTGTGGGTTAATTGTATTATTTCATAAATTTAAGATTGACACAAATTTGGAACAATGGATAAAAAAAAATTGTCGATATAAAACATACTTAACCTGTAGAATGGGACAAAGTATTTTTCACAAATATTTATTTAATAAAAATATAATTAAAAAGGGAGTAAACACTGTAACCAACAGGGCACACATTATTTTGGGAAGTTTGTGTGCATTGGGAATCAAATCTTTTCAAATAAAGCCAAGGTAACACTAATTTTACACACAGCACACAGTGGAAAAGACATGAATATGACAGTGGGCAAATGCATAAATCGCAGCATAATTTGAAATCACAAATTTAATGTTTAAAGCATTAAATTTGCACGGACCGAAAGTCACGCAGAGAACATGCAATCATGCAGGTCACATGCACACTTCCCAAGATCTCACAACTGGATTCGACTAAAGGTTTGTGAAATTAAATTTTCATTAGCAATTC